>CAJQZJ010000739.1:50994-149751 GCA_907164525.1 Lophiomys imhausi | reverse complement strand
ACACACACACACACACACACACACACACACACACACACACACACACAGTGTCTAGTAACCTGGCCATCTTGGTTAAAGAAAGCTCATGGCATTGCTGGGAACCTTGTCTCTGCCACACACTGCTCTCATTCATGGGACCACACCACAGCCAGACTCTTGGGGACTTGCAAAGTGGTGCAGAACATTAAGGAACAGTTAAAATTAATCCTGTGTACTGCAGCACCAGAGAGAGCCAGTCCCATAAGCCAATAAATCTAGATCCGTTTGAAGCTAACGTCACTAAATCTTCGTCTTGACTGTTTGCTGGTGGTGTCAAGAGCTGCCTGGGAAGATGGATTTGAGGGGAGGATGAAAAAGGAACCATATTAAACCACAGCTCTGATAAGTTTAGTTAAGAGGCAAGAGATGTGTCCTTGCCATGACATTCTGTGACTGATATTTGTTTCCCTTTAAATAATATGCTGTACATCTGCAAGAGTGATGGTTTGTGCTGGTGACATTGCCTCCACACCAAGGTTACTGCCTTCTGGACAGGCGGCCTCTCTCCTTTCCTTCTATATCCCACACACTATCAATAAATATCCACCTGTCTGAGTAAGTGAGATACAGATTTTATAGCTGATGCTGGAGCGTCTTTATTTCTAGAAGCACCGAGGTTTGCTCTGTGTAGGCATTGTTGGAAGGGGTGGGCTAGAGGGAAATTAAAGGGGCCTTGAAACTGAGTCATGAAACTATTGAGTGAAGCCCAGGAGCACCAACAGAAAGGGCTTGGCCTTTTAAGAATTCATCCCTTGAGGAATGGGAAATAACTGAGGGGGTAAAGTGGCTACCCCCCAAGCAGGAAGGCTGAAGTTCAGATTCCTGCCACCCATGTAAAATCTGGGTGGGATGGTATGTGCCTATCATTGAGGAATGAAGACAAGTGACTCCCTGGATCTTGTTGGGTAGCTAGCCTAGCTAAACAGTGAACTCCAAGTTCAACGAGAGAACCAAAACCGAAAAAACAAAACCAAAAACCACAAGGTGGATAACAACAGAAGAAAATACCTGAAGTTGACCCCTGGGCTCATATGCTCATACATGGGAATTCATACCCACACATATGCATACTCCCACCTCAAATTCATCCCTCAAAGCCCCGCATTTTTGCAAGCAAAATATATAAAATTTGAGAGCCTGGGACTTTGTTCTCTGTCTTCCCTTCCATTCTCCTTCTTTGTTCTCCCTGTCATAACTCAGAGAGGTTAAGTGACCAGCCTGAGTTTACACAGCTGCTGAGTATTAATGGCATAGGAACCTCGGTTGCTTGCCTCAGAGCCCAGCATCATTCTCTCTCATGTCTAATTTATTTTCTGGTTAAATGTGGCCATGAACTTCTCCATCTTTATGTTGACAAATTCTTTCCATCAAAGAGTCAGTCAATATCATCTTGCATCAACAAAAGGAAAATGGTAAAAAAAAAAAAAGAATAAAACTATAGACCAGAAATAAAATTATAGTCTTTGAGACAAATTCATCCTGAGGTTTTTTTTCTTTTCTTTATAGCCTGCAACCTATAAATGGTTTTTATATTTTTAAACAGTGGGGGAAGAAAACATCAAGATAGGACTAGCTTTTCATAGCTTAGGAAATTACATGAAAGTCATATTGTACTCCCAACAGCACACACCTGTGCACTTAGGATGGGACAGTGCCTGAGAGTTGAGCAGTGACAGACAGGATAGGGCCCACAATGCTGGAAATTCTCACTATGTGGCCCTTGGTTGAAAAAGTTTGCTGAGCATGGTCACAGCCCACAGCTCTGCAAATGACAGAGGGAACTCCTACTTTAAAAAAAAACCCAAAAAACTTCATTGTCTATTTTCTGTTTGGTGTATGTGTGTACATGTCTGGTGCGTGTGCATGTGTGTGCGTGTGTGTGTATAGGTGTACACCTACATGTTTACATGCACATGTGGGAGTTGGCCATTGACATCAAGTATCTTTCATTGCTCCCTACCTTTTTGAGACAGGGTCTCCCACTGAACCTGGAGCTCACTGGCTCTGCTCTGTTGTCTAGACAGCAGGCCCCAGGCATCTTGATGGCTCTACCATCCAGCGCTAAGATTACAGTCTGGGGTTTCCCTCCAGTGCTGGGGATCCAAACTCAAGCCTTCATGCTTACATGGCTAGGAGTTACTGGCTTCTTCTCCTGGAGCAACTATATGCTGAAGCAACTCCAGCTCTGTGACCCCACCACCTACGCAGTCCTGCTTCCTGTCTGTTTTCTCCAAGTAGACCTTTGGTGTCTACCTGAGGTATGCCCCCAGCAGGTCTTCCCATGGTCCTCAGCATATGCAATACTGTTCGGTGGGAATGGTTGGCTTGGCCCCACAGTTTCTAGAAAGGACATCGTATTCACCCACAGAGATGCAGGCTTTGTGAATAAAATTAAAGGCAAGAGGTTGGGGCTGCAGTTGCCCTTTTGACAGGGTGAGTCCTGTTGAGACTGCTGATTCCCCGCAAAGGGAGGAAGCTTATGACACAAGGGTAGGTGGGGTCTAGAGTTGTTCTGACAAATGGCATCAAGGAACATTTAAGGTACTGTGTTCTGTGTCCCATCTCTGTGGCTTGCAACACTTTCAGAATATTTTCATTTCCAGTAGCTCTTCCTATCTTTGCTATGTACCTCTGAGGTACTTGGAACGTTCTACTTTTCATTTGTCCCTGAGAAAGCTGAGGCCTGGAGGTGTCATGCACCTGTCAAAGCCTCAGGTAGATGATCTGTGGTGGAGTTAGGATAGGAGGCAGTGCAGCTTACCATGTTCTACCTCAAGTTGAACCTCAGCTTGTTGTGGGTCCAGGCTGTGGGCTCTGGCTCTACAGATGTTAAAATCCCTGAGTGTAAGGACTCTGATCTCTCTCACTGTCAGAATAGGACAACTTTTTTTTCTTTTTTCTTTTTTTTTTTAATTATATCTTCCCAGGATGCATTTATAGAGCAGGTTTCGGAGAAAAAGAAATTGTCATGTATTTGGAACATCTATTCTGGTCACACCCACCTTATTTAAATATGTACACAGAATGTTTGGTGTTTTGTGTGCAGTGGCTGGTGCACTATATGATTCCCAATGTGTTCTCCGCAGCCCTTCCATAGTCCCTCATTGCTCACCTAATGGAGCGTAAGGTTTGCTTATAAGGACTTCAGGTCCTCTGTAATCTAGATGCCTTCCCATCTCACCTTTTGGCTCCAAGGAAGTCTCTTTGCTAGCCAGGTTCACTCCTCCATCACGCCTCCACTGTAGGAGGCATGACTGTGGTTCACGTCATTCTTATTCTTACGCATCTTTCATCCTTGCTCTTCAAGATGAGTTCTGATTCCCTGTTGTAATATCTGTGCTTTCCCTGTTCAAAACAAACCCATTCCTATCGCTCTCTCTCCTCTCATGATACTCTCTCATTGTCTTTTGTTTCCCTTATTTGAAGCGGCTGTCCGTGTTTCTCATCTAAGGCCCTGCATGGTGATTAAACCCTCACGTTCTGGGGCAGGAGAAAACTGTCATCTGAAAGCCGTGCCTGATCACCATCTATTTTTGTAGGGAATTTTAAGCAAAGAGTGGTTTTTACATTTTTTTTTAATAATTTATTTTTTATTTCTTCAAGTTCCATCTCAATCACAATCCCCTCCCTACTCCCCCCTCCAGTCCCACCCTTCCACCCTCCTCCCCCTCAGCCCCACCATCCTCTTCCCTTCTTTTTTTTTTTTTTTTTAGTTTAAGGTATTTATTTTTCCCCCCAACAGCTCTCCCTTTCAGTCCAAATAATGGTTCTTTTTCTTATAACTATAAATACAATACAAAACAACAGAAATAAATAGGCCACGATTATAAGAGTTATATGGCTTAGCATACATTCCCAATGTCCAGTCCATATGTATTTGGCACCTGACTTTAACATTCTACTATCTAACCATCTCCATGAGTTTAAAGTTCTATATCTAACTCAGCTTTCATTTTTTTTAGTGTTTTAAAAGAACATAACTCTTTTTAAAGCATTCATTTTGTAAACTTTGCTATAAAAGTCTTGCAGATAAAAAGAGCTCACCTACCACAATTAATCAGACTTAGAGCCAGACTTAAATCTAAGTGAACTCCTGCATAGTTTGAGCGGTGCTTTCCATCTCTGAGGCTTCTTACTGGGTCTTATGTTTTCACGATTGAATATATTTGCATACACTTTTCCAATATCAAACCCAAAAATTTCATGCCAGGCTGGGCGGTGGTGGCACACGCCTTTAATCTCTTCACTCAGGAGGCAGAGGCAGGTGCATCTCTGTAAGTTTGAGGCCTGCCTGGTCTACATACTAAGTTCCAGGGCTACACAGGTTTCTAAAAACAAAAAGAAAACCCAAACTGAACAAAAATTCGTGGTAGAATTGGAACTAGAAAAAGAACTAGCCTGTGTCTTCTTTTATAGCTATGGCCATCACTCGCAGATGGACAGCAAAGGTGTTCATTCTTCAAGATGACCTTTTCATCTTTCTTCACAGCATGATCTTCCTTCTGTATTCACAGAAACACCCTGTCTGCCATCCTGTGCAGCTTTCCGTGTTTCCTCCTACATTTGTATTTATGTGGTAAAATATAAATTCCTCAAGAGACATGATCTTGCCTTACATTCTTTATAGTCTGCCACAGATCTTATTGGCATGTGGATAGTTAACAGAGGCTGAATGAGATACTGAAGGAATGTATCTTATCATTTTTTGTAGGCGCTAATGATTTCTGATTTGTTCTAGACTGTATTCTCTAAGTAGGTCATGCTTCCTCATTCCCATGAATTAATGCTATTTGTTTTTCTCTTCTTCTTATACTCCCTTCATGCATTGTTTCTTCACTTGCCAATGGAAATCCATTCTTCAAGACCTAGTTTAAATAGTATCTTTCTTTGTGTATGTATACAGGTGTGTGTGTTGGGGGGGGGGGCAAAGGTTGATGTTGGATGCCTTTCCTCAATTGCTTACTACCTTCACTTTTAAGACAGTCTCCACTAAATCTGGAGCTCACTGCTTTAAATAGGCAGGCTGGTCAGAGTGTGCCAGGTATCTGGTCCTTTCCTCTTCCCCAGCACTGGAGCTATAGACCTAAGTCACCACTTCCAGCTCATATGAGGGTTCTGGGGATCCTCGGGCTGTGTGGTTGGCACTTTACCAAGTGGACCACATGTCCTGCCTGTTACTATCTATCCTTTTTATAAAGCTTTTGTGAGCCTACCTCTCAAACTTCCACCTTTTCACTCTTCTTGTCTGGCAGGCGTTTGTATTGTTCAATTTTATATAGTGTGATTTCATTCCATTTGTCCTTTTTCCATCTTGGAGACAGTAAGTGCCTCCAGGGCAAGGTTGGCTACTCCCTCATTGTGTCCAGTACTTTACTCACTGCCCTATAATCAATAAATATCTGTTGTAATGAATTAATTTGAATAGGTTAAATTATATCATCCTGCCTCTGCATTCCCATCCTCTTAACTGGTGCCCCCTGACCTATCTCTGTGTGAATTTCCTCATTTCATTTTGATAATGGGAGAAATACCAAGCAGAAGAAAGGATATATATCTGCAGCCAGTCAGCATGATCTACTGTGTTTGAATGTGAATATTGGAAACATAACTTATAAGAAAGCCATTTCAATTATTTGTAAAATATTTAAATAGTATAATCCAATTTACATTCTATCATTTCTAACAGCTGTAAAATTTACTTTACACCAAAGTTAGCTCCATCACTTAAATCAGTCTGGAAAAACAGTACAAATGAAAGCTTAATTTGTATTTAATCTCCCCTTTTGTTTCTACATTATGGCCTCCGAATCGTTCCTTTTAGTGATTGAGTTTTAAACCAGAGAGGAGAAAAAGGCTCAATGAAATATTTGAGAAGAATATAACCCGTAATGAAAAGTTTAGAGTAAATGTTTAAAAATCCCATCTGGCTTTGTTATTTGGGTTTTCAATTCTTGGCAGTGTCTTTGTTATAAAAAACAAAGATCTGAGCCATGTGGGACTATGAGGCCTGTGACTCTCTGGTATCTAAACCCAGGTGACTCATTTGGAGCTAGTGCCATTTAGATCTTTCCATATGAAGATTGGCAGGGGGTCCACATATGAGTAATTATTATTTAGTGTGTTGAAAGTGCTTGTGTATTTCCAAGGGGCTTTATCACTATTTTGGTTAGCTTTTCTCTCTACATCCTGGCCATCTTCCAGCTGTTGTCACCAGTGGGAGTTGTCACAGGGAAAGGTAGCAGAGCTGCAACGAACTTTGTCATCCCTGTATTAGTATCAGATCTGATGCATGGGTGGGGGAAGATGGTTCGAGGGAGAGGTCCAATGGCCAAGGGACACAAATGTTCTTAGGACAGACCTACTTTCTTGTGTTTCTCTATCTACCAACTAGTGGTCTAGAGAACTGTTCTAGAGGTTCACAGATTTCTCTACCTGAGTTCTTTTTTCTCATCCTGAAACCACTATATCCCTCCCAGCTCCATCAGGTAAGAATGTTTGAAACAGAGAGCTGGCCATCTGGGAGATACTTCAGTGAAGTGAGCACAGGCCTTGGACTTCACTCTGATCAATGAGGAAAACTGAAGCGAAAGTGTGGCAAATTAAGCCATGTTCAAGACCGTCTATATCCAGAGAGTTAGAGGAGACAGTAGCACCTTTCTCTTCAGAAAGATGTCAGAGAGTGGACCTGAGTGATCTCTTGGGGCAAGACCATAAAAAGCAAGAGAGATGAAGAGGAATATTCAACAGTACCATCACATCCTCAGAAAGGAGAAGAAGCGCTGGGTCTCTAAATGCTGGGGTGACTTCATAGGTCAGAGTTTAGGTTGAGACAGTGTGGTTATGGGATGGATGTTAGACTTAGAGAGCCCTTTCTTCTCTGCTGCATCAGATGGTCCTTGAAGCAAGTCTGTGACTTTTGTGTAACGTGGAGTAATGAAGCTGCTGCACTGATGAGGAAACTGAGACTTTCCAAAGGTCACGCGACTAATGGAATGATGAGTGAAGTTTCAGGGAAATGCAGTATCCCCGCTTCATTAATAAGTCTTCCTTCTACAGCACTGTGCCTTAAGATACTGTCAGGAATTTATAGTGTTTTCAGAGAGCAGAGTCATCTGAGGCTGAGGGTTCTGAATGTAGGAGAGATGGCAATAGGGCGTATTGCAGATAAAGAATTCCAAAGGCCAGGATGTACAATCTGCCTAGGGTAGTGGAAGGGCACACTCTTCTATACTTCTGCCTTCATCCCATTAGGTATAGACAGGTGCTGGCCTTAGGAATTCACTTCCCACATCAAAAGAAAGTCACTTCCCTGTTACTGCTTCCCCAAATTTCCTTCTATGACATGACATCTCAGTAGCAGACTGGCCTCAAGTATGTGCCTTGGAGGCAGCTGCCTCTCTAAGGTGACGGAAACATCCTTCTAAGAATCCCCTAGAAATGGAACACTTCTCATCAGTGGATGTCTGCCATAGTACTTACTGTCAAGTGTGTGTTGTTGCTTTACTGCATGCGAGTCCCTGGGAGCATGGCTTGCATCCTATGCATGCTGACCGTTCTCCTACCTAGTCAGCAATGAGCTCCTACTGAGTGGGTCAGTAAGTTGAATGGGTAAATGTGCCAATGAAATACATTGCTATCATGCTATCAGTATTCACTCCTATCAACCAGTCCCAGATTTGTCTATCAGGCACACTCAGAGGGTGACAGGATGGTTACAATTTTAATTCTTGGAGACAGTCTAAGGAAATGCTACTTTACTTAGAACAAATTCAGAACTTTCCATGTTTAGTAAGATTGTCTTGGTGGGCAGGCGCTGATGATGCGATTGCCTTGATTTCCTGGTCAGTCCTGTCACACTGGTACCTGGAGATAAGTTGCTTTCTCCATTCTTAACACACAAGGCAGACTGGTCTCATTATCATGGAGGACATACACAGGAGTAGCAAGAGAGCTCCAGGAGTTCCATCAGTCCAGCTGACAGAGCCCAGGAGTCTTGCTCTGCCTTGGCCAGTTCTGTCTGGCACTCGGGCAGTCATCAGATCCTTCTGTCTAAAGTCACCCTGGACTTTTTAGTGGGGCATGTTTGGTTTATTCATAGTACCCAGAATACCTTTGAAGATACTCAGCACTTTCCAAGTCTGGACTATTGCAGGCTTTTCTCCCATGCTTGTCTGTGTCTATTCTCTTACCTGAAGACATATCTTTCTCCAGGTGACTAAGAGGCAGCACTCTCCTGGTCAGGTTAGCCCTCAGCCCCCTTCCTGCAGAAAGTGATCTCATCACCAACACGTCACGTGACTCGACACAATAGTAGCTGTGATTTTGGTTGATATGACATGGTAACAGCATGAGGAGAGGGTCATATTGTTTCATAAGAGTTACTGAAGTCCAGAGAATAAGGTGTTAGGAATTTGGGAGAAAGGATCTCTTTCCTCAGCTCTGAATATATGAATCTATATCCACATGCTGTACTGTACACTTTTTCCATTGTGTGTTACTTTTCTGGATGCTGTAACCAAATATAATTGAGGGAGAAGGGTTTGTTTTGGCTTGTGGTTTAAAAGAATACAGTCCTTCGTGGTCAGGAGCTTAGACAGCAGGCCCATCGCATGTGCAGTCAAGAAGGAGAGAGAGTGCTATGTGGGCCTGAGTGTGATCATAGCAGTGCACCTGCAGTTCTAGCCTCAGAGGTTGAGAAAGAAGATCCCCAGAGCAAACTGGCAAAACTAGCTGTATTTGGAAGCTCTAGGTCTGACTGACAGAGCCTGCTTCAATTAGTAAGGTAGAAGAGTGATTAGGGATGATTCCCAACATCAACCTTGGGCCATGCACAATCTACCTGCATATACACACATGCATATATATATATATATATATATATATATATACACACACACACATATATATGTGTGTGTGTCCACCTGTACACATGCAAACATGCAGATATAGACACTACATACACATGAAATTTAAAAAAAAAAAGCAGAGAGAGATGAATCTAATGCTCATTGGACTTTATCCTTTTTATACAATCTCGGATCCCAGCCTGTGGCATGGTGCCACCCACATTTAGCACAGGTCTTCCCCGTGCAATTAACCAAATCTACATAATCCCTCACAGCCATGCCCTGAGATTTGTCTCCAATGTGACTCAAGATCCTGTGTCAAGCTGACAATCAGACTAAGGCATGGTGAGTGCCTTGGGGTGTTGTGAAATGTCTGCATCACAGAGATGGTGGAGGTGTATTTTCTGTAGCCCCTCTGTCAAGCACAGGAGAGTTAGTTGAGCAAATCACTAGTTTGCTATTCATCCTGAGAATTCCCTGCTGCAATTAGCTGCCTCTGTACACATGATTATTAACCTCGATATGAAATCCACCAATGTTAGCGATAGCTTCTCACATTTATACTGTAGGTATAATGTTGATACTAATTTTAAACTTTTCCCCCATCTCACTGGTTGTTAGTCACTCATATTTCTGTGTTTGCATATTATCCATGTCCAAGGACTAGTGTGCATTTCCTGGAGTCATTGTTAAAAGCCAATGTGTGGAAACTGTTTATAGCAGCAGATGTTACAAATCTGGGACTCTGGATTAATGTCAGTTTCTGAATATAGAGTGCTTTAGTTAATTCTACCCAAGGACAGATGATATCATCTAGGAAGGAGGAATATATTAGAATCTGTCAGCCCGAAGGTAGTAAAAGGTGGTGATATGTTACAAGGAGTCCTAAAAGGTCATTCAAAGAAGAGATATTGCTAATAACTCAATTAAAGTTTTCATGCTGACATTTTACAAATTTCGGTGTAAGCCCTAAAACATTTTTAGAGCTACCTAAATTGAGATCCTAGATTGGAAAAACAAGGGTCAAATAAGATTCACTCAGTTCCTTTGTGAGTTGAACAAATGGGGCTACTCTCTTTGTCCAGGAAGTTCTAGCCAACCAATTCATTGAAGCCCCCTTGATACTCAGGAATAGCTACATAGAGCTGTCCGTGGTTGTCACAAGGAACTGGTTCCTGGACTTCCTGTGGATACCAAAACCCCCAGCTGCTGGTGTCCCTTGGATCAGGTGATACCGTATCTACCTGTAACCTGTACATATCCTCTGGTGAACATTAAATCATCTCTGGATTACTAACAATACCTAATGCAATATGGACACTATGTACATAGAGTTATACCGTATTGTTGGACATCTGAACATGATCATTAAAGTCAGGTCTCTATTGTCTGGGCTTGGTGGACTCCGTGGGCTGGAGCTCTTAGATACTGTCTTTTGGACACTTTCACTGGGCTTCTACTCAATGCAATTTACGCATTATATCTGACCTTCAAGAGATCAGTATTTTCCAGGCCTGGTGCTCTGTGATGGATGTGCTTGTGTGCTTTGTTCTTCCTAAGAGACCTAACAAAGAGTGGAAATAAGGGGTGTAGAAATGCTTCCAGACCACAGGAGTATGGGACCATGTCGGCTGAGTTGGTGCGTAGCTAAGTCAGAAAGCCTGAGATAAGGATCCCAAAGGTTCCCTCGGATTCTTCTGTCCCCCTTGGATGGAATGATCCTTTCTTGAGAAGCCCTGTAGGCCGAGAGCCACCCAGCTTCTCCAAATAGCCCTTCCTAATGTTCTGTCACTGGATTCTTCCTGTCTGGGGGAATAGAACATGCTTTATTTCACGGTATCTTCCCACAGTCACAGAGAAGAGATCAGTGTGTATGTAAGTGCACACAGGTCTGTATGTGCTCAGTAGTGGTTGCCACTTCCTGCTGTGTACCTGGTGCCAAAGCCTGAGTGGGAAGGGAAGGTAAAGTAGCCTTAGTGGCACCCTGTCTGGCGGGAGTGAAGGTCATCACACAACCGCAGGCACACAGAGGTACCAGCAAAACCAGATGTCGGATCAGCAGGGGCAGGAAGGAGGAGACAAAGGAGCAACATGCCAGCAGTCATCTGGCTTAGGGATATCTGCGAAGAGAATCATCATCTCCTGGAGCTAACCACAGAAGCCGAGAGCAACAGCACTGCAGGGGAAGGACCAGTAAGTTCAAAGATGTTTTGATTGGCTGGAGCCTGGTGATTACAGAGAACACAAGCAGAGGTATGTGTGACTTCAGAGAGAATGACAGGTAAGAACCGAGCCTGGGAGGTGATAGGGTCAGGTTATAGTAGCCCTTGTGGGCTGTAGCCAGGAGTTTCATCTCTTAAAATGTTAAATAACTGAGAACAGGTACCAAACCTCAGCTACTGATAATACACAGTGAGTGGATCACACTTCCTTTGTTGTTCCCTCCGAGAACCTGTATCAACACTTTCAGCTAATGTTTCAGACTGATATCCATGTCTATTGAGAAGTCTTCTTCAGTGGTAAGAAGAATAGCCACGGGAAACTGGGCATCTTAGAATCAGAAACCCTTCCCTTTTTGTGACTTATGTGAGGAGAGTTGAGTGAGTGTCTGCCCTGTGTGCTACCTTCACAGGAGGCATTTAATGCATACTTGATCATGAATTGGAGGTGACACACATCTCTCAGGTTGGATCCCTCAAAGCCATGTGAGCATTGTCAACAAAGGGTCCTTTGAGGGGGAGTGGCCTGGCTGCATCTGCTTCCCCATGTTATATGCACACTGGGGCCATGTGATGCAAACCCTACCGTGATACATCCATCTTATTAAGTGCAAACCAGTTCCTCTATCTCTCCTGATGGTGGCTCAGGAGGCCAGGGATGTGTGGCAAAAGCCTAGTTATTACAGTCTGTAAGGGGAGGTGGTGGCTGCCGGGGAGTGCTCAAATGAAGACAAATGCATTGTTAAGTTTTTATGGACCAAGGCCACACTCTCATTTAGCATAATTTGCATAACATAACCAGTGTTCAAGGCCAAACAGTCCCCATGCCCAATGACAGCCCCTGGCAACCCATTCAACTCCTAGCCCAGCCCCTCAGGTCAGGAAACCTCCTCTTCCCCTTGCTGGCTCAGCACACTGGTTGCTACAAAGTTCTCATTTTTGACCTCTCCAGGTAAATGCTGGTGACCCTGAAGCTCCCCATGTCTGCACAGCACACATTCCTGGGCTCTCAGTACAGAGCTCAGGGCTCTCTTTCCCAGTTGGCCTCGGCTTTCTGGCCATAGCCATCTGTAAATGCTGGATGGGCATTTTATGGGGTCCTTTTTGTTCCCTATGGGAGTATCCTGATCTATCTCTAGGGTTGGTCCAGGCAGACCAGGCATAGATGTTGGAAGTGAGAGGCAGGCTGGTAACTAGAGAAGCCGTGGCCCTCCATGGCATACCAGATGGTGGAAGCAGTCTGATGGCATCCTGTGTGTGCTCAGCGGATGGCCTCTGACAGCACCCACCCTCATTGCATGCTGATACACCCGGGGACACTTAGAAGTCAAGCTTCCCCACCTTGTACAGCAAAGCAATTATCATTCCCTCTTGTTGTACGGGTGAGTGTTCAGTCTTACATGATATGTTTTTTTTGCTTGTAATCAGAACTTTCTGCCCACTGGTCTTGAAGATCTACTTGCGTGTTGACATTTACAAGGTGTGTGCTGTGGAGCTGAGCCAGAGAGAGAAAGAAAATAGAAAGGGGAGAGGGAAGGTGAGGTTCATTATATTCCATTTAGTGATGATAATTCCCCTACATGTCCGACTTCTAGAAGAGACCATAGACATGTGTCTCATGCTTGCATGTGCAGTGAAGGAGATGGCCCGCGCAGATTCCGTTAGCAGCAGCGGTGATCTATTGCCTTAATGATTTCATTGCTTGCCAAATAAAAGAAAAATTCTCGCTGTCGCACAGAGCCCTGTCCTCATCAAGCAATTCATTGTGAGGCATTTGTTGTAGAGCAAGGCACTGAGGAGCAATTCTGACCCTTTGTAAGTTGTATTTGGCTACCTGCACATTCTGATTCTTCTTAGATCACAGGGCAAGAGTGTGTATTTGTAGAACTGGTGTTGAAGTTTATTCATGGATTTGAAGAGCTCATAGATTTGGTTAGGAATTAATGGTGATTTTGTTAATAGAGTTCAATTAAAGATGTCTTCCACTATTATACTAGCCATTACAAGGATAGATGAGTGTGTGTGTGTGTGTGTGTGTGTGTGTGTGTGTGTGTGTCCCTGTGTGCACAAAGTATGTGTGTTTAGGGAGCGTGTGGCAGTTAATCTTGATTGTCAGCTTGATTAGGTTGATATTTGTCTAGGAGGTCAGTAAAGTACACCTCTCCAGGTCTTGGTGATCCTATTTCTAGAAAGGATTAACTAAAAGGAGAAGACTTCCCCTGAATGTGGGCAGCACAATGCAACGGACTGGAGCCCTGGTGGAATAAACTGGAACAAAGTGCAGTCATCAGTTTTCTGCTAGGGGTGCACTGGTCTGAGCCCCCATACCCTCCCTGTCATTATGAGTAGAAACATTTGAAACTGTGAGCTGAAACGCATCCTTGCTCTTGAGGCATTTTTGCTCAGACTTTGTAACAGTGACAGAAATCTGTCTAACACAGGATACTATGTGTATTGTGGATAATTTGAACCAATCCCCAGCATCATGCATGGGGATTTTAAATCAGTGAAAGCCTGTGGTATAGGCAGGTTCTAAAGGGCTATTTTCCCAGGCTATTGGAAGCTGAATAATCTGAATCATAGACCAAGAATCCAAGGTCACCGTGGGAGAATAATACCAGGTGACAAGTCCCATGGGTCAGGCAAGGCCAGTGGAGAACCATTAAGAGGGGTCGAATGCCTGTGTGACTTTGGAGTCATCTGGGATGAAATCATAGACGGCTCTGTAAACAAGACCTTCAGCCGCACTGTTGCAAGCCTCAGGATCCCATTATTGTATGAACTTGACCATGGCTTCACGGGAGTGACGCAGGGCCTCTCTGTAACTCCATGATTGCAGTGTGCTCACTCCGTGCTGGCCGCTTTTTCTGGTGGGTGTCTAGGTTTCCACCAAAATACAGTCCTATTTGCACATAAAATCTTCCTTAGGAGGTAGAAGGGGCCATGAGGGTGTTAGAAGCTGTTAGCAAAGAATCCCAAGTCATTGTGGCAGGACTACCGAGGTGTCATACATAGGACACGTAGTGCTTCTTCCTCCAGGTTGCTTTTGCCTTTGGTTAAAGGTTTTGCTCAACCTGGTAGTCTGCAGGACTGAAAGGCCCCCTTCCAGAGTGTGTCAGCCAGCTCAAGGGCAGGGCTTAGTAATTCTGTTTCGGATGTGAGGTCTCAGTCTTTTTATAAAAAGTATTTTAGATTTTGCTTATTTTATTCTGTATTTGAGTGTTTTGCCTGCATATATGAAAGTGCACCGTGTCTGTGCCTAGTGTCATTGGGCCCCCCTGGAACTGGAGTTTTATGTGGCTGTCAGCTGCCATGTAGGTGCTGGAAACAGAACCCAGGACCAATGCCAGAGCATCAAGGGCTCTTATCTCTGTAACATCTCTACTACTAGCTCATTTTTAAATCAGTAGAACATTAAAAGGTCTCTATGCACCCTTTTCACTCAAAAATTAGAAAAAAAAATAGACAGCAAATCTACAGCAATTGCTGCGTATCCAGGCAGGCTATCCATGTGAGGAGAGGCAACCTCAGGGACTATACAGAAATGGACATGATATTGTGATATATTGCTTCTTTAGCCATCTGAAAGTCATCTCAGAAGAGACCCCTTAGCTATAAGATTCTAGAGGCCAGGGACCATGTCCCACTTACTTAAAAAAAAATAAGTACATCCTTTTCTCTTTTTCAGTTAAAATATAATTACATCATTACCCTCTTTTCTGTTTCCCCCTCCTATTCTTCTCATGTACCCCCAACTCCCTCTAAAATTCATTGCCTCTCTTTCATTAATTGCTATTACATATATGTACACATATATAGGTATATAAATGAAACCTTCTGAATCTGATTGATGTTTCGTGTATGAATATGATTTCAGGCATGACTACTTGTAATTAGATAACCTAGTCAGGGACTCATCTCTGGAGCAACTAACTCTTCCCCTCTTAGCTATATGAATGGCTTTTAGCATTTTGTCTAGGGATGGGGCCCCCTCCGTGATAGTATGTCTGTCTGTTGGTATTGCCATCATTCAGATCCTGTTTAGGCAGCTATATTGTTGAAGTATCATGAATGCAGCTTCTCTGTCCTTTCTAGGACACGTGATCTCACAACAGAATTTCTAGTCCATTGACTCTTTTTTTTATGTTTATTTATTACTTCAAGTTATATCTCCATCACAGTGCCCTCTTACCACCCCTCCTTGTCTTACCCTCCCATCTCTCCCCCCTCTCCCACCTATCCTACTCCTCTTCTGGAGTGGAATGTCCCTACATATCAGCCCCCCACCCCCACCCCAGTTCAGCAGTCATATGAGGGCTAAGAGCTTCCTCTTGTACTGGGAGCCTACATGGCAGTACCACTAGGGCAAAATGTCCCACTAACAGGTACCAAAGTCTATGTTCCTGATCCTTTTGATGTGTTGGTTGTAGGATAGTTATCCTGTACTACATGGGTAAAATCCAATTATAAGTGAATAGATGCCTTGTGCATCCTTCTGAGTCTGGGTTAGCTCAATCAGGGTAAGCTTTTCTAGTTCCATCCATTTGGTTGCAAATTGCATGATTACATTGTTTCTGATGGCTGAGTGGTATTCCATTGTGTAGATGTACCACAGTTTTTTAATGCATTCATTGGTTGAGGGACATCTGGGTTGTTTCCAGTTTCTACCTATTACAAAAAACTTCTATGAACATAGATGAGGAGGTATCCTTGTGGTTTGGTGAGGAATCCTTTGGATGTATACCCAGAAGTGATATGGCTGGGTCTTGAGGGAGAGCTATTCTAAGTTTTCTAAGATATTGCCAGACTGATTTCCATAGTGGTTGTACAAGTTTGTACTGCCACCAGCAATGGAGGAGAGTTCCCCTTTCTCTATACCCTCAGCACAGCATGTGCTGACTCTCAATAGTCTTTCTGCCCCCTCTTCCACAGTGTTCTCTGATCTTCAGGTGATTTTTTTTTTTTTGACCATCTAACACCATTGGATTATGGAAAGCATGTGAGATGCAATGAATTGAGATGAAGTATGGAAAAGCATTGCAGAATTACAGGTGTCAGAATACATTTCATCTGTCCTTCACGGGCTTGATGTAGCTATTGCACGGTACGTATGCCTAGACAGCTTCCTCCCAGGCAACTCCGGACTCCATTCAAACAGAGGCCAGCATTGGACTTTTTGCTAGTCACTCCCAGGACTCAGTGCCTTGACAAGACTTAGAGCAGCTGCTGAATAAATGTTGTTGAGTGACCAAAACCATGATGTGGAAATGAGCATTCCATTTACCAAGGTTAAGAGAAGACAATAAAAATTTGGAGGGTAAGACAAGCGATTTTTTATTTTCTTTTGCTTCTGAGCTTTATCTGAAACCTGTTCCATGTAACAAAGATGATAACAAAGGAATCCTCCAGTGTATTGCCATTGGTCTGCAAATGAGTGCTAGTCTACACCATGATAAGGACAGAAATTGAATTCAAGCATAGAGGAATGTCTGTGTAAGTTGTGAAGCCCCACCGCCCACTGCGGCCAAGCACAGAGTTGGTAGGTTTGCCTTGCTTTGCACTGTGTAAGCCAGTGTGGAAGTTGTGGAACCCATATAGCAAATCACAGCAACCAGGTGTTGTAGGACTGGACCCTGACAGGCTGGGGAAGACATGGTCCTGCACCACAGGAGGGGTAAAATATACAGCCACAGAGTCAGCGATCAGAATGAACTTCAATGGTATTACTCATCACAGAAAGCCATTTCCTTCTGCTGTCATCTCTTTGCTGCATTGTTGACTGGGACGGGGCCGATGCAGCTGGACCCTGCCCCAAGTCAATCAAGCCAGGTTTTTTTGGTCTCTGCTGCAGTATTTTTCTCTATTTAAAGCTAGCCGGCCTTGCGTGGCTATTAAACTGGCCTCATTATAACTACCCTGTAATCAAATGAGCTAATTAAGTTGTTTCCTATCCACTGACCAGAGACTATTAAAACCTTGAAGGTGACTCCAGCCTTTCTCTGCTCCAGCTCCTTCGTTTTTCAAAAGCAGTTGAGGCTCAGAGGAGGTAAGCCATATATCTCAGGACACACAGACATTTAGGAAAACAACTGGGGTAGGTATCTTCACTCCTAGGTTATTGTGGTTTTCTACTGGACTCTGAGATTCAATTAGATCCTTTTGGATTCCATAATAGCTGGGTGTGTTTGTTGTGGTAACTTAGGACCTCTGCTTGATAGAGAACGTAGAATAGGCAGATTTTTTTTCAGCAAATATATAATCATTAGTGCACACATTATTAATCAGGCTCAGTATCAAAACTGTGAATACTGAAAATTGAATAGGCAATTTTATAAATACATAAATAAAATTACATCCTATGTAAAATTGTATTTACATATAAATTGATAATGCAGGTTAAATAAAGAATTGATTGCAAAATCTAGTATTTTTTTATGAAGCCCTGGGAAGATACCTTGTAGAAGGATAGTGACTCTTGTAGTTTGGTCCCTAAAAAAGGATTGAACTTTACATAAGAGTATGTCATAATGGAAACATGGGATACAATTTCGAATATTCTGATTCAAGTACATTTTCAGAAATGAATCTATTATAGAAAATGAGACTTTGTCCTCCCTGTGAATTAACATAGAGGATGTTGATAGAGGTCTAGGCAGGTGCACTCATTTCCTGCAAATTCTCAGCAGGTCTCGCTGTGTCTGACATGAGAGTTAGGAAACTATGATACATGCATAGGCAAACCTTGCTGTGACCTGTTGTTGTAAATAAAACTTTATTAGAACATGGCCACAGTCATTCAGTTTATAGTTAGGAAAGGCTGCGTCATACTTCAGAGTGGGAGTTGAATGGCTGTGATTGTTTTTCCTGTGTTGGCTGTTTCCGTTTCCTGAATCCAGTGGATTTTCCTTTCACCTCCCTGGGTCTGATGAGAAAGGCAGTGAACTCTAATCATCTTGCTTAGAAGCCTGTTGTAAAACTCAGTTTCCAGCTGCTGGCTTTTAGACTATGTGTGACTCCTGGCCATCCAGGGAAAATGAAATTAACCATCCCTGGAACAAACATTCCATCTTCCCCCCCCCCCCAATTTTCTTGGGTAAGTAATAGATAGAGTCAATGACTCTGGATTCTATTACTATGTAAGAGCTCTTTAAAAACATCTAGCCATCTGCTTAATAGCCAGTAATATGTTTCTAATGGTCCCTCTCAAGAAGACATTTTTAGTTCCCTGTTGTAATCAGAGTCCGTTGAGGCTCCCGGAGTCATGTGATCAAAGGCCAGGTGCCAGCTCCTTGTGACTGACATGAGTGTTAGGAGCCTGTGATGCAGAGGCCTGGAGATGGTTCTAAAGAGGAAACTAGAGTTCTGAGAGTTGTGTATAGAAACCTTACCGGCTCATCAAACCTTGGGCATATGTGTTCCCAGTCCTCAAATCCTTTCAAATACAGAAAGCTCACATGTTTGCTTCTCCTGAGGCTACGTGTCCAGGCACAGTTGCAGCTGAAGGTCCATTCGTTACTATCTGCCTTTTCCTCTTGGATAACGTACACTGAACTACTTCACTGGGAGCCTTGTATCCCTGGTTCCTCCCAGCCACTGGTGACAGCTTGGCAAGTGATGAGTTTCCTAACTTAAACCAGTCTAAATTGCAGACAAAACAAGCCATCAGCTGGGTAAATACTGGATCTCTGTTTAGCCTGGGTAAGAAGCAGCTGATTAGCAGGAGTGTTTAGTGTTCATGATTGCCAGTAGGAGGCAAATAGTGGGCTCGGGCTGACTGGAGATTGTTTCATGATATCCAATTAACACCCACTTTATTGTTCTTAATTACTTCTGCTTGATGACAGAGGAGTAAAGATGTCATACGTCAAATGTACAAATAGTGTCTGAGTCATCAATACACCTATTTTTGTAATGTCAGATTCTGTTCCTTGTAGCATGGCTAACGTGCTCTTGGCAGAGAGATGTAACATGAACTGTCCACTTGTTCAAGATCGTGGTAAATAATAAGGGGAGTGAGAATGCAAAGAATATTAAGATAAACACAGGTCATCTCTGTAGCATCCTACCTTTGGGATGTTTCTTTTCAAAATGCCTCCCTGAAGCTGGCCTCTTGGAGAGGGTTTATAATCCCATCTACCTGGGAGGCTGAGGCAGGAAGAATGCAAGTTCAAGGCCTGCTTAGACTACACAATCAGTTTAGAGCCAGCCTGGGCCAGGTCTGCCCCTAACCTTGAGAAGTAGTCCTTTCTAACACATGGTTGTTCAACTACATGGCTTGGCCACAGCTGTAGGTGTCTGTTGAAATGACTCAAGGGACCATAGTGGACAAAACATCAAGACTGGGACCTGAATGGAGGTTGGCTGAAATTTCCTAGAGGATATTTCAACTGTTGGTGGCTCATAGGGCCATGAGGGAAAGGGGGTGACATGCTATTTTACTTCAGTAGAAACCTGGGATCATGCTCCTGAGTTCCAAGTTCAGCCGGTGTCAGTTCCAGGACCCAAGGACCAAAGACTCGGGACCACCTCATGACAAGCAAACTCAAGCACTGACTCTCAAGATAGAAGGTCATGTCAAAAGAAGAGGTCCTCGAGGAGGTGGCATTAATGAGAAGTCACTGGGATCTATTTCCAAAATGAGAGAAGAGACATTGGGCTATCTGTCAAAGTCAAAAATTCATAAGTGTATTTAAAGATTTAAGCCTGAAATGGAATTCTTAGGCAGTTATTTGAAGCCTTTTGCTATATATATGTGTGGCGGATGATATTTAAGAGGCACACAAAACATTAAAAATTACCTTGAGAATAGCATGCCCTCCCTTGAATAATGAAGAAGTAATGTGGGGAATAGGGTGGTGTTGGGACACCGTCACTTCCCACTTGACAGATGGTGAGCAGGACAGGGCTTGCTAATCAGTGCTGGTAATAGGAGGATCCTATGGCAGCAGGTTTTGAATGGACAAGAGGGTCATGTGGGGGTCATGAAGAGAGGGGTGGGGTGAGGGAAGTAGAGGGCAGAAGAGAGGGACAGAAAAGAGAAGGAAGGAGAAAGATGAAGAGGGGGCAATAGTGAGGATAAAGGGCCTCTATACTTTACCTCCCAGACTCTAACAGATTGACTGATATTACACAAATGTAGGAGGTTGTGTGGTGACAGCCAGTTGGTGCTTAGAATTTCAGTCACTATTCTGAGCAGAATAGAAACCACCAGGCAGCCACTATGAGGTTCCTAACTTTCTCCACATGAATAATCAAAACTGGGTTTTGCATTGGGTAGATGGCTTAGTAGAAAAACCAAGCAACCATGAGGGAGGCCCTGAGTTCAGTCCCCAGCAACTATATAGAAAGCTGATCATGACAGTATGTGTGTGTATTTCCAGAACTGGGGAGGCAGAGGCAGGAGCATCTTTGGGGCTTGCTGGCCAGCCAGACTAGATGAATCAGTCAGTTAGCTTCCAATTTAGTCTCACTCAAAAATTAAGATGGAGAAGAGATAAAGGAAAATACCCAATACTCATCTCCAGCCTACTCACACACACACACATAGACTTGTAAGTGTGCATGTTTGTACACACACACACACACACCCTAGGATTTGGTTTAATTCTTGCAGATGTGTATCTTTTAGGCCCTTACTACTAAAAATGTGGCCCAAAAGCCCACACCATCCATATATCCTTAGAACTTGTTAGAGATGCAGATTCCTGAGCTCCATCCCCATTTCCTGTTAACTCTGAATCAGTGTTTCCACGGGATTCCCAGGAAACTAATTGGCAGGCAGACTAGAGTCTGTGAATCAATGCTGAGACTTCACTGCTCACTTGAGGAACCATGCGCTTTTTGTTTGATAGCAAATAAATGGACTGCGTGTGTGGGTAGGTCTATCCCTCTAAGTCTCAGTTTCTCTACCTCCAGCTTGGGTGCATTGATGCCTACCCTGCCCATCACCCCAGCTCTTTGATATAATTTAAGGAGTTAATACAAGCGAAAGCACCTTAATGATGGAACCCTGCCCTGGTGGTTGGCAACATCATCCATCCTTTATCATCACCTAGGGAACTTTAAACATAATGCCAGAGCTTAGGCTCCACCCAATGCTCTTCTGAATTGGTTGGCCAGGGGCAGGGCTGGCCATTGGCACTTTCTTAAAGCTCCTCTGTCGATTCTGATGGATAGGAGCCAGGGCTGAGCTCCTATGATGTGAACGCTTAGCTCTCCTCTCTCAGCATTTGTTCCAGGACCTTGAGAAGGGCTCCTGTGGGTGATGATGGAGTCCATGTAGAGTAAAAAGTCATTTGCTAGTCTCTTCTCCTTGTTGTTTCTGTAGAGACACCTCCACTAGGAGCATATTGCATGTGAATTTAGCTTGTCTTCTTTAAGTCCTACATGTGTCTGCTCATGACCTTGTGTAGGCTGACCAGTGTGGGTCTAGGAAGGCAAGGATTTCCCTTTTACAGTCCCATCTGGTATACCAGCATCTCATCCAGCCTTGGAGGGTGTGTGAAGCAGATATGGGGACTTTTGAGGGTCAAGAGTTTTGAAGGCTGTGTCCTCTTAAATCACACGTGTTGAAAAGTAGTTGCTGAGGTAATGTATTAGAAGTCTGGGTCTCTGGAAGGTAATTAGATCGTGGAACAGGGCCCTGGGGAACTGGACCCTTACAAGGCCCCAAAGAGCTACCTGGACCTTTATACCAGGTGAAGTCACAAGAAGGCACTTTCTGTGAACCAGAAAGAAGGTCCCCACCAGGTCCACACTGCATCTGCTGCAGCCTTATCTTTGACTTTCCAGACATCAGGACTGTGAGAGGTAAGTTGTGAATGTAAGCCTCCCATCTATGGTATTTTGTTATACCAGCCAGAGTGGATAAAGGCTCTTGAGTTTGTACTTAACACCTTCTCTTTGGTCTGACTTGTCTGAGCTACCTAGATCATAGTGTTGAAGCAAGATGTATTTAAAAAAAAATCGAGGTAATTATATGTGAAAGTGCTTTACATAGTATAAAATGCTACGTAAATGTGCAGATGTGCTCGCTTGATTCTGAGTGGTAGAATTATACAGTGCAAGAAGACATTGGCTTTCATGCTGAGAGGCTGTTCCCATCTGCAGGCACAGGCTCTTAGCAGAAGAGCAGTTAGTGCTTAACTGGTGCAGGCTCCACAACATGCTAAATGAACAATTGTTTCCCAGGATTCTGTGCTAGGTCCTAGGTTCAGGAAACAACAAGAACTGAAACAGGAAGAAAAACAAGGTGAAAGTTCAACTTGCCCTTCTGGAGCTTCTGTCCCTCTGGGTGGTAATGGTAGGGGTGATCAGGAATACAATAGATATATATGTGTCTGGAAGGAGGGGGGTGTCCTGAGTGGGCAGGTGGATCTGGGTATCTCTGATTGTAACAGACAGGCAAGGGCTGGAAAATTGATTCTGTAGTGTGGCAAGGAGGTCACTGAATGGAGGGGATAAGTAAGGAGGCTGGGTCATACAAGACCTTTCAGGCTGTGGCCAGGACATTGGGTTTTGTTATGGAATAGAAAGAGAGCATTTGGGAGGTTTTTGGCATCATTCGCCTTAGAGTCGAACTCAACTTGATCACTTTGCAGTGACATAGGTGTTTTGAGGAGAAACCAGTTAGAAAGCTAAGTAGTAGCAGAGTGGCCTGTCAGGAGGTCACCCTGAAAGCCCACCTAAGAGACAGTGTGGTTGTGGATGAATGTGGCAGCCAGGAGAGTGTTGAGCTATGTTCTAGATACTTAGAAAGAAGGACCAGATGGATTTGCTGATTAGAAGGTGGCATGATAGAAGGTGGGTGTGGTAGCTCATGAATGTAATTTTAACACTAGTACTTGGGAGGCTGAGTTAGGAGGATCACCATGAGTTCAGAATAGCCTGAGTTGTAGAGAGCCTATTTCATATAAAGAAAACACAGAAAAGGGGAGCATCTTGGAGACAGGGTGAACAGGAAGAATAGAGTCACTGCTTGTGAACACGGAGAACTTGGTAAAGAGAGAAAGGCTAACACAAACAAAGTGATTTTTGGACATCGGAAGACTGAGGTGCCCGTTAGCCATCCTTGCTCTGGTATAGAAGGTAACCGAATTGGAAGGGCTTCCATGGGGAAAGGGTGAGCTGAGAGAGAACTTTGACAATTTCTATGAGTGTGTAGGTGACGTTTGAAGCCATAGGGCTGAACTAGATGACTTTATTCTGTGTGAGATGTATGTAAGGACTTACTGTGGCAGTGGTGATCCATGGCCTCTGGAGACCATGGTGTATTGTGAGAACTTAATCAGCTCTAATGTTCTCCGAGCCCATATAGTAGACCTGCTCATTATCTTGCCTGTCTGCTCTAATTATGAATGTATTTTAATGCCTACCAAGCCAGAGAAGGCAAGGACATAAGCCTCTGGCTTCAGCCTATACCTCCAGTGCATGCCAGGGGCTCCCTTATTCCCCTATTGGGTTGGGTGCCCTGATCAACTTGAACCAGCTCAGTCCAGAGAGGTCTAGGTGGCAGGGCCTGATTCTCTGGACCAGCTCCTTAGGCCTTCAGCAGAGCAAGATGGATGAGTTCCTCCAGCCCATTGCTTCCAGGTGTTCTTTAAGGGAGTGCTTAGGAAGCCTTACTCAATTTAACTTAAGACATAAGTAATGCCATTCTCAATGTGGAGCAGTGGCTTAGAACTTGACTCAATGTCCTTTTCACTAAGTAATTATCCAGATTTCCTTACTAAATGTTATTTTATGTATTATGTTTAATAGCCTCTTTCTTTTAGCTATGGTAGGGTGGTAATAGCAGCAGATAATGTACCACATACTCATCTGAAATTTCTGCCTCTGGCATCAGTAGCCAGCATGGGAAACTTTTTCTTCGAGTCAGAACCTGATCCATTTCTTGGATCTCCTGAAGAGATTTGGGTTGCTTTTGCTTTTTTTTCAGGGACCTAAGAAAAGATAGATAACCCCTTATCTATTCCAACACTGATGGGGGGGTGAGCAAAATTGGAAACTGAGGCCTATGATGTAAAAGGAAAACTTCAAATGTTGCATTATATTAGGAAGGCTTGAGTATGCTTGGGTGTCTCCAGGGAAGATCACCAAGGAAACAGGAGGAATTAGAACAGCACACGAGGCACAGAAAGGAGGCTTCATGGTGTCCTGAAGAGGGGGTTGATGCAGAACATGGAAAATCAGAGAGTGTGGGAAATTGTGGGCATAGTGGACTTACATGTATTCTGCTAAAAAAATAAAACAAAACAAAACAACAACAGCAAACCCTCAATTGTCTGAGAAGTAGGTATTGTGAATTTAGTAGATGCTCTTCCAGGTTACTAGATGTAGTTGGCATGGGTGGTTTCCAGATTCTTCTTATTAACCAGGGATCTATATCTCAATTTTGTTCTTCTGAATATGGGAAATGATGCATAACTCTCACCGGGATGTTATAAAGGTTGAGTTGAAGGATAGAAAGTAAATACAAAGGGCTGGGGAGGTGGCTCTGTCCGTAAAGTACTTGCTGCTCAGGCATGAAGACTTGAGTTCAGACACCCAGCACTAGCATAAAAAGCTGGGCGCAGTGGTACCCAACATTAGTGGAGACAGAATGAGCTCCAGGTTTAGAGAGAGACTCTGCCTCAAAATATAGGATAATGCTCTGGCTTCCACAAACACCCAAGCTCGCATGCAGGCACACACATGTACACACACACGTGCGCGCGCGCACACACACACACACACACACACACACACACACACACACACGATATGAAGTCCTAGAGCAAACACAGAGTCCCATCATTACTAGCTGTTCTTACCATCATGACTCCCATCACCACAAATCATTCCTGAGTACTGGAGTGGAATAATAAGCTCACTGTTTTGGAGAAGTCACTTTGCTCATAAGCAGGTACAACACAGACTTAAGAACTATTTGGATTCTAGCTGTGTGATTGGTGCAATTTACTTAACCACGCTCTCATCTGAAAATAAAGGAAGCCTAGTTGCCTGCCTTGTGTGTTTGTGAGGAGGATTATGTCCATTAATCTGTATAAGCCACTTAAGAAAGCACCTTGCATGCTGGGTTGTTTATTCATGGTTTCGTTATTGTCTTTCATTTATTCTTTTCTTTTTGATGGTGGTTACCAGGTCTTCATCACCTCCTGCCTCCTGGGTGTGTGACAGGAGCTTGTGCATCCCAATATGTCCTTAGCTGAAGTGTGCTTATGAGTCTCATGCCTCATCCATAGCTCCTGCTACTCTCCAGGACTCACTGAGCACAGAGCTCAGAAGGCTGGACTGTCATCTTCATGTGAACATTTCTGGTTGGTCCTGGGCCCTGCACGTTGCTCACAGGGATTGTGCTGGGAAGTGGTATCCTCCCACCAACTGCCTCTCTGAGTATTCACTCAGACCCACTCTGAGGCATGGGCTCTGGTCCTGAGGTGCTAAGAGATGACAGTCCTGATTCTGGGAGTGTGCATTAGTGTGCCCCTGTGCACACATGTGTGTGAGTGTGAGAAACTTGTAGCCTCTAGGTCAATCTTAAAGAGCTTTGCTTTATTTAATTTGTGGGGGAGGTGCTGTAAAGTTGAATAAAAGGCGCTTAGTCCAAAACTTTAAAAAATTGCTACTGGGCAAAGTAATTTTGTGTCAGGCATCTGTTCAGGGCAGATTTACACTGGTTATAAATCTCTGAAATTAAGGTCTTACGGTAGAAAAGCTGAAATGTATTCAACATTAGCAGACACACAGGCCTGCTCTGAACCAGTGGCCATTTTCCTGCCATGTATAAGAATAATATCTAGGTATGTGTTTGGGGTAATAAGAAGTTTCAATGTGCCTCTTCGAATGGCAAATGGCTCTCCAGTGAGGAGCAGAATTTCCTATCAACAGTTCTTTGCCTAGAAGCAAAGGTTAAGTTGACGAGTTTGATTTAATGACAGAGTCAACTAGGCCTTTAACATTTGGGGGTTCTTTCTTTTCACTCTCTAATCAGGATTGGAGTCCAGGGTCAGTAACCTTGCAGAAGTTGAGGACATCATGCCAACACTTGTTCCTGGTATGTTTGAGGAGGGCGAGGCTAAGAGTTAGAAGTGCTTGGCAATTTCTGAGTTGACCAAGGTCCTGGGGATTACCTCCTAGGCCTAATGGATTTTTTCCCCCACCTTCACCAATCTGTGAGGCTTTTGAAGTGTGATAGAGATTTAAGCAACTTTATAGATATCTAATGAGTCCTTTCATTTCAAGGCCAGGGAAACTGAGACCAAAGTGATAAGACATTTGTCAATGGTTAGATAGGTCAGGTGGAGCAAAATAGTGGACTTTCTGAGGCTAATCATCTTTTTCTAGCAAAATGGTCTTGATATTTGAGGAAAAGCAAGGTGTCTCCTTGGTTTGTTTGGATGTTTGTGTACTAGTTTTGTGCTAGTACCCCTTCCTTCCACTTTGTAAAGTGAATATATGGCATTTTAACTCAGTCCTTGTGTAGCCCAATAAATACTCTTTGTTGCAAACAAAGAAATCTGCCTTACTGGGCTGAGAGTATGGCTTAGTGGGGGAGTGCTTACATAGTGGGAGTGAGGGCCTGAGTTCCATTGTGAGCATCACATCAGACAACCAATTAAAACCATCCAAACACACAGGGGTGCACATGTGTGCACACATGCACGTGCATGCGCGCACACACACACACACTCACGAGAGAGAGAGAAGGAGAGAGAGAGAGAGAGAAGGAGGAGAGAGAATGGAGAGTTGCCTCTTGTTCTCAGAAAGCAATAAACAACTCAAGAGTCCTTAAGATGTTTGAGGTTCTCATAATTAACTTGAAGCTGAAAAGACCCACAAGGGGAAGGAGAGGAACAGGGAGGAAGAGGAAGGAAGGGGAAGGGGAGAGGAAGGGGAAAAGGAAAGGAGAAAAGCTGCCAGTACCACCCAGATGTCTCTCAGAAGCAAGACTACAGACTTGAGCAGGAACCTTGGCTCTACTACAAATGTGTAGTCATCAGCTTTCTGCCTTTGTCTCCCTTGTTCTGAATGCCAAGTCAGGTGAGAAACTTTAGTGGATTGGAATGAGGAACTTGCCAATGCTTGAGTGCCAAGGAGAGAAGCCATTTGGGTACCATGGCTTCTCTTAGGCCTTGGGGATGGACTCTGTAAAACCACAAGTCATGAGGAAATTCCTCCAACCAAGAAATACATTGTCCTGGACACAAGAAAAGTGTAGGTAGAAGACTTTATGGATCACTGTGACATCTATTTAGCCTTGCTCCATGGGAAAATTAACTCCAATGTAAAGACTTATTCGTAGATAACATGGGGTACAATTTGCTTCTAGACATTGTTGTCATTTTTATCTTTCATTGGAGTTTTTGGGTCTAGGCTTTAACTTTGAAAAGCATGTATTGTGAGACTTTTTTTTCCCAAATATCTTTGGAAATGTTGACATTTCAGAAATGTTAAAATCACCCATCCATGTGATTTTTAACATGGGTATTGTGTTTCTGAGAACATACTAGATGGCTGGCCCTGCACTGGGCATTAGTTACACAGAGGTAAACACTGTGCAGTGGCCTCCTGTAGCTTGGCCTTCAGTGTAGTACAGATGGGGACAATGCTCACTTCTCTCATAGTAAAAGGTTCCATTGCAGAGAGGATGTGGAGCTTCTCGCATATGTGGATGGTAATCAGTAGTTCTAGAATTCCAACCCTCAAAACAAAACGTTGCTTGCTTTTCTAGAAGAGACGCTTCTACCAAATTAGGTCCAGAATCTGTAGCAAATGTGTCCTATCAGTCATGGTGCCATAAAGCCCATCCACTAGAGGAGAAGACGGATGTCAGAATGAGCCATGCCGATGAAATATTTTGCATTCTGAACCAAGTTCTGCCCAGTCATGTGTAAAGATGACAACCATTCAGGCTAAGGACAAGGCTGAGTGAGTAAGTAGCTCATGACAGAAACGTGAGGACTTGAACTCAGTCCCCAAACCCATGTGAACACACATGTAGGCACACACACAGGCACGCACGCACGCATGCATGCACGCACGCACACACACCACCACCACCACCACCCCAGCAACAAAACCCTAGAAGATGGTAGTATGTGCTGTACTCCCAGTGCAGGGAAGGAGAAGAAAGGCAAATTCTGGGTCTACATATATGAATTCCAGACTAGTGAGAGACTGTCTTAACCACCTAGATGGATGGGTCCTGAATAATGATACTCTGACCTTTGACCTCCATGTGCATGTACATGCAAATGTGTGCACACCCATATGAACATGTATACACATGCATGTTCATATGGGTGTATGTGAGACTTAGGCACGTGTGCATAAAAACAATGCCTCAGATTTTCCAATATGTTAGAATTAGAAAGGCTTATCTGGAGCCTATTCTAGTAACAGCAGCACCATGCAAACCAAATGCTTTGTTTACTTGAGCAGCAGGTCCCCAAGATAGTTATGGAGTGGTTGTTGTCATATCTTATCATAACCCAAGACCTTAGGTCTAGCAGTTAAGAACATCCACCCCACCAGAGAGGCCATGTTTTCTCCCAGGCCTTTCTAGCAAAGGCCAGTAGCTGCAACACCCTGGACTTGGACTGGACTAGGTGAGGGATGGATGTTTTAATGTCTAATACAACCAAGTTGGCAGTTTCTCCAAAACACTCATTTTGTGGGGGGTCTAGAAAGATGGTCTTGAGCGTCACCTTCCTCTCCAATTGACTCTGCCCCAGTGAAGGAATGTTCTTTGGGGAGCAGTATGCAAATCCACATCAGGGGCAGAAGAAAAATACTTCTTGACAGACCCCTCTGTCTTCATTTGCATGCATATTTGTAGATGGTGTTATTTACATTGGTGAGACAGAACAGTAGTTTTCTAGCTTTGATGTGTGTGAGCCTGGGAGATTAGAGTCTGAGCCCTTCCTTTGAGAAAACAAATACTTTTGTGTTGATTTCAATGAGATATAAATCATAGCAAGGAAGTTTATAGTTGAGTAAGAATGATATAATTACTGATTGTATACCAAAAGGGGACATATTTATGAAACAACTTGGAGGCGCTTGTAATCCCTTCGTGTGTTTTGAATAACTAATTGCTGTGTCACCGTGGCACATTTGCACCATGAGAGAGTTAAGTCAGTCAAATGTTTCCCTCCAAAATCCCTGTTTTAAGGGATTTCTAACTGGGTCGTAAAACTGTGCTCTGAGTTAGGGCTGACTTGGTGACAGTCTGTGCCGGGAACACTTGATTTGAATGGTGCCAGTCAGAGTTAAATTACAGGCTGGGAAAAAGGAAACAAATTTTTTAAAAAGGAGGTGTTTATGGTTCCCAGCTCCCCTAAGTACCTCTTGAGGATCAAAATAGCCTCTTTAAAATAAATGCAGGTCATTAGTCCACAACTGAGGAAGCCCCTTTGAGGCTGAGCTGGAAGCAGGGGAGGCAAGGACCTGAGCAAGAAGAGGCTGGCACGAGCATTTTTCAGTCTGGCGGGACAGGGTACCTCCCTCATGTCCTCCCCGCATCCCCAGTGGTTCATGTCCACAGAGCAGCTGCTTGGACTCACGATGAGTATTTCTGTTAGGCAAAGAGAACTGTACAACTGCTCCAGGCCGATCCTGAATGTGTGTCCAAGCATGTGCACTGTGTGTTCGTGTACATGAGGAGGTAAGAGAAGAATCTCGGGTACTGGTGCTGGCCTTCCACCTTGTTTGCGACAGGATCTTATGTCACTTTGTATGTCAGGATTCTTCTGGCTCGGACTCCCATCTCATCACAGGAGTGCTTGGATTATATACCTGTATCACCACGGCTGGCTTTATTTGACTTCTGGAGATCTGAATTAAATCTTCACGTTTGCCCAGCAAGCACTCTGTTCACTGAGCCACCACCCCCGTTCCAGGATCGTGCAAAGAACTTGGGGTTCTTGGGCTATGTCTACTTCCCTGGAGGGAAAGTGAGAGTGAACCAATATGGGGCTCTGATGCCACAGATTCTCTTTGAACCGTACTGGTTCCAGGGTAACCTCTGTCTTCAGTAACTGCTATCCATGGACACGAGGCAGATTTGTACCCTGGCTCCTTCAACCTCAGTTCAGACTTCCTGTCTCTTTTCAGACCTTGAGAATGCTTTAATGACACCTTTTTTTTTTTCTTTTTTTAAAGAAAGCTAATTGCATTGGTTTCTCCGAAAGGCATCTCTTTGAACAATCCGTCCTGACTGTGAAAACAAATCCGCGCTTGACTTGTTTCATTTATTTCTCCCACCCCAATCTAACCGAGGATGGAGCTGCTCTGGAGAAGAAGACATGTGTGTGTCTCTGTCACATCCTTTATCATCACAACTGCTTTTCCAAATAATACAACTTGTGACAAATGTGAACATTAATTACAGTTAACAAAGGAATGTCATGTGAGTGTTCATTGGGAGAAAGAAAGAAAAAGAAAAAACCAATCAACAAGATTACATCTTGCGCTAAGCTTCACGTCAAAGTGCAAAAGTCAGAAATCAAATACCGTTAGTTATCAAATTATGTTAATGATTCTAATGAAAGATTCTGGTAGTTTTCAGGAAATTGTGTTGCTAGAATGACGACTAATAGAACAAGTGAAACTGATTGCCGTGATCTAATTGGAACTGACTGCAGAAGTTTTCTTTTTGTTTACTAATTATTTAAATATCAACCAGCTGCTTTAGAACCTGAGGTTTGTGTTCAAGGTTCATTTTTCTTCTCTCCCATGTCATCAACTAACTGTTTTCCACCATCGTGGGTATCCCTCACCAGCCTCAGGGTTTGGACCTGTGCTGACCGCCAATAAAGCTCAAGTACAGGGTGGATGTAGAGATGCATGCACGGGTCCATCCTTGACATTGGTGGGACTCACAGCTAGAGTCCAAATGAGACCCCTTTCCTGCAGTCCCACGTCCCTTGTCTTTTTGGTCCCAACGCCATTTGCCATTTTCATAGCTCTCCACACACATACATACAGACACTCAGCTTTCTCAGTTAACACTCAGTTACAGCTGCCATCCATGGATGGCAACCAATCCATGGACCAGCTCTGAGGCCTTCTGAAGTATTTGGCCTACTATGGAGGCTTAGGCTACCACGGTCTTGAACTGTATTAAATGTGCACATTCTTTGTTTTTGAGCATTTAAGCATGCATATGTGGAACACTTTCACCAGAATCTGCTTCTGTGTTCATTTATCCTCCCTTCTCTGTTCAACACTCACTGGGCACTTGCTGTGCCAAGATCTAGGGACACAAGGAAGACATAAGCTAAGACCTCTGCCTTCAAGGATCTCACTGGCTTTTCAATATGTAGTTTAGTGATGAATACCACATAGAGATCTGTCCAGAGTTCTCAGCCTTCTGAGTCTGTCTTGCATCCTGTCTGTTGTGTGTTTTCCCTCAAGCCTATCATGGAAGTAAATATCCCATTTAATATAGGGGAGAAGTGAAGGATACAAACCCACAGCAGAGAGGTCAGCTTTCTCTACTCCTCTCATAGTCATCTGGAGCTGCTTTGGAACCCTTCTACTTTCCTACTGGCTAGCCAGAGAAACGCTCCTTCTGAATGTATATCAGAGGCAAAATAAATGGGGCAACATGCAGAGGCCATGGTTAGGGAAAAGGTCTGGCCTAAGAGGGTCTGCTTTAAGTGGTACCTTCAAGGCAGCCCCTATCCACCCTGTGGCCTACTTGTGGGAGTTCTTCCTAAAAGAGGAATTGTGTTAAAATCAATGTATTTTGGACTGGGGGTGTGGCTCAGTCGGCAGGGTGCTTTCCTAATATGCCCAAAGACCCATGTTTGATCCCCCAGTAGTGGATAAATTGATGGTGGCATGCACTTGTAATCCCAGAATTTGGGAGGTAGAGGCAGGAAGGCCAGATATTTAAGGTCACCTTTAGTTTCCTAGTTAGTTCAATGTCGGCCTGAGCTATTAGACTGTCTCAAAAAAGAAAATACTACATGTTGCTCCCATGCCAGAATTGATCTCTTTTCAAGTCATTGAAGGCTTTCCTTCAACTATGGAGAGAAGGTTTTGGTTCTCAAGGAGGAGACTTTGACAGGGCCTTTCTCTCAGCAAACAAATCCTCCCCTGTGGATAACTGAGCATGGGCCAGCCCTTGCGTCCCTGGCTCCTGGGTGTTTCGAGACCCATCAGACTGCGTTGAATTTCCTTCACTGGCTAAATTGGTACATTAGGACAAAAGCGATTTCCACATTTGCATAGTTGATTTCATTACTATTGCCATTATTGATGCCCAACTCCTCTCTGAAAGAAAGGAGCCATAAAAGCAAATAAAATCACTTTGCGATTCTATTATTGGATAAATTACCACATTACTGCCTGCGTTTTAGGGCTAAAGCCATTCTCCACATTTGCATAGTTTATTTCATTATCATTATTAATAACAACAACAATAATGATGATGATGACCAGGATCCTTGAATGAAAGGAACTAGAAAAGTGCTGGAGTCTCAAGAAATCTTTATGGACTCGCTGCCTTCTCCGTGAGTCCCTTTATTTGCTGCAGAAATACGGTTACTTCAGTATTCCAGCCCAGAGCATTTAACAGACCCCACGTAAAAGCAGGTTAGAACACATGGGACCGTGAGCTTTCTGGAAGGTAGTGTCTAGTTATTTTCACTGTGACTACTAATGGTTTAGGTTGAGAGGTCCCTGCTCTGTCACCTTACAGATTACATTTGCTGGGGAAAGGGGCCTGAGACTCACCCAGCCTCAACTCCTGCTTCTGTATATACAAAATGAAGATCATGATACTTGCTTAGTGCAATGACAGAGAGCAAGGGGATATCTAAATGAACCTGTTCTGAGGGTTCTCAAACCACCCATCTTTTCTCCCCTAGGGAGCCAGTGGGTGGGATGCTATTGACCTTATCTTTGGGGCTGGGGGAATTTTCTAAAACCTTCCTTACATGTCTTAGGCATCATCCCCTGAGATAAGTAGTGAGCATTCATGTTTGTCATTACTAGCGTTGAGTATTTACAAATAGTTGATTTTGAATGAACATGCCTAGCGTGGTTCAGGCTGCTGTTCTCATTCTTAGTCAGCAAGTGCCGGGGATGCCTATCTCTTCCCGGCGGTGGAGCCGTGAAGTATGAAGTCTTTCTGTCCATTAATTCTGAGGTGCTCTGGTGCCACGTGCATCCACTGGTGGCCATCTGTGCTCTGCTGAAGAATTCTCCCCTGGTTTTGTTTTTATTATTTTATTTTATTTCTGCTGCACCAGGGGCTCCAAAAAAAAAATGAATGTGTCAGTAAAGGATTTGACAGTATGTTACGACAGTCATCAATCCAGCAAGCCCTATAGCCATAAATAAGCTTCATACGCTGCCACACTAAAGAGGACAGTTTTTCTTCTCCAGGACATTGAAAATGTCACAGCCAGGGAATTGTTTGTCCCTGTCTCCACGGCAACGCCACCAGCACTTATCATTAACTTTCACACCAAGATTTTAATCAGCGCTCTTTGCGGCCTGAGACCAAGTCAACATCAGCCCAAATTTTCAAAGCCGTTATTCTAATTATGACGAGAAGGCCACAGATTGATGAGCCAGGTTTTCTGCCAGGACTGGTGGCAGTTAATTCTCATGACCTGCGTGGCTCAGGGAGTCTCTCTTAGAGATGGAGACTTGAAAGTTCGATTATTAGTGACAGCTTGTAAGTGAGAGGAGCCTTATCTCTCCAGAGGGTGTTGATAACTTGAGACAGGGTTTAACTAGGAAGTAGTGAGACGGTGGTGGAAGGAGGGGAGGCAGTGGGGGAGAGAGAGGAACGGGGAAAGTGCGCACACTGTCTGCAGCCTCCTAGCATAATGAGAAATGCGGACAGGCACGGTTTCACAAGTTGTAAATTCTGGTAGCCTTCAGTTGTAAATTCTGGCAGAGGCTGTTTCACTGGGCTATCTGATAATGTGCGAAAATATTTGTCCCTTTGCTTCATAGGCAGGAACAAGCACTATTTTCCAGGAAAAAAAAAAATGCATTAAACTTCCTGGCTCTCTCCTGCCTCTTTTTGGCTTTCCTTGGTAAAGGCTTACAAGAAAGCAAAATGATAATTTGCAAGTGAAATGAAGCAGAGCTTGTTTGTCAAGGACTCTGTTTTTCTCCTTTCCCTTCCCTAGCCTCTTTGGACTCTATCAGATTTCTAGAGCCTCTTGTTTTTGATGAAAGCTTGTGGTTAGGGTAGCCCTACCAGGTCCCTCCCTTGTTGTTTTCTCCTTCCTTAATCCAACTGAGGGTGTCATGTAGTAGTATGGTCATGCACAGAAAGATAGTGGCTGTGCTTTGAACTTGGATGTGGCTCCCTGTCTCTCTCTAGGCCTCAGACATCCTGAGCTGTTAGTCTGTTGAGTGTAGACAGGGATGGGAGGACTGGTCACTGGGCACGCAGTAGTGGTCCCCTCGCTGAAGCTTTCTTTAATCTTACAGACTTCTCAACCTCTTCCTAAGGATGTTAGAAGGCAATATGGTGAGGTTAGAATGGCCTCATACTGGATGCTCCAAGGCCTGGACTCTCAGCACCTCCATTTTCTCATCTTTCAAATAGTGATAATAATATCTGTCGCACCTACTTCATTCACATAACAAATGAGAAAATCGGGATGATATTGCTCGTATGTATTCTAACTGTTGCTTTACAGAAGCACGAAGCATGTTTGAGCATCTTCGGATGTTCTCCTTTGCTCCAGAGTAGATTATGATGGTGCTTGAGAAAGGTGGAGGGAGAGGGCTGTGATGGAGATGTAACATGAAGTAATAAATAAATGTAAAATGAAATAAATAAATTAATAAATAAAAAATATGATAGTGCTGTTACAGTTGATAGCTTTCTTCAAGGAATTTTTTTCTCATTTGAAATAAACACAAACAAACATCTTCATTAGCTTTATTTCACCCCCACTCCCAACATGTAGGCACAGAGAAGTGGAGTATCTTGCTTTGGGTCACACAGCCAATTAGAGATAACTAGGTATAGAAGTCCCTGTACCCAGCATGCAGCAAACTAGATCACATTGCTTGCCATATTAATAGGCTGGGATTAAGGACAAAGTACACCCAATTAATTTCTGTTGCAGTCCTTTTACAATCCAGTCTTGTTTCCCGTGTGTTTATATGTGTGTTTTAATGGTACTCCCTGCCTTTTATGCTGAGGTTGCTCGAGGTATGTTTATAATGGTGGCGTAATTATAATAATAAAATACAAATCCTTCCACAAAGCACACTCATTACTGGCTGGCCAGGTAAAACAAACAGGGCTGGCTTTAACTCTGGAGCAAGGCAGTTGTTTCCAAGGTAGTGATTCTTTGAAAAGCAAGCTGCCTTGCTTTTTTAGCCAGGGAGGTGCTGGGCTCCACATAAATGGAACTGGGCCTGCAAGGCTGAGCTGGTCGGGAAGTTGGCTGGGCCAGGCTGCAGTCTTTTCTAGGAGAGAGATGAGAAGAGGGGAGGCTGTGCTCTCTGATTCTTTATAGCCAGAAACTCTTTTCTTGCATCTAGTAGTAGACTCTTTAGCATCTTAACTCCTGGGTGCCAGACATTACAGCGTGTATGAAGGGGAAGATTGTTGTTATGAACGAAGCCATAGGAGTACACAGGCTTGTGTGCATTCTGTGTGTGTGTGTGTGTTTAAATGCCTGTCTGTCCTTGTTAATTAGAAGTGCACATATTGGGAAATTAACTATGAAATACTAAAAATGATAAATTATTCCTTATTTGAAAGTATAAATTAAAGGTTTAGTGTATATAAAATTTGTCATGTTTAATTGCAAGTTCAATTAAAATTCAGGGTAATGATGATTTATACAAGTTTCTGTGTAATTTGATATTCATTAGCTTAGCCAGACACATGCTGATATTAGCTCGTTAATTATGTTTCCTTTTGTTGAAGGCAGCCTTGTGAAAGCAATCTGCTCAAAGTTTTCTAAACTCATTCTGCTAAATGAATATTTGGCAGCTGTTCATGTTATTGAGATGGTCACCGTGGCTTCATTTCACTCCTAGGCCACATCAATCATACCTTCTCTGCAACAAACAAGGGGTTCTCGTTACAAACCCATTTATGAAGGTTATGGCTGACATTAAAGACTGATTGTCTGGTACTAACTGTGGGGTTACTTTACAGCAAGAATAGAACTGCCACTAATAGCCACAGCTCCTACCTGGTCAGATGTTTAAAATGTCCTGCAATAGAAGGCAGGATTGCCATAGAGACCTGACTCCTCTCTCCAATGCCATTGCTTGCTCAGACTTGGCAAGGAGAAACTGGATCTCAGAATTCCCTCAGGGACCACGGACCTGGTGTCACCTTCATTCTCCTGAAGCACGTCAAAGAGGTTCAGAAGTGTGAGCCCTGAGGTACAGAGGCTAAGTAGTTCTCTTGCTTACCTGCCAGCTCTGAGCCTGACTCCTGAGGAGGGGGAAAGGGAGACATAAGTTAACTAATGAGGATGTTTCTAGAAGTGTGGCACCCAGTGGGGCCATGAGGCAGATGGATTACCAGTTAGCATAGGAATTATCCAGCAGTAATTATCCAAGGCCATACTATGTTTGGAGAGGACTGTGAATATTTTGCCAGGCTTTCCATGGGTGTTACTGAATGATACCCTTGACTTGGGAAACGGTGGAATGGTAGGAGGAAGAGAGACTGAAATGCATGTGGTGGTTTTGTCCATTGGCTTCTGCACGGATATTGGCAGTGGCCAACCTCAGGGTTCTGGGCTGCCATGTAGGGTGTGGACATGGCTACAGTAAGATTTGTTTTCTAGTATGGGATTACTTTTGGTGTTGCTTTTCTCTCCACCCAGTGTCATGTTACAGGATGAGCCAGACTTTGGTAAATGCTACAAATGCTGACCTAAGGCTGACCTGCAGTTCAGCATTCAGCTGTTTGCGTATCTGTAATTTGGCATGTGGCTTATGATGATAAAATGCAATGAAAATCCTTATAACGAAATTCCACTATTTGCATTTCTGTTGTTCTATTTGCATAGCCTTGTATTTTCAGGGGGTAGGAGTGGCCCCCCTGACTCAGACTCAGCCATGTTTTTCCTTCTGGGTGCTGTCTCTTAAGGATGCCTTCGGGTTGGTATTTCCTTGAGGTCACTATGGAAGAGATGGTTGGCTAACTGTTCACCAATCTTGCCCTCTTCCTGAGTAGAAGGCTAGTGTGGAGATATCACATTCTAGCCCACCCACTCTCACTCCATGTTCACATGAATGGTGGGAGGGTTCCTGTGTACTCCCCTTGTGGAAAGTTCTGACTTTTAATTGAAGAAGCCAAATGGTACAAGCAATGCTTAAGCATGTGGGATCAAATAACTGAGTGGCATGATTAAAAGTGGGATTGATCATTTCAAGTTTCCTTTTGACTTTACAGCCTCGTCATATTCTTTGGATATTTTTTATGATATTTAGGAAGAATGGCAACTTTCTCCATCAGTATACAGAAAAATATGCCAAACTTAAGGAATCCTCAGGTTTCTTTTTATATAGTATTTAATTCAGGCCCAGCTCTTAATAGACCTCAGCAGTGTGGCTTAGAACTTTCCAATTTTTAATTTCACCACTTTCTGTCTTTTTAATGCATTTTGTCAGCATGGAAAGCCCTCTGGTGGTCAAAATGATTCCTGTGTGGCTCTTTTAGATAAGTGGAATGAAATCAGTTCATGTGAAAGAGCTAGGTTCAAATCCTTCATCTGCTTTGCTAGTTCCTTGTTCTAGTTAAAGCTGTAAAAATCACATTTTCCATCAGAGCAGGGATCCGGGAGCTTCTTACTCTAACAGCATCTTGGGTGGAAAATAGTATTAGTGCAATTTCCTCATCCACATGCAAATACCTTAGCATGAATATTAGCAAGCACTAAATGCTGTGTCACCATGAGCAAACCCTGGCATGTGGCAAGAAGGGGTACGGACTTATAGGTGATGCTTTCATTTTCAAGGGAGAAAAATGGGGGCCCAGAGAGAAATGATTTGTTCAAGATGTTAATCACAGGGAACAGAGCCTTGAGGAGAAGCCAAGACTCCCATACCCTTTTAGGCATGTGGTTTGAAGCATATCATGGCTGAGTCATGCTCATAAATCCTTGGTCTCCTCATCAGGTCCCAAGGATGCCAGGCCTCAATAAACTCAGGCCTGGGATACTTCTCCTCAGGCAAATTTCAGTTCGTACACCACTGAATTGCTTTGTTCCTTGCTTGGAGCAAGATGGCAAGCAGGCTTTTCCTGTTGTAGTTCAGGAAAGAGACTCAGTTGCTTGTGGGGACTGATGTGGTCACCCTGGGCCACCCTCACTGACTAGATGCACTTTTTGGAAAGGGTATGGCAGACAACACAATTCATCATAAAGATGAACGACGGATGGGTGACCTATGTCTGGTGTCCTAGGAAGGAAGGGATCTCAGTGATACAGAGCATCTGGTCTGCTCTGAAGTTGGCTGGAAAAACCTGGCTTGCCCTTCTCTTGCCTGTTGCTCGGGTTTACATAATTTGTCTTTGTTTGAGCCCTTGGCTTTGACTGGGCCTCTAGGCACTTTCTCTGTGCAAGGAAGCTGGGGAGGTATGACGAGGTGACTGCAGCCCCCCTGGTAGATCCTCATCTCAGTTCCTGGATACAGTAGCACATCTAAGAAGCAAAGGCACCAGAGGCTGCAGGAAAGCTAGGGTACCCAGGAGTGGCCTAGAATTAGAATCTTGTAGCATTCCTGGGCTGTTCCTCTTGTCAGTGGTACATTTTCCAGAGAGATTATTTAACCCCTTCACTGAATTCATTGCTAAGCTCTACAAGAACTGGGGCTGGTCTGTAATGTGTGCATGAATTAGCATGTACAAACTAGACAGACAAGCAAATAAAGTGGGAGTTCAATTCGTGTGGCTTGATCTCAGTCAGAAGGTGGGGGATTAAGTTAAATCACTCAAGCCTTCTTCGGTTAGCATGTATGATTTGAGTTCTTATCTTGAGGCGATCTACGGCGCCAGACAGAAAATAAAAGGCATACCCCACCTTCAAAGAACTTAAAAAATGGTTTTCTTTGTGAATACTTGCTGAGTATCTATGACAGCCCAGAATCCTGCTGGGTGCTGGAGGCAGGCAGGTGGCAGAGGAAGCTGTGGGTGTCCCTGCAGTATTACCATTTCCAGTGCATGGCCCTAAAGCTCCTTTGTCTGGAATGGGACAGGTTAGGACTGTCATGCAAGAGAAGCCTCACATGTGTCAGGGACTGCCACAGCTGGTGGGTCACCACCCTGTTCCCTGTTGTGGGGTTCACTGGGTTGCCTTCTGTTCTGCTTCCTGTGGTTCTCCAGCTCCAGGAAGCTCCAGGTGCCCACATTGGTGTGGAGCTTGATGTTAGCAGTGTGTCCTTCCTCCTCCCTCCCCAAAGGTCCTTTCTCTTGAGTCCTTATTTGTCATCCACAACACTAAGGCACATCTCACAGGCCACAAATTCCCTTGGTAGAAGGCTGGTCCTGATGGGGGCTCAGGAGCTCTAGGGTAGAGTGTCTTCTCCAGATAGGAGGATCTTGGAAGGCTTCTTGGAAGAGGTTACATCTGAAAGAGGATCTAAGCATGGCTAAGGCTTTTGATAGTAGGCCCTGAAGGGGAAGGGCATCTCTGGCTTGAGGGGACAGCTTTTGCAAAGGTCTAATAGCAGAAGTAATGTGAGACACAGCTGGAAAACTGTAAGTATCTGGTGTGGTTCAGATCTTTGGTGGAAGGTGTTCAGGAATGGAAGGGCAGGGTATATGTGACCATGAATTTTGCGAATATGACAGGAGATCTATTTATTTATTTGAATGTGAGACTGGGGTGTAGAGAGTTTGCAGTGTGGATATCTTAACACTAGTGTAATAAGTGTCCTTTTGCTACCACGAAGAAGCAGGCATCATGGACACAAGAAGCAGCAATTTAAGCACAAGGCTGTAGTGGGGCCTCTGATTGCTGGTCAGTTTTCAAGCAAAGAGAAGGAAGTATTCAGAGCAGTTGAAGAGGACCAGGAAAGAAGGGAGGGTGAGTATGTAGGGAATGAATAACTCTAGTTAAGGGAAGGTTAAAACTGGATGTCTCAGACAGCACATACTAAGGCCAAGGGACAGAAATGATCTAGTTCTAGTCCCAGAATGGTCCTGGGACCATTTTGGGCCCCTTCCTGCATAGATAAAAATGTCAAAGGTTGCTTTTTATGATCCAGCAGTATCAACACAAATATATTGGTAACATGTATTAAAACAGATTGTTCATCTTAAAGCTAACTGATTTTCCTTGTTATTCTGTTTATTATTTATTTACTTGGTATATGTGAGCATATGTGTATGAAGGCATGCCTTTGTGCACAGGCAGAGGTCCGCAGAGGGCACAGAATGTCCTGCTTCATCACTCTTCTCCTTGTTCCCTTGACACAGAGATTCTCACTGAAGCTAGCCTGGCAGCCAGCAAGTTCCCATGATCCTCCTGACTGTATTCCTTATACCTCCAGGAGTACAAGTGCTTGTAGCCACACCTCTTTTATTTACAGGAGTGCTTGGGATTTGAACTCAGGTCCTCATGCTTGTACAGTAAGCACTCTTACTCACTGAGCGCTCCCGATTCGAAGAGAAGTGGAATCATGTTTGGGTTTCCTATAGTCTCAGTGACCCCAGACTGTACATCCTTACACATAATGGAGACTTCAGGACAGATGAGGTAATTCTACATCTTCTTTTCTTTCCTTGAGTAACAGGAAGCTCTAAGATTTTAGCACTAGAAAGAAATGTCGGTGTTTCAGTGTGTGAGTTCACTACAGGCACACAGAGGACCAACAGTGAAAGGGGTCAGATGTGTACACCCGGAAGCCACATCAGGATAGCTCTAGCAGAGCCCAATGTTTTGGGCCTTGTGCCTGTCTTATGGAAGCAGGCTCTATTTTGCCTAGTTTCCCTCACAAACAACTTAAAGATGCACCACTCTTCTGAAATGCTGCCCTCCTGCTGGGGAGAAAATAAACAGTCCTGGCTCATCCCTCTCTACCTGCAAGGCCACTGACAGTCCCTGTCATCAAGAAGCACCCTCCCGCCTCTCTGTTTCTTTAGAGGCGCTCACAAAGAAGAGGCCTAGACAGCAGAGTGATACTATCAGAAAAGGGCCTGTGACAAACCCCACAGTGAGACAACACTGTCCAAGGTTGCTGTTATTGTTTTTCTTTTCTTTTTTTCATTTTCTCCTCCTTCTTTTAAAAAATAGTCAAAGCACGTGCAACACATTCTTGTAAATGGATCAGAAAAAGAGAGAAAATTGCAGCTGAAAGGAAATCTTCCTCCCCTGCCTTACAGATTCTCCTGAGCTTCCAGCTGTTGCGGTTACTAGTTTATCATAGTAGGTGTTTGTGACTCACAGTGGTGTGCTGTGCTCCGAAGTTAAAACTGAACTTGTGACTTCCTTATCCCATGGACTGGGAACCCAGAGGTGCTGCCTTTCCAGGCATGTAAGTGTGTGTACGTGAGCAAGGATGCGTATTTTTATGTGCATGTGGGTGTTTATATGTTAACATGAGGATGTGCACCTGTACCTGCAGGTGTACGTGTATGTGTTTGAGGAGGTGAGAGGTCAACATCAGGTATCGTTCTCTGTCACACTTCATGTCATGTTTTGAAATGGGGTGTCTCATTTACCAATTCAGCTCTACTGGCCAGCTGATGGACTGCAGGGTTGACCATGTCTCTGCCTCCCCAGAGGTGGGACTAGAGATGCATGTTTCCATGCCTGGCTTGGGTGGTAAGGATCCAAATTCAAGCCCTCATGCTTGCACACAAGCGCTTTGTTGACTGAGCCATCTTCCTAGAACCATCAGGGACATATTTCAGTAGACATGATTTTAGTTTGTTCTCCTAGGTTAGGAGCATGATTGGGTAGGTGAATGGTCTCTCTTCATAGCATTGCTCCCCTTTCTGGTAAGATGGAAAGTACACTAGTTTCCTTTCATGGACTCCAAATTGTGATTAGCATGTCCTGGACAAGGGGTTGCCTGGAAGTCAGCAGAGCAAAGAGGTACCCGTGTTCCCAGGTTCATGGCAACAGCACTCACAGTAGCCAAGGCAGAGTCAACTGACATGTACAACAGTGCGATGCTTGATCTTAAAGCATGTTTGCAGAGTGAAATATTACCTGGAAATAAAAAGGAAGGAAAACTGATCATTTATGAGAAAGCAGATAGAACAAGGTACAATGTTAAATGAAAGAAGCAGGCACGGAAAACAGACTCACGTCCCCTTATATAGAGAAACTAAAATAAGTTGATTGCATGAATGAAAATCATAAGAATAGGTGTCATCAGAGTCAAATAAGGGGAAAGGGGTATAGAACTTGGACAATAGGTACCAAACATGGTGAAGGAGGAAGACCAAATTCTAGTGTTCTTCAGTACAGGAGAGCAACTATAGTTTGTAATAGTTGATCATCTATCTAATCCCAAACTAGAAGAGAAAAATGTAGAGAATTGTGACAATGAAGCATGGAGTGTTTAAAAAGGTGAAAGTGCTTCTTCTCATGAATGGTTAGGGTACATCATATACAAGTCCCAAAATATGGTACTGTAGCCATAAATATGTCCAGCCCTGATGTCAGTTAATAACACACATCACCTGGAATGAAGGTCCCACAAGCCACTGACCTCTATTGTGCTCTTTTCAAACGATCTTTCTATGTAAACGGGGCTCATTCCTAAGTGTGATTTGTTTCCCTAATTACAGATAGCTTTCTTGGGGATGAGCAATATTCTAGTTAGTGATTTTAACAGTCATTCAGTAGATAGTCGTTACTGGGCAGTGCCACCTCTTGTAGCTGTGGCACATTGTGCAGCTTCTGGTTCACAAAGTGCAATTTAATGGCAGAAGAAGAATGAAGTCCTGAGTATCCCTCATTACACATGCGTACTCATGCACACATACCAAATACATACACACATGCAGGCACACACACATATACACACATGCAGGCTCACACATTTATGCATGCACACACAGATGCATACACACATGGACACACGTGCATACATATACATACAAACATACATTTACACATGTACTCACAGAGACATACAAATACATTCACACATATACACAGTTATGCATACATGAATATGCACATAAAATGACAGATTTAATATTAGGTCACTATCAGCTACAAATGCCATCATTCCATAATATAATGTCAGAGATATTTCAAGCTGAAAAAGACCTTTGCAGTTCTTATGTCTAAGCTGTTTTCTTTCTTTTCCTTCCTTCCTTCCTTCCTTCCTTCCTTCCTTCCTTCCTTCCTCCCTTCCTTCTTTTTGTTTTCTTTCTTTTTTGCTTTTTGTTTGTTTGTTTGTTTGTTTGTTTTGTTTTTCAAAACAGGGTTTCTCTATATAATAGCACTGGCTGTCTTGGACTCACAGCTTTGTAGACCAGGCTGGCCTTGAACTCACAGAGATCCATTTGCCTCTGCCTCCCAAGTGCTGGGATTAAAGGCGTGTACCACCACGCACAGTTCTAAGCTGTTTTTTCTAGCCGTTTGGAGAATGAGGATCAGAAAGGATAAGTGACTTGTCTAAGGTCACTTTGGTGTGTTTTCCTGGCTATCTTGGGATGCTATTCCTTCATTTTGGAAGCAGCTACTCAGGACCAAAGCCAAGTACTGTGGATATTGCAAAGGAGATTGAGTTGTGGTCCACCCAAGAGGTCACTCCCTTATCCAGCCTACAGGAAGGCACAGTAAAGATATGTGATGAAGATGCCAGGCAAGACAGACAGACACTTTTGTCTGCTGGTAGCCCATCTGTGGCCTTGGTGGGAGTGTGATCCTATTACACAGTGGCTCTCTGGAAAGGCTCCTTAGAAGGGACTGTGAGATCTGAGGGGCTGTCGGAAGGGTGGATAGGTTTTCATAGGTAATGGAGTGGGTGGGTCTCACTAGGTGTGGATGATCGACTCAAGCACAGGGAGGCTTGGAAAGGGGCTACAAGTCCCCAGTGTGTCTCATGTCCCCGTCTGCCTCATCTTGCTGTGAGGGGAGAGAGAGTTTATGTATGGGCATGGTAACCCCTGGGGACATGTGTTCATGTGCCCATGAGCTGTCCCTGCAGACACCAGCGTAGTTAAGCCGCAGTTGTACATAGAAGCTTGGTACTTAGTAGATGAGATTATCATAACACATGGTTACAGCCGGCTGGGCTCCTCAGCACCCTGGGGCCACCCAGACTGAGGTGATAGGTGTGGAGACAAAGGGTGAAGACAGCCTCTTCTGAGGTGGGTTGGGATGTCCAGTGCCATCCCTAGGAGCTTCATGTCTGAAGATGATGTCCTTCCATTAGCATCAAGACCCTCCCACCCCCCAGCCAGCCAGGACACAGATGACTTACAGAAATGACCTCACTCCACTAGTGCTACCTGGCGCACACCCTCTAGTCCACTCCTCTTTTCTGAGCCTTCAAGATAAGTTTTCATTAGTTGTGGCATCTAGTGAAGTGAAGTAACCTGTGGCTTATAAATAATGGCACAGTTTTATGGAAACACCTAAAAATCACCAGGGGCATGTAATAAGAAAGTTCTCCATCTCCAGGTGTGAAAACACGCTGGTGATTACTTGTTGAGAGAGAAACTGTCAGCTCTTTTATTACAATACATTGTTGGGTAATAGTTTTAAAATTATTTATAGAAAGAAATCGAGCTGTGTGGAGAATTCCATCATTTAATATGTTGTCTGTGAATCTCGTTAGCCTTTTTAGCCTAAGGGTTAGGAAGGAAAACAGAGCGTTGGCTGTGTGTTGAAGACTAAGTACTACATCCACTTTTCGTCAGGGGCCTTGTTGACCTTCTGTTAAGTTGCTTCTTTGTGAGTCTTTCTGTGCTACAGCTCTGGTTTCCATGGCATTTACATAAACATAGCAACCGTTTTTTTTCTATATAGAAGCTGTGGCAAGGCCTCCAATCTCCTCTGCCAAGGAGTGGGAATCACTCCTAAAATAGGGAATGTCTTTTTTCCGGGTAAGTTACAATGGATGTGAAAATTGGGGCAGGTGGCCATGAAAGCCACTTCTTGGTGTATGCATACAGCCAGCTTCTCCCTTGTCGGTTTGTGAAAGAGACAACTCCAGGGTTCTCTGTTTTAGAAACTCAGTCAGGGATTTCATCAACCTAGCCCCACGCCATAGTGTGGAGGCTGATGTGAGTCGCTGCTTTGTCTGTTGCCCCATGGAATGTTCTAGACCTCGGCAGGTTGGGCTGCTCTGGAAGACATGACTCCCCACTGTTCATAACCCTTAGCTGTTCATGACCCCACAGCTGGTTCAGTAGCTGTTCTTCAGCCCAATTCCAGGAGGAACCCTTTCCAGATACACCTTCCGCACAGAGAGATGGCTTCTGCATCAGGATGTAATGTAGTCAGAATGAGGTGTCATCTAGACAGGGAAGGTGACAAATATTAAGCAAGGGGTTGTTACCAAGTAGAGTCCCTTAAACCAGATAAGTACCAGGCAAGAGGGCAGAGAAAGGGCCTTGGAGGCAACTCGACTTAGGTTAGATGCTGGTCCACTGGGATGTGTTTGCTTTCCATCCTCATGAACAGATTTCAAAGGAACTTGAATTAAATGAGAGTCATCGAGAGTGAATACAGTAGTAGAAAAGAGCTCCTTGGACACACACATCAATTGAGATGTAATTAATTATTTCTACACACATCTGTGTGGGCTGCAGTTTCTCTTGCTATAGACCTAGCTGTGAAATGCACTTCCTCATCCCCCACAGCTCAGGCTTCTGCTCCGAGGATTTAGCAAGGTCATGGGATGCACTGCTGTAACAGTGCATGGCACTCTAGTGTCATTTGGTAAGTAGTAAAATTGATGAGGATGTGGAAGAGCAGGGATCTAAACCCAGGCAGTCGATTTGCTGTTATCTTCAGATGCCCCCCATTGCTGATTTCCAACTGAGACATGGAGAGTATTGAGCCACATGAAGAGGAGGCGTGTTCTACCTTGGGGATGGAAGGCACAGCGCAGGTGCATGTTAGCTGAGAGCCTGTCCTGTTCTGGCCTTTACTCACCCATTCAGTTTATACATATTGATTAACTGAGGCGCTGTGCATGAAGACAATAAGCATGGATGAAACAGGCCTCGATCTAAATAACTTGGGTTTGAGAGAGGCAGTATAGACAGCCACACAGTTGGTGTGGAGTATATGCCATGAAGAGCAATTGCATGGCTGAACCATGGTTCCTCTTGCTATGCAGGTTTCAACACCTTCCATATTCATGAGCACTCTAGGAAAGAAGTCATTGCTATGTCCATTTTAGAGGGAGGAGCTTTAGTAGCTTGACAGAAAGCCAGGAACTTGGAAGGGAACTGAGCCAGGGTATCCAGCTATGTGTCCTGCCCTCCTCGTCCAATTCTTGGCCCTTTACCCTTCACAGCATGCCTCTGCAGTACCCCTGCTCCCAGACTAAATGTAGCTTAGATTGGACTTTGATGAACAAGTTGGTGGTTGAGGCACCAGACTTGTCTCCCAGCTCGTCTGTGTAGCCTGGCTCTTGGACTGTCTTGTACCACCTTAAGGGTTCTGTGTACTTTAGGGTCACCAAAGCCTGTTCACTGTCACTCTTTGCCAGCACATGTGTGGCCCAGAGTAGTCGTGGAAACTCAGCACATGAGATGCCATGTGTCGGTTAGCCTGTTCTTCTCAAGATGAGTTTCTGACTAAGGGAGGGGCAGTAGATTTGGGGATCCATGGGACCTCAGTGGTGGGGTCTGCAGACCTCATTTAGTAAAAAACCAGCAAATCTCATTCTAAAATAAGCCTTTGGAACCTTGAGCACACCCCTAACTATGGCTCCAAAGATGCCAGCCTCTTCCTTTTGTGGAGACACCCCTGGTATTGGATACATTTTCTCATCCCCTAGGATGCTCAGCCCGGACCAAGCAAGGTCTAGAATGCAGCTGTGATGTTACAGAATTGGTCTACTCTGCTTTGAGTCCCCCTGTGTGCTTCTCTGATGCTCCAGAGGAGGCAGAATCTTCAAAGATGGATTGAAAGAAATATGTTGCCATGAATAATCAGTCATCACACTTCCTCCCCTCTATCTTTGAATGTTAGCATCACATAAGCTTGGTCCCTTGAACTGGCCTTGGTATAGCCTGTCAGCTTTCTTTTACTTGTAGTTGGGGGCTTGTTTTCTCTACTGGGTTGCCTCAGGGTTCTTGCCCTTCCCATATGTGCACATCCCTAGATCCACAGCTCCCAGCCTCATCATTAGAGACCTTCAGGAAGCCAATCCTGATCCAATACTGGCTTCTGAGAGCACTTCAGAGGATCGCAAGGATCTCAAGTTCCACCCTCAGTGAACCTAGAGTATATGCTCCCCTCCAATGCTCCAGAGTTGAGATTATACATATGGGCTCTTCCTGTTCCTAAATAGCAACTTTTTGTTTTCCTCTCAGTACATCAAATACACATTTTGGTGATCATGGGCTTGAAAGGGCTAGAGATGCTGTTATATATAGCAAGCTAGATGTTTCCACAGCCAAGGACAGATTCCCCCAGAAGATAATATCAGTGATCCTGGAGTAAGAGAATCGGCAAGAATCTGAGAGCTTGTCTGCTACCAAGTTTGCTATGGACCTATCCAACCCACCTCTGTCCATGTGTGTTACAGAGGAGACAACTGAAGAACAAAGAAGGAGGTTCCCAAGATGGTTACATCACTGGACACAGCTGTGCTGATGCTAGAGTCTGGGCCTTCTTCACATAATAGTCACATAGTAACACAGCCTAGTTCCTCCATCCTTTCTGACACTGGGATTTTATGGCTATCTCCAGGAGCCCAACAGAAGGGAACAGAAAATGTAGCACAGATACAGTTATGACTTGGAGCAACAAAAGGATCCCTTCCTCTACTGCATGCATGTAGTTCCTGGTCACAGTTCCTAGACCCAGTTGTGAAGGTGACTGTCCTGTTCGGCTAGAGTGACTTCCCAGAGAGAAGGGAGTTCTCTTTCTGTGTGGTCTGTCTAATGCCTCTCACATCCAATAACTTTAAAACCAATCAGATTAATAATGTAGGGAGAAACAAATGGAGTCGCTCTTTAGATATTTAAACAGGAATATTTCTGCCATTGACATGTAAATCTTTAATGGGATGTGAGATTTGGCACACAAAAAATGCCAAGATGCTGGAAACCTGATTCTTTCCCACTATTTTAGGTCTGATTGTTACTGCCTGACATTACTCCAGGTGAATTTGTTGAGGTTCAGCTTTGTGTTAGGTGGTGAGCATTCAGCCCTGAGAGGCCAAGCAGTGGGCTATGTGGTTCTTGTTCCCAGGGGCTTCCACTCTGGGGATAGGCAGACCATGAGTGTTTAGGAGGGAAAATCTAAATTCAAATCAGTACTTGCCAAGTGGCATCTAGTTATATGTGTGACTCCTTCTCCAGCCATTTGGGGAGGGAAGGAAGACTTGTCAGCTAGCCTCTGTTCACCTGGAAACATCCTATGAAATATTTACACATGACCAAGAATCTCAGTCTAAAAAGGGACAGTGTTAAGAGGATTTCTGAATAGATGTTGAAAATATTGAGTGGATATAGAAAATGTGGATACAGAAAAATGTCCCCCCCCCTCCGTGTGTGTGTGCGCGTGCGTGCGCATATATGGACATATGAGCATACATAAACCCCTGTATAAGCATTTCTCATTTCTGTCTTCAGATCCCAAAGTGACTTCCTGGAATAGTAATGAAGTTTCTCGAAAGTCACATAGCTCCTCTGGTAGTGCTTGTCCATCATGCATGAAACCATGGATTCAATCCCCAGGACTGCATAAAAGTGGACTCGATGGACCGTGGCTGTAATTCCAGAACTTAGGAACTAGACATGAGAGGATCAGAAGTTTAAGGTCATCTTCTGCTACATAGAAAGTTTAAGGCCAGCCTACATGAGAACCTGAGTAAAAAAAAAAGTTAGGTTAAAATATTTCAGACACATATTTGGCTTTCCAGACCTGGAATTTCTAGACCCTCTTGTTGTGAGGACATTTTCTTAAAAGTTTATTATAAACCTCTTTCACCTTTTGATCCTTCCTGGCATTGAGTTTGCTAAATTTCCTATCTCTTGCCCTACCCATGCTTTCTGACATCTGGGCATATCAATGTGCCTTTAAAAGTAAACTCTTGAATTTTTAACTGTTCCTCCATAGACAAAGGCTCTGTCTGGTGGACCACCATCAGGGTTGCACTGATGTGGTATGACACCAAGGAGTGTGAACATGCTGGGAGTTCTTTTGTCTGCTTGGCTCCTATTGGCTAATATGCAGTCATCTTCTGTCACATTCTTTCCTCTGTGGAGCTGACTGAATTCTGGGCTTTATGCCTCACCTTTGATACAAGACTTCGGAATTAACAGCCGTATTTTCAACTCATGCGTATTCTACCACCCTCCTCACTCCCAGTGGGCAACCTTAAAGGGCTTTTTCCCAGCATCTGGATGAATCCTCCAACTCCTTCACAATTTCCCGAAAGGAGCTGATAGTAGACAGCTTTTCTATGGGAGCTGAAAGTGTTTTGGTTTTACATTGAGCTGACACACTGTTTTGACCTTAAGCAGAGATCACTCGGTAAGACTTTTTTTTTCTCCATTGTACTCCTCCCTGCTTTTGGGGTCTTCTTCTTCTTTGTTGTCATATGTTCTTGGTGGGCGGTGAGGAAGCTACCCGTATTCATCACATTATTACTGTGTGCCTGCACATGGGAAGTGCTAGGGAATGGCTCAGTGGGTAAAGTACTCTTCACGATCTGACTTTGAGGGCCAGAACCCATTAAAAATGATGGGCAGGATATTGTCTGCTTGGATATTGTACCAGAGCTAGAGATGCAAAGAAAGGAGTATCCCTGGGGATGGTCAGCCAGTCTGCCTACTTGGTGGTACAGACCTATGAGTAAACCCTGTCTCAAAGGAGGGTTCTCAAAATTGTTCCTGAGGATGGCACCCAAGGTTGTCCTTGGGACTTCACAGGCACACACATGCATGCATGTATACATACATGCAAAAAGAGAATGCATTAGGTTGGGCATGGAAGTACATGCCTTTCTTCCTTGGACTTTGGAGGGAGGGGGGATACAGAGGCACAGGTAATGAGGCCATTTGGGTCTATGCGGGGATCCCAAGTCAGCCAGAACTATGCAGTGAGACCTTGTCTCAAAAAAAAAAAAAAAAAAGAAACCCTTACATGGAATCATTATAATAACTATAAGAAATATCGATCTTTGTTTTAAAATGAGAAAAGAGCAACCCAGAGAGGTTATGTGACTTTTCCAAGGCAACACAGTAAATCAATACCTACAGTTAACATACTATATGGTACATTTTTCTCCCTGCCTGGGAAAGGCAGCTTTTGCTTTCTGAGCATCTCATAGTATCTTCTGTAGTCACTGAATTTTACTCTTTGTCACTGTGGCTTACCTAATACTGACTATATTGGAAAAAATTAAAATTATGGAAACCTGAATAAAATAACAGTGAAAGGGGGATAGATGTCTGCCCTGGGAATATTCTTTGTGTGTGAAACAAAAATTTAACTTGTTCTAGTCAATGAAGTCAATGGTTCAGTTAATAATACCCCTAATGGCATCATTCAGCACTGGGCCAGTGATGGATAGCTTTAAAATCGGAGGCTAGATCCAGTGACAGGTCACACAGAAATCAGTGCTGTGATAAAAAGCAACCAGATAGGGCCTCTACTGGAGAGCAGAGCTCCCAGAAAGTATTGGACATTATTAAATCCCCTGTCATGAATCTCTCTCTAACCCTTCCTATAATTGTGTGTGGTGGGGTGCTAGCAGCACCCCCCCCCCCCCTTGTAACCCTTTGTAACATCTACTTGCCTTCCTCCCCGCCCCCCGAATTTTCTGCTCTTAGAGCTTAGCCTTTAGCTCAGCATAGCATTTCCCCTGGTGTCTGGTTCCCGGAAGACCTCTAGTCTCCTTCATATTTTAAAGACTCCTTTGAAGGTACCTTAAGACACCTGGGAGCTAGCTGCCCTTCAAAGGGCCGGCCTTCTACTTTGGGGAGCCCCTGCATCCCTGCTATGGTTCAGAACAAATCCCCAGAGACTCGGATGGAGATGCAGGCCAAGTGGAAACACAGCAAAGTGATTTAATAGAAAAGGTAATTCCTATTCAAACGGGATGGTCCCTTATTCATTTCTTTGGATTATCATCAAATTGATGTCACCAGCAAAGGAGCTTTATTGGGTTTTGCACAGATCTTCCCCTTGCTCTCCTTGTCGCTAGTTGGCACGCTGACATTTTCATATGTGTCTCAGCTAATGCCTCAAAATTACTCCATCTGCAAATGTAACAATTGAACAGATAATTTTAATAAGATTCAGCTTGACTTCAGATCGCACTCCTTCCCTTCTTTATAGAATGCAAATTGTAACCTGTTTTTAAAGCCGTGCGATGCAGTGAACTTTAATGGGATTTGACAACATCATATTAAGCACAACAACTACGCATAATGTACCGAAAAATTGGACGTGAAATTGGAAACATAGCTGAGAACAAAGTAAATTTACATGGTTTGGTAGTTTGAATGTCTGATATCATATTCTCTCATGCAAGCCCCATAAAAAAGCAAAGGACTTAACAATGGATATCAGCAGAAAGTGCTTTTAAAGTTAAAACTGATGGATGGCTTGTCAAAAAAAATAATTGCATTGGTTGGAAAGTCGGGATGCATGCTGAGGGAGAGAGAAGGGGATATACAGAGAGGGTGATGGGAAGTGACAGTGGTCTGTCAGGAAGGACTGGCTGCCCAGAGGAGTGTGAAGCCACAGCTACAAGGTGGCAGAGTAGAACAGGCTGTCAGAGCGGGAAAGTGGCTTTAATACCCTGAAAAGCAAAGGAATCCGCCTGTCAGCTTTGCTCAGCCGTGCTGAAAGGGGAAGAGAACATGGCATAAAGTTAGAAACATTAAACAAGGGGTGGGGGCCAGAGAACAAGGCAGCCACTGGGAGGGGCTGGAGATGCATCCAATGTTGCCTTCTGGATGTTTTTGCTTTGTGTGTGTGTGTCTATGCATGTGTATGTCTGTATATATACAGTATATGTAATATATGGTATAATATATATTTATATAATGTATATATTCTCATCTTCTCAAGGGACATCAGACTAAATGTGAAGGTCTAGGGTTTCTTTTGTGCTTCTGAAGGAAATAATGACTCAAGAGGTAATACTTGGCACTATGGGTGCCTGCCACTCAGAGCAGGTGGGTGGCTTTCATACAAAGCCACCTCTCCTCAGGTGCCTTGGATGCCTAGCTTTTCAGATCTTCAGTCTCATCTGCTGAGCTGTTCCCTCCCCTCAGGGTGTGTGGTCCAGCTTCTTGGAGAAGATGCTGATAGGAAACCACAGAGGAACTCGCTTATCTTCCACCAAAGTGCTTGGAGGACTTAACACGTCAGCCGTACAACCGGATCGTTATTAAAATGCAATAATCTGATGATTTTCCATAAATATTTTTTGCTCCATCAGCATTAGGTTTTGAATAATTTATTATTCTTTCTTAATATACTCCTGGCAGTGAGGTTAATTTGGTCATCTTGCAGGGGCCTGGCTGGTAATGAACATTTTTATATCAGGCCTTGGAGTCCCTGTTCCATAACGCATATCACGTTTTTACGATTTAATTGCTCTGGTTGTTTGAGAGTGGTAGAGTCCAGGAGGGGTTGGGATGTGATGGCTTATCATAGCAGAAATATATTGTGTATCTGACCTCAAAAACTGAATTCTGAGAGTCATCCAAATTCTTGAACTACATATGGCCCCAATATAGCTTCAGGTTTTGTTTAACAGTTTGGGAGAGGAATTTTGTTTGGAGGAAACCAGAATATCAGTTGCAAAGGAAAAGAGAGGTAGTGGGGGCCAACACATGCAAGCACTTACCACATGACAGTGTTCTGAGTGCTTCTGTTACATTAACTCATTTTTTTTTCTCTTGACACACCCTTTGCGGTCGTTCCTCATATTGACATTGCCGTTGTGCAGCTGGAGAGATGGTTCAGTCAGTAGCTTTCAGTATAAGTCTAAGGGTCTGAGTTTGAATCCCCAGCACCCGTGTTAAAGTCAGGCCTGGGAATACACATGGGTAACTCTAGAGCCACGGGTTGGGAATAGAGACAAATGAATGCCTAGAGTTCACTGGGAAGACAGCATAGGCAAATTAGTGAGCTTCAGATTCAATGAGAGACTGTTCCAAAAAATAAGGTAGAGAGTTCCTGAGGAAGAGCTGACATTGACCTCTGACCTCCACATGCACACACAGGTAGCCATGAGCACATGTGCACACACACGAACACACAAAGCCACACATGCACTGCCATTAAACAAATGAGTAAACAGAGGCTTTAGAATTACTGAAGAAGGTCATGCAGTTAGGAATGCGTGCTAGTTGGAGGGTTCAAACCTGAGCATTCTGTCCCCAGATTCCCTGCCTCTAATCAGTGTGCAGCCTGTGCTCAGGTCTGTGGAGCACAAATGCCAAGTCAGTGCCTGTATTTTCTTGTGTGCCTAAGACATTCAGAGAAGAATTTTGCTGGAACTGGGCTTCTGTGACAGCAGATAGGTTCGGTTGTCTATGGAGAACGAAAGTCACAGTATGTCTTTCCCTGTCTGAGTTCAGACAGGTACAGGAGGAAGAACAGACAAAGGGTAACAGGCAGAGCCAGTTAGACTAGTGCCCTGGCATCATCCTAACAATTCGCACACTGTCTAACATTTCTAGTATAGTGTTCGACCCCATTGTCTTCTGTCCTGGGGCATTGTAAGTAGTTTGCAGAAGGTGGGGATTGCTGCTCTAGGTCTCCTGGGCGCCTGGTAGGAGGAAGGGGTCACCTGCCCTGCTCTTCCTGCTTCCTTGTATGTAGTGTAACATGTTCATAACAGACATTGGTCAATTGGGCTCCTCATCTAGATATTTAGGGGAGTCAATGACAGTTTGAGGTTGGACCTCTGTTCTTCAATTCTGCATGCACAGCATGCTTGTGGATGACAACAGGATGCCACTGTAATTCCAGTGTCCTGGGCCTGGGACTTGCAAACAGCAGATCCTCCTGCTCAATAAGCTGATTGTCTTTCCAGCAGGGGGCTTTGTTATTTTTCTGCTGGGAGTCTCCGGCCTCTTCCAACTCTGTCTGATACCTAGACAATGGACCCCTGCCACATCCTCTCCATTTTGGCAGATCAAAGGGTGCTTGTCCTCTCTCCTCCCCTAGTGCTCCATGCTGTACCCTAGCTGCCATAAGTCTAAAATCAAGACAGCTACACTGCTAGTCTCAAGTGTATCTTCAGAGGGACAGTTGGGATATCCACTTTTGAACAAAAGATTTTTCAGAGTTGGAATGGATGGAGCTTGCCAATCCTTTCCTCATTCCAGATCCATGGACTCACCGAATTTCCCAGGGCAGCACCAACCAACCTATCTGAGGCAAGTAGAAGGTTTATACTTACAAAGCACCAAATGTGTTTCCCCACATCCCCCATCTGTTGATCTTGGCTCAGGTGCCAAGGACCACCCAGATCCCAAGCATAAAATTTGTCTATAATCCAACCCCTGGAAACTTGGGGTTGGGCAGCCATACCTGCTTTCTCCCTTAACTTTTGGGTCCTTTGTGTTTTTTGGAGGTTTTCATGACTTGGGAGACCTCCTATCAAAACTCTCCTCTCTTGTCTCTCTCTTTTCTCTTCCACTCATCCTCTCATGTTTATTCCACACATTTTGTGACACTCCTGCTCTTGTTCTAGAGTCTGGTTTCTTCCACTCATCTGGAGAAACTTCTGCCTAATACTTAAGTATTAAGAGAAGGAAAGGAGGCAAACTCAATGCAAGGTAGGCTTACATTTTTTTTTTCATTTTTCAAATGAGAAAGTCAAGTTTAGAAAGGTTAATCTACTTACTCAAGGACACATTTTTATGCTAGTTGCTTTCTCATCTCTGTAACTGAAATACCTGGAAGGAACAATGTAAGGGAGGAGTCTATTTTGCCTCATGGTAGTATTCTTGGTAGGGAAGGCACAGTGGTATTCATAGTGGGGAAAGCATGGTTATGCTCTTCATAGGAAAATCATGGTGGTATTCATAGTGGGGAAGGCATGGGTGTGTTCATGGCGGTGGGAGTGTGTGGTAGCGACTCCTCACATCATGATAGACCAAGCAGGACACAGAAAACATGCCAGAACCAGGGACCAGGATATGACTACCAAGGACTTACTTCTTCTGACCTATTCCTACCTTCTAAAGACTCCATAACTTCCCCCAAATAGTGCTACCAGATAGAAAACAAGTACCCCCAAACTGTGGGATACATCTGTGGAAGATGTTTACGGCCCTAATCATAGTAGGTGTTAAGCAGTGTAGTAGGTTTGGACCCAAGTCTGCCAGCATTAGGACATCAGTCATTCACAAGGCTGGTAGAGGCTACTGGCTTTATGCGCAAGATCTGAAAACTACTAGGCCCGGCTACACATCCTGGCCTCACCATATGCTAAAGGGTGATCTTGAACGATTTTACTTACCCTCTCTGTGCCTCAGTGTACTCATCTATAGAATGGCTTCAACAACCGGCCTACTTCATAGGTTTGGTGCGGGAATAAAGTGAAAAAATGCTTGTTAAGCCCTGTGACAAATGTTAGCCACTGAATAAATGTTAGGTTAAGGGCTGACAAGATAGCTCAGAGGGTAAGGGTGCTTGCCGTCAAGCCTGAAGACCTCAGTTTGGTTCCTGGGACCCCGGGACCCACTAATAAAAGGAGAGAGTTGACTAATGTACCTACACATGTGTGCATGTGTAAACACACACACACACAAATAAATAAATATTTAAAAATTAAAATGTCAGATTAATATCATTATCATCTTTTTCATCACCCTTTTTAAAAACAAAACAAACAAACAAACAAAAAACAACGAAAAACTATTATATGGAATCTTTCCGTCGTTGGATACAGAGCCTCAAGTGTGTAGCCTCTTAGATCTCAGGATTGAGGGTGTCAGTAGATTCGTGGTGGGAAGAATTTATAAATAACCCTTCTTGTTGATGCTTTGCTAGGTAGGGTCCAGGATGGGTGGCGATAGCTATTTCTAGTTTGCTTTCTTTCTTCTTTTTTTCTCTATTTTTTATATATATTTTTATTTATTTATTTATTGGTTTTGTGGTTTTTTTTTTACACTTCAGGAAGATTGCTGTAGTTATCTGGAAATCTATTGCTTGGGCAAAAGCAGGGTTGCGTGATACAATTTAAAAGGCCGGCAGCAGCATTTCATCCTTTTCACAAGAAAATAACCCCTTACTCCAGTGAAGCTCAAAATAAAAATGGCAGTACATTTGGCAACCACGCTTCTTCTTTTATTACCTCAGCAGTATCTGAATAAAATGTCTTATTAAGCAAGATATAAGGGCAATGAAAGGGAGAGTAAGTCAAATTAGTTGACATCTAAAGCTTGTGCATCATAGACAGCGAGGGTGCTTACTGTTTAGTAAAATGGATTTAATGCTTAATATAAATGCTGATATTTAGATGGCCATACTTTTGGCAGCTAGCAGGGAAGAGAGGAGCCTTTGCAGCCAGTATATCTATGTTTTAGGTCCTGCCCTGACACAAACCACTTGTGTAACACAGAGTGATTCATTTTGCTGCATGGGTCCCACTTTCTCCATATACTAAATGAACAATGTTTTCTAAAGTTCCTTCATTCCCTGGCAGGACCGTGGTGTTGCCTGGCGGAGGGGACCAGCTCCGCATGCCCCATTCTCTGGAACAGGAGCAAGCCTGCCTGTATCAGTTCCAAATCTTACAGTGTCTAGCTGAGGTTTTCTTTGAAGATAGGACGGCACTGCTCAAAATGGATTTTAGAACCACCAGTCTTGATTATTTCTGAAGGGCATAAGGATTTTCACCTTTGAAAATTCTGTGATGGCAAGTAAGAGTTGTCTTCAGAAGCACGCTGAAGCTGTTTTAGCTCCACCATCAAGTGTACTGAGACAGGTTCACCAGTGACCATGTGGTAGGACAGTGTATTAGGTAAGATACAGAACAAGGTAATATACCTAGGGAAAAAGAGTAGCATCAGAGCCTGTTGGGAGCGTGGATGGGTGCAAGTGTGCGTGTTCATGAGTGTATGCATTATTATGTGTGATATGTATAGATGCCTAAACATGTTTTTATGCATAAACTGATAGAATTCTTGTTAGAGTTGTTTTCCATGTGTGAATCGAAGTGCATGTGGTAATACCTGTGAGGCTTATGTACCTGGTACTTGTGATGACTTGTATTCTCAACTTGAGGAAATTTAGATTACATAGACACATGGAGGGAGTGACTCTCCAGAGATATGCCACTAAGAAGAATACCTATCCTAAATGTGGATGGACATGGGGCCCTGAGTGAATATAAATACGAAAAGAGAAACATATATCATTAGGATCCATTTCTCTCCTCTCCCCATCTTCTAAGATGCGAACAAGTAATCTCATAATCTTGTTGGCATATCTGAGAGTCATTCCCACCACTGGTCCTTCCCTGCCATGATGGACCATATTCTCAAACCATAAATCAAAGTAAAATTTTCTTCTTGCTTCTTGTATTTGGTCACACAGCAGTGAGCAAACTAATGAACACAGTCCTCTCCTTGGGTACCTGTTTGTCTCCTTTATGTCTTTATTATTGTGGATTCATATCCAAAGTCTTAGAGAAGCTAAGTAATTTCTCTAAGATTGCATGCTGATCATTTGCAGAGTGGAGGGATAATGTTAGGTATTCATGGCAAATGGCTAGTGTACTGTTTTACTAGCCAAGACCCTGTGTTCATGGAGCCTTCCAACTTTGGGTAAAAGGGACAGTGTCATGTGCTAGGGATCACTGTAGTTAGTCACTGGAGTTGTAGTTTTGTCTAGGCTCCAGTTTTATTACTTGAGAATCCTGTTATAAGGACATAGGATGACCAGAGCTTATCACCATGCCCCCAGCAGGGAGAAGGAAGCCAACTACAGTTGTCAAGAGCTTGTTCAGGCCTTTCATAGAGGCTTCCTTTATGTTGTGACATAGTTGGAAGTCTGCTTACAAACAGGGTTATTAGGAGTAGCCATGGTGCCATTGGTCTTAGGTACTAATGGAGGGTTGACTATAGTGCCCACTCTAGGACCTCAGCAAATCTTGTTAGGTTTTACTCACGCCATGAAGTCTCCGCGTGTTGAAGACTGTTGGTCATTCCGCTTCCTCTGAATCTTGTCCTGAGAGATTTTCTTTTGCATTTTAATTTAAATGTGTTGGTGTTTTCCCTGTACTCCTGTCTGTGCACCACATGCATGTAGTGCCCATAGAGGCTGGAAGAGGGCATCAGATTCTTTGGTATTGTAGTTACCGTTAGTTGTGAGCCACCATGTAGGAACTGGGGATCAAACATGGGCCCTCTGGAAAAGTAGCTCTGAACTGCTGAGCCATCTCTCTAGCTGCTGTTGGGTGATTTTTGTTCGGAAGAATATCATGAGAGTTTATTGAGAGTAAGCAAACGTTATGCTTTGAATAGTTAATACAGCCTAAATATAGCTCATGATAGTTCCTCCAATTTCTTTGCCTATGACTATGATATTATACAAATACTTCCCACAGCCATTACTTGCTGCAGATGAATGGACATTCTACCAACTAAAGTAAGTATGGAGTAAGAGCAGACTGTCCTAGTATGGAGTTTAAGCTTTATTAAAGGCAGCTTTGTGGAATTACTGGTGGTGTTGTATTTGGACTAGAGAGGAAACTAGAAGCCTTCCACATTGCTGTTGAGTACAGAATGGTGTAACATTTTAGGGAAATCTGGAATTATTAACCAGTTATTGCATATGCAGTCTGTGACCTACTGGACCTGCTTCTAGATAGATGTGTGACTCAGGAACATTTTCCAGTGGGGCTGATGTTAGATGATAGTGTTTGGGATGTTACTAGTTTCATTGGTTATGGTTATTGGATTGATGGTAATGTGAGCCATAGTGTATTGTTAATTGGCCAAGGCCTTTCTTAAAGTGTCAGCTAGGTAAGGTACTTTGTCAAAGTTTCTGAGATAGCCATCACTCTACACTTGATCTATGATTTAGGAATGGACTGTCCAGTGAGCCAATGTTGCTTGATTCTGTAAACTGCTTCCTTAGAAAGGAAAATATTTTTAAACAACAGAAAGGCCTCCAAAACTACTAGAACATTCTTATAGGAACAAACTATCAGATTCCAAAGCATTGGTATCAACAGAACAAGTTACCAGGCTTGGATAACTGGGCATTTTCTAGGATCAGACAAGGATCAACACTACTGTTCCATTTACTTCTAGTCACTGACCAGACCACTTTCTGCTCTATGTAAAACACGTGTGGGGGAACCTGATTTCTCTCCAGGTTGCAATCATCTGCATGGGCCCGGGAATGTGAGGCCTTCACTGAACATTGTGGATTCTGCTGTCCACAGTATCCAGTGTCAGACCTCATGGGCACTCTAATAAAGGAGAAAAGACAGGATGGTCACTGCCAGATTTGACCTTGCCTAAACATAGAAATCAGTGCTTGTGTGACTAAGCTGTCATCTGTAATTAAGTAGAGTTTCATGTCAAACATTTTCCATTTGGGATTTTCATTGCTGTAGGGATATCTACAACTTCACAGAGACCCATGCTTCCAGTGTTATCTACAATGATGAAAATGACAGATTGTTTCATCATCCTATGAGACAGGGAATTGCCTAAATGCTCCTGAGAATCACCACAGTTGTTGGAAGGCAAGGGTCTGAATGGAAGGGAAACACAGGAAATGAGAGCCCAGCACATTTCCTCCCTCTCGAAGAGGTCTGTCCACTAATGTACTGGTGTCTTAGTGAGACTGTGACAGAGACGAAGTATATGTGTATCACTGAGGATCATGACATCAGTCTTTTTATCATTATCAAGCTACTTGATTCTGTGACCAAGTACAGATTCTACACACCAAGCTAACTCTGCTAGCTGAGTTGTCATATCTAGTGTTCGTCTATTGACTTAGGAATCAACAGTCACCTATTGGCATCAGCCCAAGAGGCTTGGGATATGGTTGTCAGTAAAGCGCCTGCCCTGTAAACAAGAGGACCCAAGTCCAATCCTCAAAACTTGTGGAGGAAAGGACAAGCATCATGGTAGGTGCTTGTAATTCCAGTGCTGGGGAGCTGGAGACAGGCAGAATCCTGGACTTCACTTGCCAGTCAACACAGACTACTTGGGTGAGTTCCAGGCTAGTGATACAATCCGATTTAAAAAGAAAAAAAAAATGATGGACAGCACTTGAGGAACATACCAGGGTTTTTCTTTGGCCTCTACATACATATGGGGACACACACACACACACACGCACACACGCACGCACGCACGCACGCACGCACGCACGCACACGCACATGCACACACAAAGCAACACAAAACCCTATACCTTTATATTTGCCTTCCTTGCGATTCGCCATGTTGTAGCTTTTTGGGCCACAAAACAACTGAGAGTTCAGTCCTAGTCACATGCAGACTGCTTAGCCGAGCAACAACACAGTCCAAGAAATTGACTTTACTTGTTATTGTGAGCAGTGAGAAATTGTTAACTGTCTCTTTAAACAGCTGTTACCACTTCTGCCAACAATGGGTTTCTCAGAGTTCTTATTTGTAATCTTGATTATGTTAATGCATACATACATAATGCCTTTTGTTCACACTGGATCAGTGTACTTGCTTATGAGTCTGGAAGACTACAGAACAGTGGTGCTCTCTGGGCACAGATCTCCTTTCTGACTTTGATTGAATACTTTCTGAGCATGGGGCCTTGCTGATCCAGCCACATGCTGTAAATGACTTGTCTTGGACCCCACTTCCATTTGGCTCTGATCAAAGGACTGAGACAGAAGCCCTAGTGGAAGAACTGGACCATTCTTAGCAGCCAGCTGGAGTAAATTACCTTGCCCACCAAACCAAACATAACCTTAAAAAATCGTGTCATTCATTTCTAACTCATACTCGTCACTTCCTCCTGGCCATTCTAAATACAACAGTTTGGGTAAATTTTATGCATTAAGCAGCTGACTAAAGGTGACATCCCGGAGACTAGAGTGGATTATAATTTTGCAGGCTGTTAAGGAAGAATAAAACTACCACATGGATGGTATATGTAAGAAGTGTTGTTGTTGTGTAAACTACAATGGTGCTTGAGCAAAACTCTTGTCAAGAACTGGCATGAATTGTGCTCAACTCTCCAGGCAGTGATTTTTTTTTAAACAATTCAAGGTGCTCTCAGCCACTCTAGTTTTTTCCTTTCTGAAACAATCACAGGTACTTTCAACACATGGCCTGCCATATGCTATCATTTCTGACAGTGGGTCTGAATTTAAGGAAGTCGTGGACAGGAACCTTATCTGAGCTGTCACCATCCTGCAGCATCACTTTCAAGCAAATGGTCAGGCTGAGAGGATATTGGGATGCCCCAGGAGGATGCTGGAGGAGATTGGCCGGTGAGATTTGCCAGACTCTTCATCCCTCAACCTGTCACTCCAAGTTGAACCATGGAAATTGGTTCTGATACATTACTAATGTGGAGATAGGTTAAGGCTTGCCTGGAATACCTGCACTCATGCTTGGATGGGGACTTTGAAAGCAAGAACATATTCTAGGAAGACTTCTGGTAACAGTGTAGTCATGCCATGTAATAGAAATAAGATGTAGTCTTTGCTAAGAGCAGTCACTCTGATAGTAACCGTGGTTACAGAAGGTCCAGACAGCAAAGCATGCCCCTGTAAGATGCTTTAAAGACATTAAAGAGATGAAGCAATAGGTCTGCTCTGGTTATGCATCTGTCAGAATGGATCATCAGATTCTCAGGATCCATCCATTATACACAGGTTGATACATTGTATGAAGTGTTGATGTGGTGGGTGGAAGGGCCTTTTGTCAGAATGTCCACAGCAACGAGGAATATGATAATGTCTTTCTCAGAGTCTTTATATTCTTTATGGTGTATGACTTTAGGTTCCTGCCGTTATGTCCTGTGGATGGGCCATATGTCCGGAAGCCTAAGGGATGAGTTAGAAGGACTGGCACTGCTTAGCTGGTGTCTGAGCATTCCTCTCTGCCCACGAATGGTGCTGGAATCAGTCTTGTGTTTATCTGAGAATTTCTAGGGTGGGCTTATGGGTTCCTTCTGACCTAAGCTGCCTGTTGGAGGAGTCATGAGTTCTTAGATGGTGGGCATGCCCTTTCTCTGTTAAAGCAGGTTTTGTTAGTGTTATATGACAGTTGAAGTCATGTTACTCATGAGAAAGCTTCAGTCACATCCATGGGGCTTCATGGTCATGGAATCAACATGGGATTGCATGCCATGACATTTTTTTTTCTGGCTGTGATTAAACCTCATAACCCAGATCCAATTTTTTAGCTTACCCTCTATTTCTCCTACGGGCTCTATAGAACTCACCCCCAGCTGTGCCCACAGGCTCAAAGGCCCTTGCTCTTTCCTTTAGCCCCCCTACTACCTTATCATTACCCTTCCTCACTGCCACCCCACCCTTCAAATCCCTCAACTCATGGAGGGTCCCAGGTAAAGAAAGGGAGGGGTGAAAAATTTTAAACTGTCCAAGATGGATAGTGAAAACACCATGCGTAAATAAATTACAGCAGAGTCCCCAATGAACAATGATTGTGTGGCTGAAGACCTGGCTGAATAAGTGTGTCAGGTACTGATTGGAAGAGTGATAAATGCAATGACCTAACAAAGGATTGACTTCTCCTGCAGACAGGCCCCTTTTAATGGATGGAAAGGGAGGAAGCTTCATTTAGAAGGGAAAGGCTGTTTGCCGTGCAGATATGACAAAGGGGAAGTAGACAACCATTGATTTACGTTTGGGAATGACAGTTGAAAAATTCAGCAATAATCATGACAAATGAGAAGAGATGCAGTCAGAGGGGAAAAAAATGCCAATACATTCAGCCTGCAAAGAAATGCCAAGGTCACAGGGAAGGGTTTCCAAACTTCTGGTTTTGACAACCTTAATGGTAGTAAGAGAAGAGAGTTCAGGTTAAAAGCGGGTGCTTGGCGTCCAGGGATGCAGGTGTTGGTAATTAGTGAGGAGTTGGAGCAGAGAGTACAGGGAACCTTCCTTAGGCCACTGGAAAGATGTTTGTCCAAGCAGCTGAGGGGCTTCCTGCAGCTGCCTGGCGACTGTCCTCTGTGAGGGCTGGAAGAAAGCCAGCCACTTATTGAAATGTCAGTAACAGGGACAAGAAGCAACAATGTAGTTGGGTGTGTTTGCCATATTTGATGCAGGGCATCAGAGTAGAGGTTTTCTTCTGTTCTCCAGTCTGAGGTCTGCCTCTCCTTTTATGTTCACATATATTTCACTTTTTTTTTTGTTTTTTTTTTGTTTTTGTTTATTGGTTTTTTCGAGACAGGGTTTCTCTGAATATCTCTGGCTGTCCTGGACTCGCTTTGTAGACCAGGCTGGCCTAGAACTCACAAAGATCCGCCTGCCTCTGCCTCCCAAGTGCTGGGATTAAAGGCGTGCGCCACCACCGCCCGGCTATTTCACTTTTTTAATTTAAAAGATTGATTATAAGTGAGAGAGCAATGGCTTCTAGGTTATCAGCTTTGTCCAGTTTAGTAAGGTGTCTCCTGTTATCTTCTGTTTTCAAACAATAATCTTTGTAAGACATCACACATATGGAGTGCTGTGTGTGTCTGTGTTCCAATGAAAGAAACACAATCAGGAAAGCTCTATATGGGGGTAAAAAATGGCCATGTTCAGGGAGGGTTGTGATGTGGAGCTGAATTACTGATTGCAACTTATATTCTGTGTTAACATGGAGCTTGATGTACTCATCTTTAAAATGGGGTACTTCTGAGGGGTGACAGGACAGATCACTGGATTATTTTTCTGCTATAAATTCCAATATTATACTCACACATGATCTCTGTTTAAGAATGTATTATTTGTGGGGCTGGAGGGGTGGATCAGTGGTTAAGCACACTGGATGCTCTTCCAAAGGACCCAGGTTTGGTTCTCAGCACCCACGTGATGGCTCACAAACCATTTCAGAGGATGTGATGCTCTTTCCTTACCTCTGTGGGCACCAGGCACACATGTGGTGCACATACATACAAGCAAGCAGAACATTCAACTCATGAATTAAAAATAGACATATCTTTAAGAAGAGTGTATTTAGACACATATTTGCAAGTATTTCTATGCATATTTCATATATATCCTGTCTTAACCCGTCAGTCTCCTATAGCGAGCTCTCATAGGATGGGTAGCTTATGAACAATAGAAATCTATCTCTCATAGTTCTGGAGGCTGAGAAGTCCATAATTGATAGATGGTCTATTCTTCCTGTCTTCAAGTAATGGAAGGTGAATCTTGCGCCTGATCTTATAAGAGACGTGTGCCATTTATGAAAGCTGCACTCTTAATTTCAGTTCATATCCTGAAGACCCCTCCTCCTAACATCATCACCTTGGGTTGGGGTGCTAGGGATGCAGTATGAGTGGGGCGGGCACAACATTCAGAATGCGGCATTCACTCGAGCTCATACTTCAGGATGTTATGCTGCAATTACCAGTGTATACTAATCTTTATTTTGGTTTATTTCTCATCCTCATATTGCTGTGGACTTTGCCCTGCCTTACAAATGAGCATTTTACTTAGATCAAATGAAATGTTATAAAGCCATCATTCAGTTTAATGAGTAAAAACTATGCTACTTAAGCAAAGGAGAAACATAACACACTGAATAAAATGGGGCCAGTTAACCAGCTCTGGGAATGACAAGCTCTTTTCTATGGGAATTCTTCAGCTGGAATCAACATTTGAACCATGATTTCATTCCCCCCCCTTTGTGCTGTATTTATTGAAGAGATAAATAATTTAAAAAAACCCTGTATTTTATTTATGGAAAATCAAACACCAGGAAAAGCTTTGGTAGATATATCTTAATTTGCAAATACTCTGCTCTAAATGAAAAAATGCTTTTATTTTAAGCCAAGCAACCCCCATTAGAAACACCTTGGAGGGAGATTAACTTGTTAAAAAGAATGGTTTCCTTTTGGAACTGGGCTCTGCCCTGAGACATCTTGCTGTAGCAGTGGCTGTGTGGACCTGGTCCTGTCAGGGTTAACATCAAGGCCCTGGGGTCAGCCCTCTCACCTGGGCCTGTCTGCCTTTGAGTAGTCTGGGGCATTTGATGTCTGAGACTAAAACTGAGTCCTGGATTAAAACCAACACGCCCAGTAACTCAGACTTCTGAGCTGTCAAGTTGCCCAGAGCCCTCCAACTCCCATCCTGGAGGCCTCTTTCACACAATGGAAAGGAAGAGGGGGAAAGGACTGGGTTATAAATGAGATGGATCTAGTATTTGAGATAAACTTGGGCCTGCAGTGGCTCCCTACTAACTCCGATTCCACTTGGGCTGCAGTGTGGGTATAGAGGGAAAGTAGCCTCTTTAGATTAAACATTTTCTAATCAGCTTTATCAGTCATATCTGAATTTATCTTATTTGTGGAAAATGCCAATATATTAGCAGGCATGTATGATACACAAGGTGACCCTACCAACTCAATGACATAATACATTATCCTTAATGAAGTCAATATCTTGTCTTTTAGCTGTCTGTCTATTGGGGCGATTAATTGCAGTGTCATTAAAGTTAGCTCTCTTTTCATTTGAGCTTGACAAGTCCCATAAAACTAATGTTCTTAGTTATCCGCTGCTGGAATAGGATGGAGGATGGAGGAAATTGTAGGACAAGTAAGGGGGTACTGCTACAGCTAACTCAAAGGACTCTTTCCAGTGACTGTTTGTATGCATCCCTCCTTCCCTGGGGCTCTCTTGATAGTTGAAATTCCAGGCAAAGGTAGCCAGATCTGATTTAGCCAAGGGTTCAATGTAGAGAAAAGACAATGCCATGGGAAAATGACACCTCATTTGGGAGGTTTTTTTTTTTTAATATTTAGTAGCAGAAATTTGGTTACTAGTGAGGTTCATTCAGTGAACAGATTTGCCATGTTCCCTCCAAAACCAAGTTATGTGAGCAGTTAGCCTGCAACAGAGTGAGATAACAGACAGTGGGGACTATATATTCATTTAGCTTTAAATTTTTCTTTCTTTTTTTAGTTTAATAGGCTCTCTGACAGGGAAGGAGCATAGAAGGTAGGGAGAGGCTTTGTGAATGGTCCTAAGAAACACCAGCTCATTGTGGACAATGCAGGAGCAACTGGGCCTGGGCCAGTGCTAATTGTGGAGGCAAAGCTTTACTCCCTGCCTTCCCCCCTACCTCTGAAACGACAAGACAGGATGGCCGTAATTTACAGTGTGTTATCTTTGTCTATGGCGGCAAGATGATATGAAGTAAATCAAGGTACGAGTAATGAAAGACTGAGAATTTATTCCTCGGAGCACAATTTAAAGTGTAGTATCTGTTATAGTGGCACTGCCTGAAGACCCTGAAATGAGACTTGGATGAAGGGCAATAAAGCAGTATAGAGGCTCATGTTAATGTTGTTTGTCTGGGGTTAGTAATTGGGTTCCGCTGATGAGTTGGGTGAAGACAAAGTGAGAATCCCAGCTAGTATTGTAAATCTCACATTGTTGGAACAAGAGGCAATCCTAACAAATATTGATCCTCTTCGTGCCTGGAGGCGAGGAGGGAAGCTGCGAACTCCAGAGATTGGGCCCTGCCTGCTTCTATAGCACCAATTACCGTAGTGAATCCGGTGCTGTGCATGAAATCCCAGGGTGGCCTCAAATGGTGAATTAGCCATGATTAGGCTTTTTAGATGGATCTCCCCAAAATCACGCTGGCTTAGCATTCTGTCTCAATTATCCTTGTTGTCCTAAGAATATATTTTGGGTGAGGAAGTGCCTTTCAGTTTTCAGAGGCCCTGGGAGACTTGTGGACCCAGCTAAGGGTTTATGACCAGTCACTGCTTTAAACACACAAGGGTCTGGAGGAATGAAACCTTCGGATTTGGCAGAATGGCACTAAGTTTTGGGGAATCCTGCCCCTATTGCAGTGGATTTTGTTGCTGTTTGGAGGGATCTGTATTGTCAGTGTTTATATTTTTACAGTTCTCGTAGGGGTGACCTGAAGGGCAGGAAACACATCTCCAGCTTTTCGATTTTTGAGGTTGCTCTCTATTTGTCTTTTCTCATGGGAAGTTCTTCTAAAGGTCTGCCTCATGGTGCTTGAATGTGAGGCATCTTCCCAGAGTTCTCACTGGGATGCTTTAGAAGAAATGAACTGTGGGTAAAATCAGGGGAAGGGAGTTGACATGTTTTATTTCTCTTCTTCCTGGGAAGAAACCCTTTCTCAGTGTCTCTTGGCACCTTCTGTCACTTCCCTGTTGTCTTGGGCTGTGCTCTTACAGAAAGTCTGTTCAGAGGTCATTCTTTTGACTTTGGGTTGGGCTTAGACTAGGTGGATATTGGATATTGGGCTTGGGAGAATGGGGACTCCCAGGGGACTGCAGAATGTTTGGTCACTCTGTGATACCTTACTATGTTTGTGTCATCACAAGGGCATCAGAGAGGAAAGATAAAGCTCAGAATTCCAAATCATGTTGCGGAGAGCAATAAAGAGGCCGCATGGCTCCAGAAACTAACACTGGGAAGTGGGATCAGCGTGTTTTCAGGTTCTATAACGTGGTAGTTAATTAGGCAATTAATTCTACAAGTGTTTATTGAGGACACAAGGTGATGCCGTGCAAGGGATTTGCAGTTGAGTTAAATGGGTATTTCCATGCTAGTGGTAGGTGGCAGTGGTGGTGATGGGATGTAAACAGTTGAGGGGATTGGTAAAATAGGAAGTAGGAGAGGCAGGGTTTAGGGTGGGTGGGGGACTTCTTGAACAAAGCAGTTTGGAAATGCCTTTGTTCACTCCATAGTCCACACCTGGTATGTTCCAAATATTCCTCTTCTACACTTGCAATTTCTGTCATTTCTGATGCCATGCTTGGTGGAGGACACCTGATAAGCCTTGTGCCTGCCCTTCAGATGTAGTCTTGGTTCAGTTTCCGAGGTCCAGGTGAGGACTCATCTCCCCTGTGAAGTCTCCAGTCCTCCACAGATGGAAAGTGAACAGGTGTCCTCAGAGTTCGCAGAGCGCCCTTGTGCCCCCTAGGACATCTCACTGTCTATCTGGCTTGCAGGGTCTCAAGCACAGGAACTATGTACCTGTAACAGTGTGCCCCTGTAGCACTTGGCAGTATCTTGCCCATAGTGGATGTTCCATAATATCCAATAAATGAGGTAATTCTGGAGAACAGCTAGGAAAATGTATAATGTGTTTGTGGTGTGGTGGTGGTGTGTATATTTGTGTGTGTGTGTGTGTATGTGTGTATGTATGATAGGTAGAGACGTCTGAAATTTCAGTTTGATCTAAATCAAGCAGCTTCAGAGTGATAGAAATGCCTCAGCATTGTGCAGATATTTCACTGAGTGAGTTTGTTATATCTGAATGGACTGGTGATGTCTGCTTGCCTCTCTAGGCAACAAACACATTTTGGAAGGACTGTTAACTTGAAGGCTGTAATAAAATCTTTACCACTCTGAACAACTTGCTTTGCTGTCTGCTAAGGGGGAGGAACAAAGGCAAGAAGTGGTTCTCATGGTGAAAATGGTTTGACAGAGTTTTAAAAATATTTGCGCTGCAAGTATCAATAAGCCCAGCAAACACAGTTAGTTTGGGTGAAGCCATGATAGGAGTGCTGCCAGCTTGTAGGCTCTCCCATGGGCTCAACCGAGCAAGGAGAGGACAGTGAGTCCGTTGCCCGTTGGCCTCCTGAGGCACCTCTGAGGATTACATAACTAATGACAATAAAGTGCTCTGTGAAAAGAGAGTGCTCTATAAAGTGTTATTGTTGGGGCTGTTAAAAATGGAAAACGACTTTTAATTTAGAAAGAGAACACTCAGCGTAAAGAGGGGTAGTTGTAAATCTTTTATCGCCACTTTACTCTCTGAAAGCTCCTGGGTGACTGGTGTTGGTCCTGTGGTTCGTCCACCAGAGAGTTCGCTCACCTGTTCATGGGACTCAGGAGTGAGGCTAGCCTCACACAGGCATCCTCTCATGGAGGTCTCTTTCCTGTACCTCATCCCTTTGGGCACATCTGTGTCTCAAGTTTGTGTTGGAGCTCCTCCGGAGAGCCAGCCACCGGGAATGCAGGGCATCCCACGGACAGACAGCTGTGGGAAGCTCCCAGAGTGCTCATACAGGCCACTTGTAAAGACTGGAGGCTTCTGATTAACACACCACATAGACAGCAGCCAGGCTGTCCTGTCAGCCTCTGAGGAATGTGAGATCATCTCTTTTTGCTAGATGGGAATATTCAGCTTTTTCTCTAGGGTAAGAACTTCACCAACGATTCCTAAATATTTCTCTTTCACATTCTTTTACTCCATGTCACGTTGATGTAGTTGGAGATTTAAAAATCTATGGTTATTCTTCTACAGCCTGTATTATTATTTTGTGATTTATGCACTTTGCACGTGTGTGCGCACACATTGTGTGTGTTTAATGATAGTTTACAGAATTGATGCAGGCAGGTCCTTTCCTCTAATCTGTACCAATGCAGAACGAATGGGGGTTTTCTCATTGTCTTAGTTAGGGTTTGATTGCTGTGAAGAGACACCATGACCACAGCAGCTCTTATAAAGGAAGATATTTAATTGGAGCTGGCTTACAGTTTGGAGGTTTAGTCTATTATTGTCATGGCAGGAAACATGGCAGTGTCCAGGCAGGCATGCTTCTGGAGAGGAAGCTGAGAGTTCTACATCTAGATTGACAGGCAGCAAGAAGAGAGGGAGAATAAGTCAACTGGGCCTGGTGTGAGCTTGTGATACCCCAAAGCCCACCCCCAGTGATATACTTTCTCCCACAAAGCCACACCTACTCTAACAAGGCCACATTTCTTAATCTTTTCAAATAATGCCACTCCCTAAGAACCTGTGGGGGGCATTTCCATTCAAACCACCACATTCATTTTTCTTGTTTCCTTTCTGTTGCTGTGACAAAAATGCTCTGACCAGAAGGAACTTAGGGGAGGAAAGGCTTTATTTACCTTATACTTCTAGGTCACAGTTCATTGCTGGGACTGAAGCAGGAACATAAAGGGGGAAACTACAGAGGAAACCTGCTTACTGTCTCACCCACAGGCTCATGCTTTGCTAGTTTTCATATTCAGTGAAAGCCAGCTGCCCAGGGAATGGTACTGCCCACAGTAGGCTAGGCTCTTCTCCATCAATTAACAATGGAAACAAGCCCTCATAGAGTTTTCAACAGACCAACCTAATAAAGACAATTAGTCAATTGAGACAGATGAGACTCTTCTTAATTACAAACTGTCTCAGGTTGATAGTCATTGCTAACTAAGAAACTAGTTTTATTTATCTTTCATTCCTCTGATGTCAAATACATTGACACTTAACTGTACCCCCAGTAATACACAGCTGGTGGGTGATACGTTTGTTATATCAAAACCTTGCTATGTTGTGAGTGCCATTCATTTATGCTCGCGATCCCAGGTGCCCCTCTAAAGATAAGAGGTTTACCATACTCTCATGTTTCTTCCAAACACTTGAATAGGGAGCATGGAATCACTGTAAACAGCCTTTTCACTACAGAAGAAATAATTATATATATTTTTGTAATAACCTGTTGCATCTGAAATCATTTACATTTATGTCTTATTGTCTTAGTTAAGGTTTCAATTGCTGTGGTAAAACACCATGACCAAAAACAACTTGGGGAGGAAAGGGATTATTTGTCTTATATATCCTTAGTCACAATCCATTGAGGGAGGCCAAGGCAGGAACCTCTAGGCAGGAACTGAAACAGAGGTCATGGAGGAGTGCTGCTTACTGGATTTCACTACATGGCGTGCTCAGCCAGCTTTCTTAGGAATGATACCTCCTCCAGCAATCTGGGCCTCCCATATCAATCATTAATCAAGAAAATAAAGACTTGATATAGGCCAATCTTATGGAGACATTTTCTCAGTTGAGATTCCCTGTTCCCTGATAGGTCTAGATTCGTGTCAAGCTGACAAAATTCAAGTACACTTAAAAATCCAACTTGTGTGTAAATCCCAGTTCCCATGACACTGGAGATGACAGGATTGACAGGTAACTATTTGTGGAAAGTTGGGGGGGGGGCAGGTAGAAATTCAGCTGACTAGCAATTAACCAGAGACACACTCTAAGGCTGATATTATGAGTACTACCTTGTTTATATTTAATTGATATTAATGGAAGTAAACCCCATTGGATGGTAGTGGTGACTTGAGAATTTAACCTGGACACACTTCTTGACAGTAGACTGAGTGATGAGGGATATTCATTTAGCACTTGTATCTTTCAATCCCTTCTTTTTGTTCACAATCTGGCTCTTTTGTTGAGGACATTGATTATGACATAGTTCTTGGCTGGCAGCTGAGGCATTTCTCTGTGTCTATGAGTTCTGATGGTAGTTTTCTTTTTTTTTTAAATTTATTTTTTATTTCTTCAAGTTACATCTCAATTGAAATCCCCTCCCTAACCCGCCTCCAGTCCCACCCTCCCACCCTCTTCCGCCTCAACCCACCCATCCCCTTCCTTTTTTTTTAAGTTTAAGATATATCTTTTCCCCCCAACAGCTCCCCCTTTCAGTCCAACAAATGGCTCTTACTCTCATAATAATAAATACAATACAAAACAACAGAGGTAATTAGGCCAAAATTATGAGAGTTATATGGCTTGGCATACAATCCCAATGTCCAGTCTATATGTATTTGGCACCTGACTTCAACATTCTACTGTCGACCTATCTCCATGAGTTTAAAGTTCTATATCCAACTCAACTTTCATCACAATTTAAAAAGCATCTTCTTAGAACACCCTCTTGATTCCCAAACAACTCAAAATTTAACTATGAGACTCTAGCTATCTATTCTTCAACCACCTCAGAGACCTGAGAGGGACAAATATATCTGATTATATAGGAAGTGCAGGGCTGCAGCTTCCCAAACTAAGAAATGACATACCAGTGGCTGCCTGGACAGCTCCCATTTTCTCTCCATACATTACAGCATCAATCTTCAGTCATTTGACCCCATTTCTCTGACAGACATTGATTGTAGAGCAGGGGTTATGAAGGACTCGCCTACCCTGTCTTGGCAGAGCTAGGCTGTCAACTTACCTGCTTCCAAGTTTTGTCCTTTTTGGACAGCAGTCTGTCTACAGTTGAAGCAAGGGGTTTTTCCTACCCTGTCTTGGCAGAGTTAGGCTGTCGACTTCCCCGCTACCAAGTTTTGTCCTTTTTGGACAGCAGTCTGTCTGCAGTTGGTGCAAGGGGTTTTTTCATGCCAAGAGAAAGGCTTGCCACCAATTCAACCATCTTACAGTGGAGATTCTTCGATGCTTATCCTCTACTTGGAGTAGAATAGGGTTGCCGTCAGGTGCTGATATGTCTCGATATAAAAAAAAATCTTGATTTAAGATAACATCTTTGAATGCCATATTCTGCAGGTCTCAAGGGGTTTTTGAAGATGCCCTATCCATCTTTTGTATTTAGATAAGCAAATGTTGCTTGTCTCTTAGCAACTTGATTACTGGGTAGTTTAGAGAATATCTGTGATAGACTGTCATAGTAGCCAACAAAGAGACATGTTTGCATGACTAGGAGTTTGTTTTAACTATCCTAGACCGTTTTAGACGGTTGGTATCAAGAGGTCAGAGCTTCACATTTTATTTTTAAGTATCTCTAGGTATGATACCGTTGGGAAGCATTACCTTTAAATTTGTATCAATATACAAAGATCTATTCAATTGTGGTTAAATATACTCTTAATTATGTATCAAGAGGTCAGAGCTTCACATTTTATTTTTAAGTATCTCTAGGTATGATACCATTGGGAAGCATTACCTTTAAATTTGTATCAATATACAAAGATCTATTCAATTGTGGTTAAATACACTCTTAATTATGTATCAATATACCAAGATCAATGCCTATGTTGCCCAATATAATCTTAATATTACGTCCATATGCAAGGGTCAATACCATTGTGGCCAACTATAATCTTAATTTTGTATCAATATACAAAGATCAATACCGATGTAATCCAATACAATCTTATTTTTGCACAATAAACAATGGTCAATACCACTTTAGCCAAATAAACTACTAATTTTGTATCAATATACAAAGGTATAAGGGCATATTCAATAATCTGCCCCTTCTTCTTGGACCTTCCTGTGCTATGTATATATCTCATTTTTCTCAAGCCCATGCACTCCTACATAGGAGAGGAAGAAGGATACAGAAAAGGAAAAGTAGGAATTCGCTGGGGCTAACCTCCAAAACCCATTAAGACAGGACCATTTATCACCTTGTAGTCTCTTACCCTACATAACAGAGTTTTCAGTTATCCTTCAAATAACCAAAAAGATGGGCGGAGAAACACCCTCCCCACCCTCTGGGCATGGGACTTCGCTCTCTTAAAGTGACTTCCTGCTGATTTGGGTCGTAGTAGACCTGTTTGGGGCCCCAACCCAAATGGGAAAAATGATTAAAAATGTTAATACAATCCTTTTATGTTCAGTCCTTCTGTTCTCAGCTGTTTAGATGACCTAAGGGGTTTGTAGGCAGAAGCTGATCTTGCAGGCTTCACTGAGGTTCCGGCTGGGGCATTGTGTAGAGCTGAACGGTCCCAGCGACACTGGATTGCAGTGGTGGTTGCAGGCCCCCGATGGAGACAGCTATTGAGGAAGTCCGCCAGGCAGAACCAACTGGGTCACTCATCCTCCTTGGTGCCTGACTCTGCTCTCTGCTGAGGATTCTGCTGTCCGCTGTCCCCGGGCTCCCCTAATGGACACTTCGATTCCCCTGGAACGACAAGAACAGAGCCCTGCCCCAATCCCAACCCTAGGACAATTGCCCTGTTTTTTTTTTTTCCTGGGGGGGGATGGGGGGGCTAGGTAGTACTTCTCCTGAAGCAAATTTAGCCTTCTGACAACATACAAAGCGTTATCTTTCAATCCGGGTTAAAGTAGAAATTATTCTGTCACCTTGGAGTTAAACCAGCTCTAGTGTATATATTTTGAGATCCCAAAGGACAATCTGCCTGCATCGAGAAGGCCTTTTGTAAGTAGCCTCCAAACCTAGGTCCCTCCGAATCCCATGTGTGTGTCTCTGAACTCTAATTATTGGGAACAGGGACCTGTGTTTCTCATCTGAAGGGATCAAAGATGTGTTCCACCACTCCTGGATCGAAGTCTTTCTCTATTTAGAGTTTACCCTGCATCAGGCTGACCCTGAGCTCCGGGATCTGCCTGTTTCTGTCTCCAGTGTGCTGGGAGCTGGGACCAAGGGTGCACTCTTCTTGAATGGTGGGACCAAGAGTATGCACCCTCACCACCCCGCTCCGTATGACTCCAGAGTATAAAAGACCACCAACTCTAAGGTGCACCCCCCCGGTCTCCGCTGAAGTCAAAGGCATGGGCCAATACCACAATTCTCTTGTATTTTACCTTAGCTCCACGTCTTCTCCACACCTGGAGGTCTGCAAATCCAGGCCGAATGGCTGTATCCTCCGTTCCATTCACAGTGTTTCAGCCCTGCCCCCTGCCCTTTTCCTTTTTCTAGTTAACAAATTTATCTGCCCGTTGCCCCAGGTTACATCCTTATCATATTGTCCTCTTTTCCCGCTTCCCAGGCCCACCCTCCCATGCTCTACCCCCTGACCCTTCCATCTTGTTCCTCTGTGGTGGAGTGTCCCTGCCTAACAGTCTCTCACCACAGATCAGGAGTCATATGAGGGCCAAGCGCCTTTTCATTCACCGGGGGCCTAAGAGGCAGTACTGCCAGTGACTGGTGTCTCATTGCTACTGGGGGAATACTAAAAAAAAAGACCAACAAACACACAAACCCACAAAAACAAAGAATATCAACAAAAAAAGAGAGGAAAAAGAGAAGGGAAAAGGAAAGAGAAAAAAAGAAAAAAAGAAGGAAAAAGAAAAAGATAAAAAAAATTATGTCCTTGTTCCTTTTGATGTGTTGGTTGTAGTACAGATATCCTGTACGAAATAGTTAAAATCCTACTATAAGTGAATAGATGCCATGTGCATCCTTCTGAGACTGGGTTAGCTCACTCAGGATGAGCTCCTCTAGATCCATCCATTTGGCTGCAAATTGCATGATTTCATTGTTTCTGATAGCTGAGTAATATTCCATTGTATAGATGTACCACAGTTTTTTAATCCATTCTTCAGTTGAGGGACATCTGGGTTGTTTCCAATTTCTAGTTTCTAGCTATTACAAATAAGGCTGCTATGAACATAGATGAGGAGACTTCCCTATGTCTCCGTGAGAGGTCCTTTGGGTGTATACCCAGAAGTGGTATGGCTGGGTCCTGAGGCAAGGTTATTCCTAGATTTCTAAGATATCGCCAGACAGACCTCCATAGTGGTTGCACAAGCCTGCACTCCCACCAGCAATGGAGTAGGGTACCCCTTTCTCCACACCCTCGCCAGCATGCACTATCATTTGAGCTCTTTATTTTAGCCATTCTAACAGGTGTTAAGTGGAATCTCAGGGTAGTCTTGAGTTGCATTTCTCTGATGATTAAGGATGTTGAACATTTCTTCAAGTGTCTCTCAGCCCTTAGGGATTCCTCCTTTGTGAATTCTCTATTTAGCTCCATCTCCCATTTTTTGATTGGATTATTTGGTTTCTTGGCATTTAGTTTCTTGAGTTCTTTGTAGATTTTAGATAATAGCCCTCTATCAGATGTGGGGTTGGTGAAGATTTTCTCCCAGTCTGTTGGTTGCCGTTTTGTTCGAATGACAGTATCCTTTGCTTTACAGAAACTTTTCAGTTTCATGAGGTCCCATTTATTGATTGTTGATCTCAGGTCCTGAGCTGTTGGTGTTCTGTTCAGGAAGTTGTCACCTGTGCCAATGAGTTCGAGGGTTTCTCTACTTTTTCTTCTAGTATCTTTAGTGTGGCTGGCCTTATGTTAAGGTCTTTGATCCACTTGGAATTAAGTTTTGTACAAGGTGATAGGTATGGGTCTAATTTCATTCTTTTGCAAGTGGACATCCAGTTGGACCAGCACCATTTGTTGAAGATGCTGTCCTTCTTCCATTGTGCGTTTTTGGCTTCTTTGTCAAAGATTAGTTGGCCATATGTGTGTGGATCCATGTTTGGGTCTTCAATTCGATTCCATTGATCCACTGGTCTGTTTCTATACCAGTACCATGCTGTTTTTATTACTGTTGCTCTGTAGTACAGCTTGAAGTCTGGGATGGTGATACCTCCAGATGTTTTTTCATTGGACAGGATTGATTTAGCTATTCTGGGCTTTTTGTTGTTCCATATGAAGTTGAGACTAGCTTTTTCCAGGTCTATAAAGAATTGTGTTGGTATTTTGATAGGAATTGCATTAAATCTATATATTGCTTTTGGTAGGATAGCCATTTTTATTATGTTGATCTTACCTATCCATGAACATGGGAGATCTTTCCATCTTCTAAAGGCCTCTTCCATTTCTTTCTTCAGGGGCTTGAAGTTCTTGTTATATAGGTCCTTTACATGCTTGGTTAGAGTTACCCCCAGGTATTTTATGTTGTTTGTGGCTATTGTGAAGGGGGTTGTTTCCCTTATTTCTTTCTCGGTATATTTGTTTGTTGTATAAAGAAAGGCTTCTGATTTTTTTGAGTTAATTTTGTATCCAGCCACCTTGCTGAAGTTGTTTATCAGCTGTAAGAGTTCTTTGGTGGAATTTTTGGGGTCGCTTATGTATACTAACATATCATCTGCGAATAGGGATAATTTGACTTCTTCATTTCCAATTTTTATCCCTTTGATCTCCTTTAGTTGTCTTATTGCTCTAGCAAGGACTTCAAGTACTATATTGAAGAGATATGGTGAAAGTGGACATCCTTGTCTTGTCCCTGAGTTTAGAGGAAATGCTTCAAGCTTCTCTCCATTTAATTTGATGTTGGCCACTGGCTTGCTGTATATTGCCTTTATTATTTCTAGGTATGGTCCTTGTATGCCCGTTCTCTCCAGAACTTTTAGCATGAAGGGGTGTTGGATTTTGTCAAATGTTTTCTGCATCTAGCGAGATTATCATGTGGTTTTTTTCTTTCATCTTGTTTATGTGGTGAATTACATTGATAGACTTTCGTATATTGAACCATCCCTGCATTCCAGGGATGAAGCCTACTTGATCATGGTGTATGATACTTTTGATGTGTTCTTGAATTCGGTTTGCTAGTATTTTATTAAGTATTTTTGCATCTATGTTCATGAGGGAGATTGGTCTGAAGTTCTCTTTCTTTGTTGGGTCTTTGTGTGGTTTAGGAATCAGAATGACAGTGGCCTCATAGAATGAGTTTGGCAGTGATCTTTCTGTTTCTATGTGGTGGAAGAGTTTGAAAAGTAATGGTGTTAGTTCCTCTTTGAAGGTCCGGTAGAATTCCGTGCTAAAGCCGTCTGGCCCTGGGCTTTTTTTGGTTGGGAGATTATTAATGACTGTTTCTATTTCCTTAGGTGTTATTGGGCTGTTTAAGCTGTTCATCTGATTTTGATTTAGTTTTGGTAGGTGGAATTTATCGAGGAAATTGTCCATTTCGCTTAGGTTTTCAAATTTAGTGGAATATAGATTTTTAAAGTAATGTCCGAATATTTTCTGGATCTCCTCAATGTCTGTTGTTATTTCTCCCTTTTCATTTCTGATTTTGTTGATTTGTGTTCTTTCCCTTTGCCTTTTAGTTAATTTGGCTAGGGGTCTGTCTATTTTGTTGATTTTCTCGAAGAACCAACTCTTGGTTTCATTGATTCTTTGTATAGTTCTTTTTGATTCTAAGTTGTTGATTTCAGCTCTAAGTTTGATGATTTCCTGTCTTCTGCTCATCTTGGGAGTGTTTGTTTCTTTTTTTTCCAATTCACCCAGCTTAGCTGTTAGTTCACTAATATGAGCTGTCACAATTTTCTTTTTGAAAGCACTTAGTGCTATGAACTTTCCTCGTAGCACAGCTTTCAATGTATCCCATAGGTTTGGGTATGTTGTGTCTTCATTGTCGTTGGATTTTAAGAAGTCTTTGATTTCCTTCCTTATTTCTTCCCTGACCCAGTGGTCATCCAGTAAGGAGCTGTTCAATTTCCATGTGTGTGTAGGCTTTCTGTTGATTCTTTTGCTGTTGAAGACCAGCTTTATTCCGTGGTGGTCTGATAAGATACAAGGTGTTATTTCAATTTTCTTGTATCTACTGAGACTATCTTTGTGACCAATTATGTGGTCGATTTTGGAGAAGGTTCCGTGGGGTGCTGAGAAAAAGGTGTATTCCATTGTGTTTGGGTGAAACGTTCTGTAGATATCTGTTAGGTCCATTTGGTTCATGATCTCTGTTAGACTCAATATTTCTCTGTTTGTCTTCTGTCTTGATGATCTGTCCTTTGTTGTGAGTGGGGTGTTGAAGTCTCCCACTACTAATGTGTTGTGATCGACGTGCGCTTTAAGTTTTAGAAGTGTTTCTTTTACGAAAGTAGGTGCCTTTGTATTTGGGGCATAGATGTTCAGTATTGAAATTTCCTCTTGATGAATATTCCCTTTAATGAGTATATAGTGCCCTTCTTTGTCTTTCTTCATTAACTTCAGTTGGAAGTCTGTTTTGTTTGATATTAGGATGGCTACTCCAGCTTGCTTCCTGGGTCCATTTGCTTGGAAAACCTTTTCCCAGCCCTTTACTCTGAGGCAGTGTCTATCTTTTGTAGTTAGATGTGTCTCTTGTATACAGCATAAGGAAGGGTCTTGCTTGCGAATCCACTCTGTAAACCTATGTCTTTTTATTGGGGAATTGAGTCCATTGATGTTGATGGATATTAGTGACCTGGGGTTGTTATTTCCCATTAGTTTGGTATAGGTGGTGGTCCTGTTCCTCTTTTGGTTTAGTTGCTGATGGGTTTTCTATTCCCTTTGTTTTCTTGGGTGGAGTTTTCTTCTCTGGGTTGGGATTTTCCTTCTAGGATTCTCTGTAGGGCTGGGTTTGTGGGTAGATATTGTTTAAATTTAATTTTGTCATGGAATATCTTGTTTTCTCCATCTATGTTGATAGAGAGTTTTGCTGGGTAAAGTAGTCTGGCTGGGCATCTATGATCTCTTAGGACTTGTAGTATATCTGACCAGGCCCTTCTAGCTTTTATCGTTTCTGGGGAGAAGTCAGGTGTAATTCTGATGGGTCTGCCATTGTATGTGACTTGACCTTTTTCTCTTACAGCTTTTAATATTCTTTCTTTGTTCTGTACATTTGGGGTTTCAATTATTATGTGGCGAGAGGAGTTTCTTTTCTGGTCTAATCTGTTTGGTGTTCTGTATGCCTCTTGGATTTTTATTGGCATCTCTTTTTTCAGGTTTGGGAAGTTTTCCTCTATGATTTTGTTGAAGATATTTCCTGGACCTTGGAGTCGGGAGTCTTCTCTTTCCTCTATACCTATAATTCTTAGGTTCCGTCTTTTCAATGAGTCCTTGATTTCTTGGATGTTGTGGGTGAGAGATTTTTTAGCCTTCTCGTTTTCTTTGGATGATGTACTGATTTCTTCCACTGAATCTTCCATGCCTGAGATCCTGTCTTCCATCTCTTGCATCCTATTGTTGATACTCACATCCGTAGTTCCTGTTCTCTTCCCTTGGTTCTCCACTTCCTCTTTTAACTCTGACTGTGTTTTCTTTATTGTTTCTATTTCTATTTTCATGTCTTGTATGGTTTTGTTCGTTTTGTACATTTCCTTCTCCAGCTTGCTTGTTTTTGTATGAAAATCTTTCATGGCTTTTTCCTTTTCCTGTTCAAGCTCTGTCACCTTGGCTTGGAGCTCTTTAATGGTGTTGTTCCTTGTTTTGATTTGTAGAATTGTGGTTTCTTTGAATTCCTTCATAGATTTAAGTTCTTCTTGCAGGGACTCTATCACTTTCCATACTGCAGAACTGTCAATGTTTTCATGTGGTTCTGTTGGTGTGTGGTCATCCAAATTGGATGAGCTAAGGTGGTTCTGCTTTGTTGGAGTCATAATTCCTTCATTTCTATTTTTTTTTGACCTTTCGCCATTGGATGCATTTAGCTGTCTGTTTTCTGTGCTTGGAACCACAGTGGATGATTTGGTGCAGGGGACGAGTTACTTGGCTATCTGTCGTTGCTTACAGGGGATTTCAAGGTCACTGTGGTTTTAATGGCCAGAGGCACTGTGATCTGGTGCAGCCTATTCCCAGGTTGTGAATAATGGACCAGGATTGTTTCACTGCTCCCAATTCAGACTTCTCTATGTTGCACTTTGAGTTATCAGCCTGTAATGGTTCTGATAGTATGGGTCTGTTTGCCCAGGCACAGATTCTGTGGGCTTTGTTTGTTGTCCCGGAGGCTGACAGGGTCTGGCTCCACACCTGATATGTCAGGATTTTCCAGGATACAGCTATGGTCCCGATTTCTGGTTTCTCTCTAGTCTTCTCGCCACAGGGCTGGACCCTGTGCCTAATTCCCTTCTTGTCTGCGCCGCCACGGGTCCCGTGGGTACCCCAAGCCCCGGATCCTCCAGCTGCCTGAGTGCACCTCTCGTCCCAGCAGCTCCGCCTTGGGTGTACGGACCCCTGGCCCCACCCACGCCTGTCTCTCTCCCCAGATGACCTGCCGTGGACTGGCGGGGATTTGTCCCTGCCCACCGTGCTCTCTCCCCAGCTGCGCTATAGTGAATCTGCGAGATTTGGCCCCTCCCGCCTGCTTTTGTGTTCCCAGCTTCCCGTGCTCTCGCTCTCTCGGAACCTCCCGCCCTCCTGCTTCACGAGCCGCTGCGGACCACCCGCTGAGCCCCCTGTTTGTTCCTTGCTAAGGCTTCCACTATCTCGCAACCTTTTCTAAGTGGGTATAAGTTCAACCTGATGTGTGGGGAGCCCAATAGGACAGCGCTCTATGGCCAAATGGACCCTGATTCTGCCTGCTGTAAGTTGGGATCGATCTTACCAGGCGCCTCACCAAATGGGAGTTCCCAAATCCCGCGTTTAGTGGCTTCCGTGTCTGTGAGAGATGGGGAGAGCCTTGCCCTGGGACTTTTAACAGTCCCTTGGGAGCTGTGAGTGTTCGGGGGGGGGTCTAGCCCCTCCGGTTTTTGCACAGTGCCCAATATCTCTGTGTTTTTTATGGCTCTTTTTTCCCAGCGTTCAGAATGCGTCAGTGTAGGTCGCCGCCATCTTCGCTCTCCCTGATGGTAGTTTTCAAAAAGTTCTTCTTGGAATCTGGAGTTAGATGGGATAAGAACTATTCCAATGCTACAAAATGTAATGCTATAAATGGCACAGCCAAATAGAATTGGTTTTGTCTAATTTCAAAAATCATGCATTTAACTTCTGTTCTTTATTTTCACATAAAAATCATTAGGGAGAAATACAGGCTAACCAGGTGAAGTAATTATAGACTTCCTATCTGTTCAATAATCATAACATAGATATATGATCATTACTATTAGTAGATAGCTAACACATAATAACATAGATAGTATAACATAGTTATATGAGCATTACTGTTAGTAGATGGCTAAGACATAATAACATAGTAAAAGATCAGCTGTGATGTGTTGACTACTATACAGGCACTCAGTGGCATCTCAGGAAGTGTTGACATATGACTGCAAATCAAATAAAGCCTTTCTGTTTAAGGCTGTTTACAATTTATTAGTACTAATGCATAATATAATATACACAGATATTTGATTCCATGAATAATAGGACTGAAGAGAACTTGGGATTGTTTCTATCCCAGGGTTGACAAGTTTAAGTTACAAAGTTACTCAACAAGTTTTCATGGAAAACCTCTGCAGTTCAGGTATGGTTGTGTGGTTCGGTGCCTCAGAAACACATTACTGCTCCATACTGAAGTATGGAGACTTTGCCTAAATAGTGAAAACAGGAAATAAATTGAAAGAAGAAAAAAAAAATCTTACCATGTTCCAGCATCCTACTTCTACTGATTTTTCATACTTTTTTGTAGAACAGAAATTTTATGTGATAATGTTTCTTTCCAGCCTATAGAATTTCTCTGAACATTAAACAACCATTAACAAATCCTGTTTCTGTCTACATGATGCTGTGTTTCTGTTACCTTCACTGTTGGAGGACAGTTAGGGATGGCTTTCCATTACTCCACAGCTTCCATTCCATTGTTTTTTATAGGAAGGCAACTGTCAATTTTTTTGAAGAGCTTTATTTAGATATAAAAGACATTGTTAACCTGCTATATTAGAGCTGCACAACTTGATAGATTTTGAGAAATCGTTATCACATTCAATACTAAACAGACAGATAACTTGTGAGAACTTTCTTGTCTACATTTGTAAAACTTTCCTATCAACCTTCTTTCATTCATCATAGCCTATATTTCTCCCTAATGATTTTTATGTGAAAATAAAGAACAGAAGTTAAATGCGTGATTTTTGAAATTTGTAGATTAATCCATTTTGTTCTACCAACAGTTTATACTTTCTAATACTGAGGGCCATTCCCTTGCCAGGATCTTCCAAAATATGTCCCTCTACCTGTTAATTAAAAAAAATGTCTTAATTTTTATCTATTCAAGCAAAGCTACTGTTATGTACAAGTCTTGTAGACATGCTTTTCTTTCTCATGGAGAAATACTAAGCAGTGAAACTCATGGATCATAGGATACGTGTATGACTGATCTAGAAATGACCGGATTCCCAACATGGTAATTATCATTAAATATTTTCACCAGCATTGTCACAGAACTTAGGCTCCTTCATTTCCTTGCCAATACTTGGTGGTATCACTTCTTATGACCATGAAATTTAACATCTTTTCATGTTTTATTACCATTTTTGTCTTGTTTGATGATGTGTCTGTTCTACTATCTTCTGATTTTATTTCATTTTAAACATATATCCTAGATATAAATCAACATACTATTTAAAATATGTATTTGCCCTAGTCTGACTTTTTTCAGTTTTCTTTAATACCTCTTTTTTCATCATTATTATTATTATTGTTGTTATTATTATTATTTTAACATTTATTACTTCAAGTTATTTCTTCATCACCGCCCCCTCCCTCCACCCTCCTGATCCCACCCTCCCACCTTCTACCCCCTCTCCTACTCATCCCACCCCTCTGGAATGGGGTGTCTCCATGTATCAGCCCCCCTCAGTTCATTAGTCACATGAGATCTAAGAGCTTCCTCTTGCACAGGGGGCATACATGGCAGTTCCACTAGGGTGGAGTGTCCCACTAACAGGTAACCAAGTCAATGTTCCTGTTCTTTTGGGTCTATTGATTGTAGGATGGTTATCCTGTACTATATGGCTAAAATCCATTTATAAGTGAATATATGCCATGTATATCTTTCTGAGTCTGAGTTAGCTCATTCATGATGAGCTTTTCTAGTTCCATTCATTTGATTGCAAATGGCATGATTTCCTTGTTTCTGATAGCTAAGTAGTATTCCATTGTGTAAATGTACCACAGTTTTTTAATCCATTCTTTGGTTGAAGGGCATCTGGATTGTTTCCAGTTTCTAGCTATTATAAATAAAACTGCTATGAACATAGTTGAGGAGAAGTCCTTGTGGTTTGGTGAGGAATCTTTTGGATATATGCCCAGGAGTGGTATGACTGGGTCTTGAGGTAGAGCTATTTTGAAGTTTTCTAAGGTATCACCAGACTGATTTCCATAGTGGTTGTACAAGTTTGCACTCCCACCAGCAATGGAGGACTGTTCTCCTTTCTCCGCAATTTCGTTAGCATGTGCTGTCTTTTGAGGTTTTGATCTTAGCCATTGTGACAGGAGTGAGATGAAATCTCAGAGTTGTCTTGAGTCTTATTTCTCTGATGATTAAGGATGTTGAACATTTCTTCAAGTGTCTCTCGGCCATTTTAGATTCCTCTTTTATGAATTCTCATTTTAGCTCTGTACCCCATTTTTTGATTTGGTTACTTGGTTTGTTGGTATTTAATTTCTTGAATTCTTTATAAATTTTGGATATTAGTCCTCTGTCAGATGTGAGGTTGGTAAAGATCTTTTCCTAATCTGTACGCTGCCGTAAGAATCTTTAGGTCTTATTTCAAAAAACCTGTATTTCACAAAATTTGCAAACCTAAGTGAAATGGACAACTTTCTTGATAGATTCCACCCACTAAAGTTAAATCAAGATCAGGCTAACAAATTAAACAGTTCTATAACCCCTAAGGAAATAGAAGCAGTCATTAAAAGTCTCCCATACAAAAAAAGCCCAGGGTCAGATGGTTTCAGCACAGAATTCTACTAGACCTTCAAAGAAGAGCTAATACCAATACTCTTCAAATTCTTCCACAAAATACAATCAGAAGGAACACTGCCAAATTCATTATATAAGGTCACAGTCACCCTGATACCTAAACCACAAAAAGACCCAACAAAGAAGGAGAATTTCAGACCAATTTCCCTCATAAACATAGATTTTGAAATACCCAATAAAATAATTGCAAACCGAATCCAAGAACATATCAAAAGTATCATACACCATGATTAAGTAGGCTTCATCCCAGGAATGCAGGGATGGTTCAACATACAAAAATCTGTTAATGTAATCTACCATATAGACAAGCTGAAAGAAAAAAGCCACATGATCATCTCATTAGATGCTAAAAAAGCATTTGACAAAATCCAACACCACCCTCATGCTAAAAGTCCTGGAGAGAATGGGCATACAAGGACCATACCTAGAAATAATAAAGGTGATATACAGCAAACCAGTAGTCAACATCAAGTTAAATGGATTGAAACCTTACAACATTTCCCCTAAAATCAGGGACAAGGCAAGGATGCCCACTCTCCCCATACATCTTCAACATAAGTACTTGAGGTTGTAGCCAGAGCAATAAGACAACTAAAAGAGATCAAGGAGATACAAATTGGAAAGGAAGAAGTCAAATTATCCCTATTTGCAGATCATATGATAGTATACATAAGTGAGCCCAAAAGTTCCACCCCACCAGAGAATTCCTACAGCTGATAGACTCTTTCAGCAAGGTGATTGGATACAAAATTAACTCAAAAAAATCGGCAGTCCTTCTTTACACAAAAGATAAATGGGCTGAGAAAAAGAAATTAGGGAAACAACACCCTTCACAATAGCCACAGACAATATAGTGTCTTTTCATAATGTTTGAAAAACATATGGTGTCAAAATTTAAAATCCTTATTTACAGGAGGCATAGTCTACCATAAACCACTCAGGCATTTCTAGATGAGGAATTTCAAATCTTTTCAGAGAACATAGTAGTATCAGCATATTCTAGGAAAACTTTTGATGATTCATGACAGGTACACACACTGATATTTAAATATCAGTGAGGAAAAAATGTAACTTCTATGGGCCAAAAATGGCTTGTCAGTCTCCAGTTTATAAAAATCTCATATTGTACCGATCACCATCTTAGAGATAGGCAAACAAGTTCTACCAGAGGACCAGAATTGGCTGAGGTTGTTTGCTGGTACGTTGTTGAAGATTCTGAAACAGATCTAGAGTTTCTAACACTCTTGTTAGACCCAAGGAATATACCTTTTGGTGTCTGCTGGAATATATAACTGCTCAGATGGTAGGATACTGGGTGGAGTTCACAAGGAAGATATCAGAGAAAAACCATTGTGGAGAGTAGAGAAATGTATGGGCAGCTGAAGGAGTAGCACCCCTGAAGGCAACTTCTCCATTGCTTTCTTCTCTCAAACGGTCCAACAAATGCTTTTGGTATGTCAAATTGTCCTCCTCCCTTCAAGTCCTCGTCAGATAAGAATATATTAACATTGCCAGTTCTCCCCCATGTGAACTGTTCAATGCTCCAATTCCATGCACCTTCATGCTAAAGAACTTTCCCCTACACTCTTCCAGTACCCAAATGTTACTGCCACCCTTTGCAGCTAGATGTGCAGCATGTGGCTATACCTGAGGATTTTTACCATTCCCCTCATAAATAGAAGATTTAGGACCAGGCAAGAACTTGGTAGACTAGCCATAAATTCTGGGGTGGATAATGGCTGATTCATTTGGCTGTTGGCATTTGATTTGCGGATGTGTTAAAGGTCTCAGAACCCCTTAGAGGAGTGTGATGAGAAAAATACTGTCCCTGCTGCCCATTCGAGTACTTGGTTGAGCTGTGAGAATTCCACAAGTAGGTAAATGGAAATGTTGCATGGTAAGAATTTCTCCTTCGTTCTCATTTTATGGCTGGAGAGCATTCTTTGAAGAGAGACTGACAATTGATTCAAAAGTTTATTTAGAAAAGCAAATGATTGCATACCCCAGAGATACAGAGATGGATTGAAGTGGGCTGAACCAAAGAAAGGTAGAGTAACACTACATTGGATTCCATGTTATAGGTTTGTAAAATATTTTCATTAATATTTATGAGGTATGTGGCATACTAATAACACAAGGGAACAATTTGTTCCCCTCCCAAATCTTGACGGACTGGATCTCCCTTTTAAGGTCTGTCTTCCCATGACCCTTCTGCAATGCCCAGAAGGGGAGGGCTCAATGCCAAAATGCAAATGCTATAATGAAGCTTGGGTCTTTTGAGACTAAAGATCCTGAACTACTGCACATTTGTGGCACTTGGGACTCCCTCATGCCTACATTTTTGATATAGCAGATTCAAGAATATTTTATTACAAAGGGTCACTCTGATCATCAGAAATCAGAGCTGCCATGATTCTACTGTCTCAAAAGTTTCCTTGGTACATCATGGCTGACTCCCTTCCTTACCCATAGGCGCAGTTACCAAGATTCTGGTGCCAAATTTGAATGCCTTGCCTACCGATTCTCTTTGTCTTTGAACTCAGTTTCTCTTTTCTAGGCTCCTTTCATGCTTCCTAATCACTGTAGAGTTCTTGTTTCTTCTTGCTTCCTATCACTCTCCTTAGCCAAGTGTCTACTCTCAGGAGATGGCTGATGTCATCCACAGAGCAGTGACATGATGTCATTTCAGAACTAGAGGAAACTTCTTAAGACTCCAGGTTCAATGCCTCTTGTCACCTAGGACACTAGGCTGGGAGGAATGGGGAGTTACCTAAAGCCTTTTGACTGGTAAGGTGTAAAATCAGGTCCCAAAGTTAGTCTTTGATTCTTCTCTACTTACTCACTGGAACCATTTTAACTTCAACATGAAATTTAAGTGAAATAATTCCTCTAGGTAAGAATCCTTTCCCACTTCTCCTGTTCTTTGTCTTTGTGTCTTATTAGTTTTTAATCATGTGACATTGCCATATTTGTCCATGACCTATGCTTCAACCTAATGTCTAAGACCTCACCAATGTTGTATGTAGATTTTAAGAGTCTGGCCTACCTAGTCTTTTCTTTCGGGAGAATCACCACTGATTTGGTGGTTAGATTGGCTCAGAGAAGTGAAACCCAGTCTCATTGATGCCACCCAGATCCTGCATGGGAGCGTGGTGGAGGCTTTTGAGCTCATTTCTTTCTCTATTCCAGTCAGTACTTATGACTCAAGGAAGCCTCTCCAGATGGTGTCGTAATTGTCTAGATGTGAGCTGTCCTCAGAAAGCAGGCAAGAGGAGTGGTGAGAGGGAAGATAATGTCCACTGCATACAGTTGTGCAGACAGGAAAGGCGAACTGACTTCAGATATCGGGGAGAGTGACTTTGGGCATGTCCTTACGTTCTCCTCTTAAAGGGTGGATAAAGCAATTTTCTTTATCAACTGTGAAATCAAAAAATGTACTTTGAAGAGGTGCTTGGTTGAAAGCTTAGTTGGTCCTTAACACAGAGTTAGGGAATCCATCCATAGCTACAGTTAAAGAAGTGCGCATGCATTTCATGGTCTCAGACTGCTAAGCTGGTAATATCACCCCTAAGTATACAGAGAGCTTTGTGTTAATCAAGGTTTCCCCCACTGTGGCCTGTCTCTTCTGCATCTGAGAGCTGGTTGTTTCAATGCTCCCAATAGATCATTGGATTCTACAGATAAGTGTATCCTCCCAGGCAGATGGTCTTTTTATTGAGAGCAATGGTATCTTTTGGGATCCCCACTATTCCCTCCTCATCTGTGGCTTCACAGAGGAGCTCTGAAGGACATAAATTATGCAGTGAAACAAACTTCTTTGCAGACACTTCTCAGTTGTGCAACCCAGATGAGATCTCCCCAGAGGCGTTTGCATAATGCCTTAAGTTCCAGTTCCTTACATTATGGTTGGTGATCATGAAGGTGAAAGGTAGCTTCACTCAGTTTGTAGGAAAAGTCTGGGAGTCTGACACCAGTCACACCGTGTATTTCAGAAGTGGAAAGAGATATGTTTCTGCACAGAGTATTGGGGAATTCCAACCCAATTCCAGTTCCCTGTGATAAGACAGTGCTGTTTCTCCAGGGCATGTTAAGACCTGATATCCTCATTAGGTAGCAGATCAGGAAGTGAATGTTATTGTTAAGTGTAAGAAAGGGCATATTAGTGGTATCTTTTATTACATAGCCTTCATTATACAAAAGAAGGACCATCATCAAACCCATTCCCATTTGATAGACATTTTTCTCGTGATCTTGGTGCTGATTACAGCAGGGAATAATGCTTTGGTGCTGTCATTTAGGCCCATGAAGCAGCAAGGAAGGCCAAGGTAAAACAGATGAGCATTAGTTGGCAACAGATTAAGAATAGTGGAGTAGAGTCTATTAATAATTCTCATATTTAGGACTTGCTTTCTACTGTATGTACCAAATCTGCGACATTTAATCTCTTCTCTGTGAGACTGGCCGAGAGAACCTTTCCCCCTCTGAGTGATAGGCTGGGATTTTCTGAGACAGAACATTTGTCTGTCAGGGCCCATGGCTGCTGTGGTGATTTACTCGGGGGATGATGTTGGTGTCCGGTTGGTGATATAGCCTTGGTGGATATGGGGAAATTTGTTAGCTTTAGCTCTGACAGGAAGATAATTGCTGATGGTTAACAGAACGGAGCCAAATCCATTGGTTTTTTTTTTTTTTTCCTGTAATATGAGTATAGGACCAGTTTTGAGAACCTTGTTTTCTGTGTAAACTGTAAATTCCAGGCAGAGGTGGGGGGAGGAGGAGGGAGAGGGAAGAAGGGAGAAAGAGAAAGGGAGAGGGAGAGAGGGAAAGAGAGAGGGGTAGAGAGAGCCAGAGAGAGATTAGATTTTGACATAAATGTACCAGAGTCTAGGATTTCTTTCTTCCTTTCTTCCTTCCTTCCTTTTTTTTTTCTTTTTTTGTGACAGGTTCCTTTTCTGTGTATACTTCTCTTTACTATTACTGACATGTGCCACCATGCTTGGCTTTCTCTCTGTCTCTCTCTCAATGGCTGTATCATATCATTCTAAAAGAATATTTGTAATCTGAAAGGAAAAACAGGAGAAATTTGACTGTGTATATACTAAGGGTACCTTGGAATACTGGCACTAGCTGGTCACTTGGTCAAAAGATTTCTCTTTAGTGGAACTTCATTTCATGAGAAGCCTCTCCTAAGAGTGCATAAATCTGAGCCTCCATCCCATGGTCTCTCAGTTAGCGTTTCCATGATGTAGTCAAGTGATTGGTTCCACAGTGCCTCGTAATGTCTGAACCCTGAGGGCTTCCTGTAAAAGTCTTAAAAGGATGATAAAAATGCTCAGAGAATCCCAGAGGGATGCTCCTGTGTTTCAAAGAGCAATGGCCAAAGAACTAGGAAAGAAGATGGACTCCAGTGGTATCCTTCATAGGGGGCAGAGGGGCAGATCATGTGATATAATTCAAGAGCCTCTGGAGGAAGCATGGAGAAGTAGAACCCCCATACCTCTGTCCCTGAGAAGCTAAAGTGCAGTGCCTCTCCCCTTTGGAGTCCTCCTTGCGGACATGGGGATGATCTGCCCAGCAAATGTAGCACACAGGTCCCAGGAAGCTTGTTTAATTCAAGCAGCCTGTCTGTGGTCTCTGCATCTGCAGGTGAGGTGCACTGAGGGGACCAGTTCACACCTCCTTTTCCTTGAGCTGTGGGAGAGCTTTCACCTTACCCCAAGATGCTGGGTAAAGGGCAGAAGTGTGGAACAAGGCTGCTGTGTGATAATGCTGAGACTCCTTTAGGGTGGTGAGTGGAATACTTCTGTGAATCCTGGAGAATTCTGTCCTTGCACCTGCAGATGGGAGGGTTTCAGAAGCATCATGGCAAGGGTGAAAGCTCTATCCAAGATGACAGCCTCAGTCAGGAGGGACCAAATGGTCCCTTGCTTGACTGGGACTAGTGTGTGGATGGTTATAGCATTTAGACACAGGGCTTGAGAACTTTCCTCATTCCTTACGTCTGCCCCCATGGCCAGGAACCCATAATGCTACACCAACAGCTGATACTCTTTGAGTTTTCCCTGGGAGCTTTTATCAGGGTTCTGACCCTGGACTTTTATAGTGACACTTGAGAGGATTTGGGTCTTCTGGCTCCCCTCCATACAGCATTCCCCACTTAACTATGCAACCCTTGTCTTTGTGATCCCAGATCTGGTCACAGCATTCTGATAGCCATTTACATTTCCTTCTATATTTTTTCTTGAGCTAAGGCTTTGCACATACTCACCTCCTCTGCCCTTCCAGACAGAACTGTTTGAGAGCCAAGTCATTGCTAACATATTTGGTTCCCTGAGATATTTGTTCCTACGATCCCTGTTATCATCCTAGACTCTGTACATCAGTACCACATCTCCTGGGATGTTGTCCTAGTTTCTATTGCTGTGAAGAGACACCATGACCATGGAAACTCTTATAAAGGAAAACATTTAATTGAGGCTGGCTTACATTTTCAGAGGTTTAGTCCATTATTGACATTGTGCAAAGCATATCAGCATGCAGGCAGACAATGGTGCTGAAGAAGGAGGTGAGAGTTCTATACCAGATCAGCAGGCAGCAGGAAGTGAACTGAGGCACTAGGCCTTCTTCAGCTTCTGTCCCCATAATAACCATTTCCTCCAACAAGGGCACACCTCCTAATAGTGCCACTCCTATGGCCTATGGAGGCCATTCTCATTCAAACTACCACAGATACCAAAAGAAGAGCTAAGTTCAGGGAAACAGTTAACACATCTGTGGTGGTTTGAATGAGAATGGCCTCCATAGGCTAATATGTTTAAATAATTGGTCTAATTTTCTAGACAGATGATATTTCAAGAAAGCCTATTGTTGACCCTGTCCTGTGGTTATTAGTAATCACTCTCATGCAGGTCTACAGTGAAAACCAGCAAGTGGGACAGAAGGAAATACAAAATGTACAGTCTGAAGAGCAAAATAGAACCAGGAAATTTAATGTTGGAGCCATGGTTTATGATGAAAGAGCGGAAAAGCTTAAGCAAAGGCCTGATGCTTAATGGAATAAAGGGAATGGCTCCCTTAGGGAAAGACCCCCACCCAGCTTGTAAAGAGAAAACAACTAAGGAATCTCCAGCTCTTAAAAAGCAACAACAAATCAAAGCTTCTGCAAATGTGACTTAAGGAATCCAGGATCCATCCCAGATAGGGAGGCAAACTTGGCAGTGTCATCTGTGTGCTTCTGGCTTTAGAGTGATGAAGAATGCATGTGTCAAGGGCTGTGCAATATTCCTTTATTAACCCTGGAGGAAAGCTGCTGAGGCCAGACACGTGGCATGTCTGGGGGTCCCACATGGAGCTCCTGAGAGTCTATAGCATAAATCTGTGAGAGTGAAGCTAGGATTGTATTGAAGGCCCCACGATGTTGGAGATACAAGGGCCATGAGACATCTGCCTGGGAGAGATGCAGATGAGGAATAGAAACAACCCAAGAAAGAGAACTGTGTTGCATGCACCAAAGCTGTGTGGGCAGAGCCATTTACTGGTGGTTCTCAACCATCCTAATGCTGCAATCCTTTAATACCGCTCCTCATGTTGTGGTGATCCTCAGCAATAAGATTATTTCCTTGCTAACTCAAGCCTGTAATTTTGCTACTCTTTTGAATCATAATGTAAATATATGATATACAGGATATCTGATATATGATGTCAAAAAGGGGTCATGACCCACAAGTCGAGAACCATTTAGATTCTAAGCTCTCTGACATCAGACACAGTGCTAGAAGTTTGGAGTTTGCCCTGCTGGGTTTCAATCTTGCTTTGGTCCAGTATTTTCTCACTATGCCCTAATTCCTCTATTTGAAGTGGTAATGTATATTCTGTATGATGGAAGTATGTAGTTTAGAGGAGGTTTCAATTAAAAGCTTGCTTTGAGTCTCAGGAGAGATTTTAAACTTTGGACTTTTAAACAGCATTGACATTGTGAAAGTCTATGGTTACTCTTGAAGCTAGACTTAACACATTTTAGATTATGATATGGTCATGAGCCTATGTAGTCCATGGAGTGGACTGTCATCATTTGAATGAGAATGGCCCCAATAGGCTTGTATGTTTGAATACTTGGTCTCCAGTGTTGATGGAACTGCTTGGGAAGGAGTAGGAAGAGTGGTTTTATTGGATAAAGCGTGTTACTGGGAGTGAGTTTTGAGGTTTCAAAAGACTTGTGCCATTCCAAGTTAGCATTCTACTTGTGGATCAAGATGAAAACTCTCAGTTGCTCCTGCCACCATGCTTTTGTACAGCCATCACAGACTCTAACCAGTACTACCCTGATCCCACAACTATAATCTCCAAATTCAATACTTTCTTTTATGTATTTCTTTGGTCTTGGCATTTTATCACAGCAATATAAAAGTAACTAAATATCTTACTACTAATCATACTGCTCACCTAATACACACATCTCTGTTGCTTATGGGCTCATAAACCTCAGGAGGGTCAAGAACATTGGGGAGTCTACCGTACCTGTCTATGGGCTGACATCAGTCTTTGCACACAATGATTCCTGTCATGCTGAATGAAGGCAGAGGTTGATTATGCATATACAGTTCCAGGGGTGCTGTTTCTCATGCCTGGAAATGGACCGGATCTCCCCTAGTCAGTGTTTTGTCTAGGACTCACTTGCACACTCATATCACTTAGTCCTGGGAAGGAGAAAAAAAAACACATTTTAGGTTACTTTGCAACTGTCCACCCTAGTAGACATTATCAGGGGCCCATCATTCTGTCTCAGAGAATCCTGTAGCCTGTGGGTTCTTGCCAGAAGCTTCTTCCCACCATTTGGAGCTGGCATTTGATGTGATATTGGTTGCCATACCTGGTTCAGTTGCAGTGTTGGGTGTTGAGGTTGTTGACATTAGTCTTTCCCGAGGCTGCTTACAGATTCCGTTGGAGATTGAAGAGATGTTAATAAGACAGCCCTTGTTCAGGCTTGAGTGACTGGTGATAGGGATGTGTGCACAGTATCAGGGAGCTTGGAATCAATCCTGAAGTAGGCCTGAGGGCCAGGGAATATGGGCTGAGAGCATATGGCAGAAGGAGATACAGCAGTGACAGTGACTCAGAGACCACAAGCCTTGAGGGGGGTGTGCCCCTTTCATACAGGTAGAGCAGCTTGTAGCGATGGAGGCACAGACATTGCACCACCATGAGAACTGCTGGCAAGCCATTCTCCTGGACTGAAGACTTCTTGCATATTACTAAGCAAACCTTTCCTAATTCCTTCCTGCAGGCGATCATTTAAAAGACAGCTGTCCTTCGTGAAATACTCTTCCACCTCCAGGTTGTATTGCCCATTCCTACTGTCTGGACAGCAGGGTGCTGGCCCATTTCTGTGTGTTTGCTTGACTTTCTATGTGTGACCTCTGTTCCTGCATGATAAATATACATTTGAAAATATTGATTTGCTGCTTCCCACTTTGAAAAGCTTAAGAAAGCTGACCTCTGCTCATTGTGTCTGACTTGAATTTTTCATGCTGACCAATCGACCCTTGGACAGGCTCTGAGCTGCTACCTGTGCTCCTTGAGGGCCTTCCCAGGGCTCTGGGGCAACCATGGTGGCTGTCTTGTGGCAAGTGCCTGAGAGAGGGGACTTCTAATAAGACAGCACGCATCCCCGGCTCAAATCTAATGACTTTTAAATAGCTCATAGGAAGAAGAAAATCTCCATTGTGGAGTCTGAGAAGATCCCTCAAGGGAGGTACCATTTTCCAGGCCTGTCTCAGAGACCCAAGGTCCCCTCTGTTTCGTGGACGATGCTGTGTTGTACTTTCCAGTTTGTATCCTCCCTACCTCTGGCCCCCACCCTACCAATTGCTCTTCATTTTATTTTCTTTCCTGGGTTTTACCACGGCATGACCTCGTGTTGTATTTTTTCTGAATGACAATGAAAGTAATTGAAAATATTGATTGGCAGTACAGTTAAGTTGTCAACACAACCATTTAATTTGTCAGGAGGACTTGTTAAATTGTCAAAAATCATATAAAAAAACTCCTTCAGTCACTGATGATATACATTAGAGAGGTTCATGAATCAAATGGGCCATTTTGCAGATGAGTGTTGAAGAAAAATTCTGAAATTATTTGCTTCGGATATATTTGTGTTCTTTCCCTTTCTGTCTCTTTCTGTGTGTGTCTCTTTCTCTTTCTGTCTCTGTCTCTCATTCTCATATTTTCTCTCATCACACTATGTAAGAGTATCGAAATGATGACAGCAAGACAAGGTAAAGGAGGGATGCATTTTGACTGGAATGTTCACTAAGAATACCAAGGCAGAATTAAGGTACCATGTAACAATTAGATTGTGCTATTCTGTGTCATGCCCTGAAATTAATAGGACAAAGACATGGGGTTACGTCTTCCCTTATGTATAAGGTTTACAATAAGCATCTGAGGTTTGTATTTTGACTTTTGACCTTGGAGGAAGGATCCTGCAGGGACTTTAGACTGTTAGTTCCACCAGCCCTTCATGGGGTTGGGGGTGAGCGACACCCAGCTTCCCTCCCAGACAACATGGACAGGTGTCCTGTGTGTTCACTGTTGATGCAAATTTGATTCCTGAAGGTGTTCCCATGTGGAATTGGAAGTCACTTTGCTTGGATTGGGAATGCCACTTTGTGGTCAAAACCAATGAGATTGTTGTTAATATATTTATGGCTGTTTAATATCATGATGTATTAATGCCTAGAAATGTGGCTTAATCTAGCTTCAGAGGGCAAAGGATTTTCTCAGAAGGCTGCTTGGATCATTCTCACAGTTACAGTTTCTACATGGTGTATTGTGATATATGGGAATCTAAAATATTCCCTAAGATACTTACACCCTAGCCCTCAGATGCTGATTATGTTATGTTTCATGTTCTATGATGTGGGGGCTTTAAGAGATGAGGATTATCCATGTGGTTTGGGCTCCCACAGTGCTTCTTTTAGGTGCAAGCTGAGGACCTGATAGATATTTGAAGCAAGGAAAGGATTTGACCTGCCTTTGGGAGTTAGATGATGGGCAGGCTTATATGAGAAGTATCTGGGCAGCCCCTCGAAGGCAGTGAACAGTTGGAATCAGCAGGCCCACAGATGCAAAGAACTTGATCCCTGCAGCAACTGGCAAGTTAGAATGATGAACAGGAGTGCACCGAACAGACTACCCAGTTTGCATTATGATTCCTGGAGTATAGAGCCCAGCCCAGGAATAGAATAGAAATGCAGTGCCAGGATTAGGGTCCTGTGGCCAGAGACCCAAGATTATTTCCTCAATAGGAAGAGCTCCTCCCACTGTAAGCTGTTATGCAGCTCTGGGCAGGTGATAAATGTCTTCTAGAACCAAGCCACAACCCATATCACTTGACTCCAGCAGGAGGACCAAGTCGTGGCACTGTGGATAGAGCTTTCAACACTAATATTTTGTTTGCACACAGTTTCTTCAGTGTCTCTGTGTTGTTTGGTCTCTCAATTCTCTCCAAGTTGGTTCATAATTTTGAGTGTAAATTGTTTGCCTAGCCCCATGCTGAAAGCCCTATCAGAGAGAAGCCAAGATGGGTTCTTATCTTTGAAGAACTGTGTTTAATTCCAAGAGAGATCAGAAACTTGGAGTGGTAATAATCTAAGAACAGGTAAGAGAGTAGGTAGTATATGGACCAGCATGGACCATTAAGAACTACAATGTCTGAGAGAAGGGTCTGTTTTGTTTAACAAGGAACAAGCTGGAAGGGAAGGGCTAAATGGTGTGTGAACTTCAATCAGGGGTGCTTACCAGGCTCATCTCTTGGGTCTCTGAATTGAGTCTCATTTGTCCTCATCCTGAGCCGTTAAATGGGGCTAAGGCCAAAGGCAAAATACACAAAGACCTTCAAAGCTTGTCCTGCAGTTTTGTTCAGATACCTCTGAAGGCCAAAATAAGTGTGGATATCTGGGGCATTTTTATACTTCGTCCATCATACAAATCCACTGCCTGAAGCCAAGGCTGGGATATTTGCCACAACCAGTTCAAGGTCGTGTAATATCTCTACTCTTCTCCTCCCTGTTGTCATTCAGGGACCCAGGCTTTATAGACCCTGGCTGCCTTTACAGTCTCTTAGCTGGCTTCCCATGTCTTCATGGTGAAAGCTAGCCCATTTGGAATATGACTTCATGGTGAAAGCTAGCCCATTTGGAATATGTCTTCATGGTGAAAACTAGCCCATTGGGAATCTGTGTTCTATCACATTGGACAAAGAAAGGCAACAGGAAATAGAATCATCTTCTTTTTAAAAGCTATAACAGCTTTACATGCAATGCCTTCCTGGTACTCCATTAGTGTGATCTTTATCACATGGTATCATGGAGCTGCAGGGGCAGCTGGGAGATGTAGTTTCCAGCAGAGCTGTTGAGTACCTTTCTTGTAATTCTGTCTATAATTTGACGAAGATGCTATCATAGACACATTTGCTTTTCGTTTTTTTTTTCCTTTCCTTCCACTGAGCAACAAGTCCTCAGAATTAGCACTTAGCCTCTCACTAGTGCTTGTAACCAAGCGTAATGCATAACAGATATGTAAAAGGTGTTTGCTTAGTGCAGAAACAAGTCAGCGAATGAGTGTGAGAGGGGTTACTGAAAGCAGTCACAGTTGGGGGCCCTCCATCCTCTTGTGCCCCACCCCTTCCTCGCCATATTGGTTTCTGCATTTCCCCAGGTTCAGCGAGACCATTTGCCCGCTGTGCTGAGCTCGGCCTGTGAACCGGATGCTTGGCTTTGCTGCTCTGCAGTCTTTGAACCCAGGACTCGGGAGATGAAGGGCTATTTCATTAATCCTCGCGCCGGTTAGCCTCCTTATCGAAAGGCCCAGGCCTAGCCTTTGTTAGGAACAACAATGAGGGGAGCCTTTAAGAAATCTCTCGCGGGTGCCGAGCCTTTGCAGATTAGGTCAGTGGAACTGCTGCTAGGTTGAGCGTGATGGATGAGCAGGAGAATGAGTTTCTGCTGCGCGGCATTGTGAAATCTTTTCATTGTCACCAACGGGCCTATGAGGAACTGATGAATGAGGGAGCAAGTGTCAGAAACGCCCTTCCTTGCCCCAGTACAGTTTTAATATCTCCCTGAGCTACAGGATGAGTATTGATAAAAGTAAAGTTTAAAAATAGCCTCGGAGTGATGGGTAGCCGTGATTTAAGGAGAACAGCAATGGGGTTAGAGAGGGTTCATTTTCCTGAAAGTGCATGAAAGGGAGCCAGCACGAGAGAAAGCCGGAGAGAGGAGAGGGGAGGAGAGGCGAGGCTGAGTTGGACCACGGGGGGAAAGAGCAGGAGGCTTTTCTAAGCAGCTAATGTGATGAGGATGACGAGGGCTTTGATGGATGAGTTAGATCCATCTGGTCGCAGTATATGTAATAAATAGCTGAGCTCGGCCCTGACCTCTCCCACTTACCAGACACATCTTTCTCTTTTGGGGATATCCAGGAGGGAGCTTCCATTAGAGCAAAGAAGCCTTCGTGAGCTGGAGCTGGAAATGTTTATGGGCTTGTGCAGAGGGCAAAAAGGAGATGGTATCCGAGTTACAGGTTTATAAACTAAAACTGCAGCCTGTGCCTTGCCAGAGATGGCGCTGGTGACAGAGTGTGTTCTCGTGACCGGATGCCATTGATGAGGTGAAGAAAAGGGAAGGATGGAGGGAGGACAGGACGGTGCATGGATGGGCTGCAGTCACAGAGCTTTTGAGGTACTGCTCTGCTTTCTGCTTACAGCAGATCAAGACTTCCTTTTATTCCATTCCCTTCTCTGCAAGTCGCTGTTAGACCAAGATGGAATTGAAGTCAATCTGTAACTAGGTGTATGATTCCTGGATAGGGTGGTTTGGGAATAGATTACTCTAGTCAAATCAACTTCCTGTTACTTTGTTGGAAACATTATAAAATGTTCAGGCCATTGTGTTGGTGTGGGCCCATCATTTTACTGTAAGTGCCCCTTTACTCCCTCTGAGGATATTAAATGGGGATGCAATTCAGGTAGCAAAGTGCTTGCTGTGAAAACATAACGGTCCAAGTTCAATTCCCATTCACTCAGGTAGAGTGTTAGGCAAGGCAGTGGGTGTCTATAATCTCAGTGCTGCAGGGTAAAGAAGGATCCTGGGAACTCATTGGCCAGTTAGCTTAGCTTCATTGGAGACTATGTCTTAAGAAATAAAGAAGAAAGTGACTGAGGAAGATAC
>CAJQZJ010000739.1:44666-50984 GCA_907164525.1 Lophiomys imhausi | reverse complement strand
ATGCACACACACATATACACCACACATAACACACACACACACACACACACACACACACACACACACGCGCGCGCGCGCACACACACACACAGATCCTGGAACCTTCCCTAAAGAGAATTATCATAGTGTCCCATGTAAAAAGATTTGCCTCGCTTCTCTAACAGATATCAATGTTTGATATAAAAATTGGGGAAGGTAATTAAAGTTTTATGGACTTATATTCAAGAAATGAGGAAGACGGAAATGAAGTGGACCCCTAAATTGTACAACTGGAAGTGGATTTGGTTGGGAATATGAGTTTGCCTTTAAGAGTTAAGTGAAAGATTTGAGAGTTCAGCAACTTGCTTACATCCAGAGAGTAGGCAGAAAGTCTTAGAGAAAACCAGAGTTCTTGCCACCCTGCTGGCCCATCCTAATGCCTCAGCTGCTGGCTCACTCTGCATGGAAGAACCACCTGGGCACCTCTGGATTGTGACAAGCCTGCTGCCACATAGAGTGTCCAGAGAGGGCTGAGGTGTGACTTGGCATGGTCTACCCTATAGAAGATACTTTACCATGCAAGGAACTGGGGCAAGCGTGTTCAGCCTGACTTAGCATGGTCAGAGTTCGAGCTACCGGAGCTTCTTATTTGCCCTCTGCCCTTGATAAATCTGCTTCAGGCTGTTCACCCTCCACCTGAAACCAAGCACATTTGTATACATCCTTTCATGGGATTCAAGGGGGGGTTTGTTGGACTACTTACCAAATCAAGTACTCAACTAAGTGGTTATGAAAGGTTATTGTATGAGTTCATACATACAGGTCTGCACACATATGCACACTCATCTGTTTATATGTGTGCCTATACATACTCATTATATGTATTTGCTTGCACATAATAAACGACTAAGGACCTTCAACTCATCCTCAACTGAGTAATGCCTCAATAGTATTCAGTACCAAAGGAGTCCTGAGAACCTACCTGCTTTGAGCTCCTCATTTGTGAGTCACGTGATTTAAAAGCATTGCCTGCTTCTGCTTACCCAGAAGTGGACTCACCACAGACTCCTGCAGGAATTGTCCTCCCATAAAAAGTACAGGGGACTGTAAGCTGTCACTGTGACTCTGCTTGCCTCCATGTCAAAGGCTCCCATCCTGGACATCCTTCTCTCCACAACATGCACATGTGTTGCCTCATCTTCATTCTGAACTCAAATCCTTCAGTTTAGTAGTCTAAGCCCAAGATGAAATGGAAAATGGGCCTCTGGAGACAATTCACACTAACTGTGAATGCACTTAAAGTTCCTCCTGAATGACCTTGTTTAGAAGACCCATTCTAAGCTCAGCCAGTTTCCAGTTGCAGAATTTGGGCACTCTGGCAATCGAAGAAAAAGAAAACTGGTTACAGAAAACAAAGTAGCTGAAGAAAAAGGCTGATAAATTTGAGTATTGTTCTTTATGTAAGAGCAGTTTGCAAAGATTTGAAGGCAGAAACTAAGATCAGGGACTTGGGACAAAAAAAGGGGGAAAATCTTACTTTAGAATTACACAGTCTGCCCAGCTGGTGACAGAGGCAAAGTGGCTGCAATCAAATCTTAAGGGCTAAACCTAGCATGGAAACTGGAAGGGCCCTCCCTCCTTGTAAGGACATAATACTCAAGACTCATTAACTGTAAGGTGGCTGGCTCCTTTGCATCTTTGGTGGTGGGGGGCTTACCTGATAAAACAGTAGCAGAGAGGAGCCAGGGTGACAAAGAAAATTTGTCATCCTCAGGAAGTCACCCCTCCATGGTATCTTTTTTATTATGAAAATAATCAATGCTATTCAAGGAAGAAGCAACTTGGAAAGAGGAAAAAAATACTTTGAATAGTCCTTCAAACCCTCCAATTAAATTTTCTTCATATTTTAATGTATTCCTTGGAGTAGCCTACCACTTTTTAATATTGGGTATTAATATTCTGCCTTTATACTTGGTTTTGCAACATATGCATTTTCCATGTAATTTTATATTCTTAATAAAAAGTACTTTAATGTCTACCTAATATCCTTGTAGCAATGTTCTTTTCATTTCTTAGTTTGTTGCCTTTCCTGTTATTCAGTTCCACGGCACACCTGTTTCCATCTAGGTTTTGCTTTCTTTATGTTGAATCTTCCAAGGAGAGTTACTGGTCAGAGTTTGATCAACTCATGAAGTCCCTGAGACCTATTGCCACATTGCTTTGTCAAGATGTTGTTAATCAGGCTTACAATCACAACAGAGTACAACCTAGAACATAGATATTGGGAATCAAAAGAACCTCTGACTTTTAAAATTAATTTTTTAATTGGCACTTAAATTAATGACTTTTATTTTGTTTTGCTTGTGTATGTGTCTGTGTATAATTATATTTTGTTTTATTGTTTTTCTCCCCTCCTTTCCACACTGCATTCTCCCCTTATCTCTCCTCCCCAAACACTTTCCACTTCTGCTTTCATACCACATATTCCATTATCCCCTATCTCCAAGATCTTTTCCTCAACTCTCATAGCCCACTTTCTCATCTCACGACCTATACAAGTACACAGGTACATACCATGCATAACTTGGATCCAGATTCTGCTTGTGAGAGAAATCCTGGTCTAAGTCTGGATTATTTTGTTTAACATGGTTATCTCCAGTTACATTCATTCTCTTGCAGGTGCCATGGTTTTATTTTAATTGAATTCCATCATGTAGATGAACTATGCTTTTTTTTTTGTTGGTTCATCTGCCGATGGGCATTTGGGCTGAAGAACTGAGAGATCAAGACAGTAGAAGAGAGAGGGACTGAGGAGCCCACGCTGGGGCTGCTTCTTCACGTCTGCTCAGGCTTCCGTACAGGCACACAGTTTGCTCAGGCTCTTGTGGTGAGTGCTGCTTTTTGGGTGGCTGAGGCAGCAGAAGTGTGGTGTCTCATACTTCTTGGGACTGAAGTCCAGGATCAAGGCGTAGGCAGGGCTGGTCTCTTCTGAAGACTGTGAGGGAGAATATGTTCCAGGCCTCTCCTATAGCTTCTGCAGGGAGGTGGATGTCTTTGAGGATTCTGGAGGGTGGAAGCATCATCTTCCTCTTTGTGTTTGTCTGCATTTCCCTGTGTGTGCATCAGTGTCCCAGTCTCCTGTTTACATAAGGGTGCCAGTAGAACTGGATTATATTTTACCCTGATGTGGTAAGTATTCCTCACAACTGCAAGGATCTATTTCCAGCAAAAGTCACAGGCTCTAGTATTAGGGGTTAAGAATTGTACACACCCTCTTTGGGGTTGGGCATAGTTAAATTCATAACAAAAGAGATCTGTTAGGTACTAGGGATTGAATCACTGGGTATTGGCTCTATGAGAAAGTCATCTTCCTTCCTTGGGTCTAGGTTTCATCCTCTCTAAAATGAGGTCAGTTGGTCTAAGGCAAAGGTTCTCAAGGTGGGGTCCCCAGACCTACAGCCATGGGAAACTTATTGGAAGTATGGATTCTAAAGCCCCATTTTAGAAGTATAAACCAGAAACTCTGCCAATGGTCAGTAGTTTTAAATTTTATCAAGGCATACATGTGGTTCTGCTACACAGGACTGAGGTAGCCCAAGCTGGCCTCAAACTCCTAATCCTCCTGCTTCTACCTACTGAGTGTTAGAATTTTAGGCATGTGTCATTTTACCAGGACTCTACTTTTAAGCTCATATAGTAGTATTGACTGGTTCTAGTGTTTCCTGCCTGCCTCCTGTATGTTGGGAGAAATAACTTCACTCAATGTAATGTTTATTGATCAAGTCACTGTGTCAGGCTTTAGCCCAAAGTTTTTGATAATACTCTTTAGACAACAATAGAGCTTTTGTTTCTGATGAACTTCAACTGGGCCCTTGTTGGTTATTCACATTTCCTGAGGAACAGTCAAGGCTGGCAAGATGGCTTGGGACAGGGACCTACATATAGAAACATCCTGTTATTGATGTATGGATTGTGTAGGAAGGCCTAATGGAGACAGTTGTGGAGTTCAGGGAAGACCAATTAGGGAATTAATTCATTACAGCCCAGCTACATGCTGTTATATCTATTTATTTATTTAGGCTAATGTCTTTTGCTTATCTTCCCATAACCATGAGTACCTGTCAATAGCTGATAATGTACTTGAATTTCCTTCAGTATATTAAAGTTTTAATATTGGATATTTTATGACAGGAACAAAGCTTATATTTTATATTGATACTTAAAGTTTTATTTGTACTAGGAAAGTAATATAGCAATCTGTGTCACAAACTGGTCAGTCAATTTTCTCCTTATTTGATGTGGCCAAATGCACTTTTTCTGGCCATTCTCCCCATCTTTGTGTGTTGGTGGTCATATAGTAGAACAGGGCATCAAATGTTTCTTACCCCATTTCCCTATCACTGATAGAGGATATCATTTGCTGTCCATCTGCCCTTCAACTCCTGATGAGGCTCCTATTTACTCCTTCTTGCTGCATTTTGTTCTTTTTCCTCTGACTGTGACAACTAGGGGTCTTGATTGTTGTGATGCCCATGTGGTTTCTCTAAATGAAAAGCTGTGCTAATGGGAAGTCCCTTCTGGGTACCAGGGCTCTTGGGCTCCAACCTCAGTTTGTTGAATCACAGTGAGCCCCAGGGAGGCCGTATCATCCTTCTTTCTTTTGCTTGAAATGGTTGAGTGGAAGGAGACCTCTGATATCTGCTTTTGAGTGAGGATAGAAGTACAAAAAAAGTAAAGTCATGGATATGACCATGTTTTTAATAAATAGAAGGTGTTGTATGGATGCCAAGCAGTCTTTACAATGGCCATGCACATTTGAAATCTTTGTCCAGTTGAGATTAAGGATATCTTTATTATTACCTTTAAATCTGCTTGCAGAGCACATATGCAAATGTATGTGGTTAATGGTGGTGGGCCCCTGTCAATCCTTCTTGCTTTGGGGCGCTGCATTTCATTTCCTTGTGATGTGGACCTAGTAATGATCACTGCTGATATTTACCACATTTTATTAATGTTACTTTATGATCCTGCAGGAGATAATTAGGACGGGATTTGTTTTTTTTTTTTTTTCATTTTTGTATTGTGAAATTTCAAGTTAAATGGTGACACGGTGGAGAAGAGAGAAATAGCACAGGGAAGGAATGTGTTACAAATAAACTCAACCCAGAAACCATATTTAACATGGATTAAAATTAATGTAGCCCATGTTCATTATTTATATCTATTATGTGGAAAATATGCTACTGGGCCCTGAAGAATCAGATGTTAAGAAAGGCTCCTTCTCTTCCCTTGGAAAATATCCAATTAACAAACTGTCCAGAGGGAAGAAGTTGGGGGCGGGTAGACAGGAAGACTTTTCTTTCATTTATTTATGTTAAAATCTTCATTTAATTCTTAACATTTAATAATATCGGTCATTGACTGGATTGAGCTAATTAGCTTCTTTCTATGGGGATGAGAGTGAGCTTCAAGCCAGCCTGTTCTGGCATGGACTTAGGTTTTATTTCCTTTTAATATCTATTCTTAGGTGTGTGGTTCTAGGCTTCAGGACAATGTCTCTCCATATATAAAATGATCAAAATAGTGGACTTAGAAGTGAAATTTTATTTTTTATTCATATATTTTATATGGTTTTAAATTCTTCCCCAAATTATCGTCTATGTTTTTACTGAGTTTTCCAACGGCATCTTGATGCATGGCATCATGTGCTTTGCTTATAATCATTCCATCATCCTTATTCTGTTTCCCCTCTCCCTTCCTGATGCATTTCTTCCTCCTCCAATGGAATTCCTTATCCACTTTCATGTCACATATATGGCATAATTTTATACATGTGTATGTATATCTGTGTATGAGAAAAAACTTTCTGAATCTGGTTTATTTCATTTAACACAGTGACTACCATTTGCATCCATTTCCCTGAAAATGGTATGATTTCATTCTTTGTGACTGAGGAAAATTCTATCATGTATGTGTACTTTCTCCTTATCCATTCATCTGATGATGGATATCTAGGCTGGTGTCCTATCTTAGCTATTGTGAATCTCCAGTAAACATGGAAGTTCAATTGTATTTATGTTTGAGGCCTTAGATTTCTTTGCGTAGACATCCAGGAACAATAGAGTTAGGTCAATGTAGTTCTAGTTTTAGCTTTTTGTGTTTTGTTTAGTTTAGCTTTTGAGATAGGGTCTCATTGCTCAGGATGGCCCTAAGTTTGCTGTGTAGCCGAGGATGACCTTGATCTCCCCTGCTGAAGTGCTAGGATTACCTATGTGGACCACCACACCCAACTCTTAATTTTAGCTTTTTGAAGACACTGTCTAATGATGTCTATCGTGA
>CAJQZJ010000739.1:37166-39666 GCA_907164525.1 Lophiomys imhausi | reverse complement strand
TCTCTTTACTCCTACATATGGAGATGGTTTCAGCCAGCAATTCTTCTCCTGCAAAGTCCCTATATCCAGGATAAGAGGTTTCAGCTCAGTCCCACTGAGCTGAAGTTTCTGGCTTGCATCAGTTTGTGTTCACAAGCTCACGGTTATTATGATAATTTTTCCATGTTTACGTTTCTCCTGTTGGTACCTTTCATCAGCTTCTACACCTTCAGAAGTGTAGGGGTTTTAATTTTCTCCTTCCAAAGGAAGGGAAATTCTTTTACTAGCATCTTAAACTATGTGTCAAACAGGGCCTCCACGGACTAGCCCCAGACACCTCCCACCAGTTTTAATGCTCTTTCTCGAGAAAGTTTAACAATGAGTTCAACAGTGAAAAATAATGCCTTCCAAATGGAGTTTGTAAGCTGGGGTAGTGTGTGACTGGAGCACCTCCTAGACACTGAAACCTCACTCTGAGGCTGAGGCCTTGGATGGGTGTCTAGGGGTATGTACTTCACTTTCGGAGGTGTGGCTGCAAGTGGAGTTGCTTTGAAGATGATGTGACCAACTTGACCTTTGCCTCTTGATGACCTTAGCAAACACATATTCTTTCTTCTCTTGTATTCTCTGATGTGCCCCTGCCCCTCCATGCCCTCTGCCCCTCCACATCCCGCAGCATCCCCTCATTACTTGTGGTTCTGCTTCACAAACAAACACATTCCTCTTCCTTGCCTCTAGGGGCAGCATGGTCTACAGCAAAGACATAAAGCAGAGACTGGAAGGCTGGTCTGCTCTGCTTTAGGGACTCAGGTCTGTTCCTTCACCTAGGTGAAACTCAGTTTCCTCACAAGGAAAGCAAAGAGACCAAATCTTCATGAGTTTCACAGCTTTCTTCCGAGGCAGCTTGTAGGTGAGGGGAGGTTGGTATGGAACCCTGAGCACTTTGTCTCTACCTCAACCCCCCGCACTCCTCCCTTTATTTTGTTACTCTGTCAGACATATGCAGAAGACTTCACTTGAGAAGCAAATGATGGTGCTGAAAAATTGGAAACCACCTTTATAGTTTCCCATTTACTATTCAGACCTTTGCTGACTTCCAGTATTCTTGCTTCATTGTGACTTGTACACTTTAGGAGGTTTGTGCATGGACTGCTATTCTAATCACTTACCTTCCTTCTTCCTCTTCCATGTGGTCCTGAAGACCAGAGGTTAGCACCGAAGGTTCAGGCAAACGAAGTTGAGAACTTGTGGGTGAGAGGCTGGCTACAATTAAGGCAGGGACCAGAAACAGGATGGCACAGAAGACTGCATTTGATGCTTCCTCCATGTCTCCATCCATCCACATCCCTGCTGAGGGTGAGAGATAAGCTGAAGAAACCTTTGGGCTGTAACTTGTACATTATATTTAAAAAATGATGATGATGCCTTCTGTGTTTAAAAGTTTAGAAATCTCAAAGATAGTTTTTCTTGGCTCCATTTTTTGGGCGCTATAAAAGAATGCACTGGACCAGGTAACTTATAAAGGAACGAAGTCAATTTTGTCTCATAGTTCTGGTAGTCCAAGAGTGTGTCACCAGGCTCTGGTGAGGACATCTTCAATTTTCACGAGTGGCAGAAAGCAGAATGGCAATAGATGTGTAGAAACAGCGGGACAAAGGAGACTGAATCCACTTAATAGTAATCAGTCCCTGCAATAACTACCCCACTATTGTGAAAAAGGCATGTGTTACTCTGAATGACCAAGTCACCTTTCAAGGGCTTTACTTTCTACTACCTCCACCATAACAACCAAATTCAAACTGGCGCTTCAATGGGAATGAACCATAGAGTAGCTGTGAGTTCCATGGCCATGTTATATTGGCTTTTGTAAATAAACTGACAAAGTCAGGATGACATTGGCAGTTGTGCTAGGTTAAGAGCTAAGGGTGTGAAGGCCTGAGGAATGAAACAAGTTGCCCCAAATTACACACAGTAAATATTAAAACCAGGCAGGACTTGTAGTTTTTCATCCCTTCATGTCATTATTATAATCTAGTATGTCCTCCACTGGCTCAAGTTTTGAACATTTGATCCCAGCTGGTGGCACTGTTTTTGGAGGCTGTGAAACTTTGTGGAGGTAAGGCTTAGCTGGTGGATGTTGGTCACTAGGGCATAGACATTTGAACGCTATATCCAGCCCCTCCTTCATGTCCCATTCTCTCTGTTTTATGGTCAATCGTGATGTAAAGATCCTCCACCATACATTCCCACACCAGTGAGATGAACTGCTCCACTGATCTTTCCCCACTGTGATGCTTTGAGACCATAACTAAAATAAACAGTTCTCCTCATAAGCCGCCTTTGTTACATATTCCATTACAGAAGTAATACACAACCTCCCAGAGCAAGCCTGTCTCTAGTGGCCTCAGCCAGTACTGTTCCTTTTCCTCTCAGATACTTTCCAGTTTTCTATTATTCTTGCTGCTTTGTTCTCTCTCTCTCTCTCTCTCTCTCTCTCTCTCTCTCTCTCTCTCTCTCTCTC
>CAJQZJ010000739.1:0-37156 GCA_907164525.1 Lophiomys imhausi | reverse complement strand
CTCTCTCTCTCTCTCTCTCTCTCTCTCTCTCTCTCTCTCTCTCTCTCCTCCCAGCAGGAAATTGGGGTGATTATGGAGCCTTCTCTTAGCCAAGGTGTTGGGAGTTTATGCTCTGTTCCCCAGTGGATGGCTAATGGACTCAGTTGGGTTATTCCAATAAAAGTTTCCCACAGTCCAATGCTGGAGTGGAAGGCTTGAGTGAAGTTTTTACCACTCTTTCAGCAGGCTCATCAAGAGCTTCCTTTTCCTCTCTGGAAATTGTGTTTCATGCCGTGTGTATTTCTAATCCAAGTGTTACATCAATCAGCAATCTGGACCTGGCTTGTTGTTCTCCTGGAGTGTGTTTTACAAGCAGAGATGGGGTTTCTTATTCTGGCTTACTCAAGCCCTCCTGGACTCTTGGAAAAATACTCAAAGTGCAATTTCCTCTCATCTATTAGGATCTGTTTTTTTGGGGGGTTGCTATTTAGAGTTATTGGGTTTTCTGAAGCATTACCTTAATAAAGGCATTCCTTTCTGAGTTGTGCTTGACCTGTGGGTGAGATGGGGAATCTGTTTCTTCTCAGGGCTATTGTAAAGTTAGGGCTCACAGAAAACAGAGCAAATGGGGGCCTTTGAAATGTGATCCCCTTGGCCAAGGCCTGTCTTGTGATTAAAGGGAGGGCTTACCAGGGCTCCCCTGTTGTTCAAGTCCCATTCCCCTGAGCATTTGAGCCTGGAGATGGGTTTGGTTTGCAGAGAACTTTACAAGTGTTTAGCTTCCCATGTTTTCATTGTCAAAGAAAGGGGTAAGATTCTATAGAGGACCATTACCAGAGGAGATATTGTCTGATAGGGGTAAGTCTGCTGGAACTGGCTCTTAGATGTGCTGCCCAGCTGTTTTCTGAATGTTTACCAATTCTTGGTTTCTCTGTATAGGTATTCTAGCAACTCATGCCAATCACTGAGTCCAAAAGTCCAACTAAGAACCAGAATCTGAGGTTCTGTGGTGGTGCACACCTTTAATCCCAGCAGTTGGGAGGCAGAGGCAGGTAAATCTCTGTGAGTTTGAGGCCAGTCTGGTCTACAAGTGAGTTCCAGGACTACACAGAAAAACCCTGTCTCGAAAAACAAACAACAACAATAACAACAAAAACAACCCAAAAAACAAACAATTAAAAAAGGGGAGGGGGTGGAGTTCAGAGCCTGATTTTTTTGGGATTTGATAACTTAAGGTTCTTTATTTTGTTACTGTGCATGCTTATGGAAGTCAAAGGTTAAAATTAGATGTCTTCTGTTGCTGTCCATTTTATCTATCTATCTATCTACCCACCCATCCATCTATCATCTATTTGTTTGTTTATTTATTTATTCAGATGGTCTCTCACTGAATCTAGAGGTCACTGCTTCATCCAGACTCACTGGTTGGCAAATTCCAGGCATCCTCCTGTCTCTGCCTCTGTGATGCTGGGGCTACAGGTATACACTGCCTTATCCTGTTTTCTTAGGTTCTAGAGATTCGAACATGGGTCCTCATGTTTGCAAAGAAGGGAAGCCCTCTCCTGAACAACTGTCATCTGTTTGGTCCCCCTCCCTTTCCTGTTGTTTTTAAGCAGGTATTTTAAAATATCTAAGAACATTTCCTTTCCCTAAATGAAACCATCCAAGTGATATTCTCTGTTGAGTCCAAATGATAGGAATTATGCCCCAAATTCTATCTCATTCTGTTAAGGACTGATATTAAATTTGGGAGAGACTATTCTTCTTCTCATTGCTTAAATTCACCAATGCTTCTTTCTTTCTTTAAAAAAATAACAAAAACAAAAACAGAAAACCAGAAAAACAAAATGCAGGCCTGTCCCAGCAACTGTGACATGGAATTGAGCTGTCTGAGGATTTTTTTTTTCTACTGTTATCTTTCCTTTCTTAAAGAAAAGAGTCGTTTCAGAAGCATCCTTGACAGGCCCGTCACTTCACTCACACCTCTAAATTTCTCTTTCTGTTGTCAGTCAGCAGACAGCAGGCTGGGGATCTGATGGGCCTGACTGATGTCCAAATACAGAAGAGATCCGAGAGGGGCCCGGAGCAGCATGTCAGAAGCCATCGTCTTCTGCCTTTATTCTTGGAGGAGCTGTCACGACATCCAGAAGTCTCCCTGTGCCAGGATCTCATCTCCTGGGCTGCCATCTGCAACCCACGCAAATAGGCACACTAGGGATGAGCTTCCTCTGGCATACTTTACAGAAATTACAGTTTGGTGTGATGTTGAATCCCTCTGGCCCATGTGCTGCTTGCAGGTGGGGAAGGGGGATGAATACTGCGTCGAGATTAAATTGGCTGTATGAAACCATGTGACAGTAACAGCAGTGACATCAATGGGAATATCATGGTTGAGTTCTTAGGTTCTAGGCTCAGAGGCAAGTGTTTTAAACCCAGCATCCATTTATTTGCTAGTGCCCTTGCCTAAATACCCTTTCTCCTCCTATATTAGGAAGTGAGGCACAATGCCTACCTGTCAACCTGAGGGCAGAGCTCTCTAGTTTCTGTAGTTGCAAGCAACCTCAAGTTAGAGTATCTATGTAGGGAATTCCAAATGCAGGACTCTTCTGTGTGCTCTGTATGGGTGTTATGACAGACCCTAACTTACCTGTTGGTTCTGAGATGGCCTCTTGGGACTTAATACAGGGATTGTGCAGTCTCATGATTTCTGGGTATCAGCAGAATTATGAATAACAGATTCTTAAGTTTTAAAGAGGCCAGTTTTGCAATTCTGTTTATCTGTCCTCTCCCATTGCCATGGTTTCCTCTTCCCATCTTTGGTTAAGTTGTTCAGAAGGCACAGTGCAGCTTCTTCATTTACAAGTATGCCTTGGGTTTTACCTAACTATTCTCTGGGGGGCTTCATGAAGAAAGAGGCTAATAACACATTTTGGCAGACAGGCCCTTGCCTGGGACTCACAGCCCATCAGATTTGTAGCACTCCGTGGATATACCAACCTGGAAAAGTGTGTTTTTGACCTTGAGCCTTCTAGCTGCAATATGAAGCATTGGCTTTTGGAGATAGAAAACCTTGCCCATCTTCATTCTTTTATTTTAAGACTTATCTAATTGTGTGTATGTACAAGTATGAGTATAAGTGCGCATGTGGGCAAGCGTGTTCTTGTGCATGTACACCGAGAACAGAAGGTGGTGCCAGGCATCCCCTCCCATTACTCTACCTATTCCTGTGAGGCAGAGTTTTTCTTTGAATGTGAAGTTGCAGGTGTCTTAGATACTCAGCTTGAGATGTAAGTACTGGTATCCAAACTCTGGTCCTCATATAGTTGTGGAACAAGTACTCCAAACCACTGAGCCATTACTCTAGCCCCATGCACGTTGCTGCATTATTCTTTCTTTGTCCGTAAGCTACGACACCAGCATCAACTGACTCCTAGCTCTGGTTGTGGTTGATAGTCATGTTTATAGCTGACATTTTCATAACTTTTGCTAAGAGCTTCTCGTCTATGAATTCTTTAATCCTCACAACTCAAAGAGAGCAGTAAATTGTAGGGGTTAGATAAATTAGATTTAGAAAATATATAGGAGTTTCTGATACTGTCTCTTAATTCGGGGCCTGAAGAGCATTATCAGCATGAAGTCAGCAAAAACAGGAAAGACTCAATAGACTGAAAAACAAGTTTGAAGTCAGGAAAACAGGAAAGACTCAATAGAATTGAAGAAACAAAGTATCTGGCCTGACATTGTTTTCAGCTGCTAAGTGGGCGGAGCCCAAATTAAGCTGAAACAGAGTTCCTCCTATTTGAGGACAGTGCATGGAGCCCAGAGGAGAGGAGGCCCCTGATGCTAGAGAGCTCCAAGAGTCCTGCTGAAAAAACGGCTGGCCATTGATGGCCAGCTCTCTCCCTGAAGCAGAAAGAAGCCGGTGAGCAAAAAAAGCCTGAGCAAGACGCCAAAAGGCCAAGGACTGGACCCTGTGGCTCAGCTTTTGCCTAGAGGGGTTTGATCTGTCCAAACAGTGGCCTAAAGGAAACGGTGCCTGGCTTTAAGGACTGAGGCAGAGCAGCTGAGTTCCTGATTCAAAAGAAGTAAGTTGGCCTGCAGATGGCTGGGGTCTCCCACAGAGAAGAAAGCATGAAGCCTTATTTAAGGTGAGACTGCAATAACCAACTTACCCTGACGAACCTGCATCTGAGAGATCCAGAAGAAGGACTGCTAAGTGCGTTAAAGAATCTACAACAAAGACTGTGTTCCTGACGACTGAGGACCTGCCCCAGAGACTGTATCATTCTAAAAGGTTATGAAAGTGGTTGTTATGATTATCAATAGGTTTAGTGGATAGGTTAAAGGGGTTGTAGGAATTTATAGGATTAATAGTTAAGAAATTGTTGGTGTTTGTTATAAGTGAATTTAGTAATAAATAAATAAGTGATAAATAATAATTTAAAAGTTCGGTTTCAGGAAATATTTCTTCTGAAGTCCTGGGCTCAACCCCCAGAATTGCACTACTGTACACATAAACTGAGCATGGTGGGACACATCTTTAATTCCAGCAATTGAAAATCAGGAGTACTGGGTCATCATTGGCTACGTAATAGACTTGAAGCTCATCTGGTTCCTCTCTTCCTTATGTCCTCTTGGCCTCGGTTATCACTCAAAGAGAATAAACTCGGAAAGATATTTAGTGGAAAAGACCCTTTGTGTAAAGCATTCTTAGTTAAGTTGGGTCTCAGGTCAGATGTGTCTTCAAAGAGATTTTTACTGCTAAGTGACTCTAAATTGAGGACCCACTTCTAAGTGGCCATCACTCTCTATTCCGTAGTATTTAAAATATTTTTTTTCTTGGAAGAGTACCTGTTAACTGTCATTAAAAGTTTTGCTTATTCACACATTTTCACCTGTACTGTCTACCTTAGAAGACTATAAATTACATGAGTCAAGGCCTTCATCTGCCCTTTTTAATCCTGTGCATAGTCCAGCTCGCAGAAGGGCTGTGTCGTAATGCGAGGTAATAATAATAAGCAGCTAATATAACTTAAAGAGTTGCCATTTTCTGGGCATTGTTGGAAGCAACTCACATATATTAACCCATTTAGTTTTCACAAAGACAATGGGTCTTGGATGTCATTGTTATTTCTTATTTACAGATGGGGAGTTGGAAGCCTAGAGGGTTTATATAGCAGGCCAAGGCCATCCAATGTCTGTATGTGACAAAGTCTGGATTAAAAGTCAGGCCACAGGGCTCAGAGGGCAGGATTTGAATCACTATAGTTCAGCTTCTCTGGTAGGCAGTGATACTTATGTGGCAGATGAATTAATGAACAGGCGATGTCCCGAAGGGTCTCACAGGGCGGATATAGTCATGGGTTACTGTGCAGATGGGTTGCACCTGGACATTGCTCCATGCCTCCCTTCGGGAGCAGAGGGTGTGACACTATCTTGTGTGTGTTAAATGTCCCACAATCCCAAATGGGTTTCAGTGGCCACCACAGCTGCTGTCTATACTTTACACTTGATAGGGCCTCTGGCTCAATTGTCTTTTTCTATGTTTCCTTTCCTTTCTTTCTTTTTTCTTCTTAAGAGAAGAGAATTGTGGGAAATATTTTGTTTTTCCCTGGGAGCCAGGCTATGTATTTACTTCAAGTTTTATTAAATGAGTTATAAATTTTCCCAGCAATTTACTCATAGCTCAAGAGGTTTAATTTGCATGTGTTGCCTTTTGCAATATGCTTTTCGTAACATTGCAGATGCGTCTTCCCTAGCTTCAGTAAACAACAGGCACTCAGCCAGGTTTTTGACTGAACACATGCCAGGCCTGAGGAATAGGACTTAACTCTGTGGTGACTGGGGGCAAGGGGCACATAGCTCTTTCTGTCCACAGCATCTAGGATTTCCCATGGCATTCCTGGGGAACAGGAACAAACATTTTCAGAAGATTTTCTTTTTTTGTAGATTTCTTTAAAATACTGTTCGCTTGTAAGATGGAGTAGAGAGACATTTGTGCTTAAGTCCCCAGTTTTCATTAGATCTTATTTTATATGTAGGGCTTGTAACCATGAGAGAAAATTTCTTGTGATCCCAAGATGATGTCCAGAGATACTAGAATCTGCCCAGGGTTCTGTGATAAGGAAGCCAGTCTGATATGTATTTGATTCGAAGGACAGGGCTTTCAGGTTTAGAACTAGTCTTTAGGACCCTCTCCATTGGATTTGAGATTAGGCATGGTCATTAGATACAGCATTTGAGTTCCTGCTGAATGGAGTTGTATGGTTTCTGCCAGGTAGACATGTTAGAAGGTTTGAGGGGACTGGAGAACATGAAGCAACTGGAGTGGAGTGCTCATAAATACCAACTCTTCTTACCCCAGAACTTGCCTAGTTTACTGACTTTACTTTATGAAGGATACATATTCTAAGTGAGAATTTTCTGTTGTCATCTCTAATCCTAGAGAGGTGAAGTTTGCTGGAGTTAGGAACTAATAATATACAGGTTAGAATGAAGTTTGACTGCATTCAACAGAAAAATAAAATCTAAAGTCAATGCTGCCATTACACTGTAGGGGTTTATTTCTCTTGCTAATAAAGTAAGTACAGTGTTGGGCAGTGCAGGCTAGGAGTTTCATGGTATGGCGAGGGATCCTGTTGTTTTCATTTTGTAGCTCTGACTGGAGGTTCTTTGGATGTTTTCTCATGATTCAATATGGTGGTTGGTGCCCTTGTGGTCTCTGTTTCATTCCTAGAAAACAAAGAGGTAGGAATGAAGAGCAGGCTCAGTCTCCTTTGAGGACATGTCTATCCTGTCCTTCATGATTAGAGTCTTTGTATTTATTGGCCAGAACTTACTCACAGAGCCACATTGAATGAAAGATACAATTGCTCAGTGTGGAAGCCATATGCCAAATGAAATTCTAGCCTTTGTTGTGATGGAGGAAGTAGGAAGTGGGGTGTTGAAGTGGATGCTATGAGGTCATTGTTAGTATTATCCCTTGGCTTTACATTTGAAATAGAAGCATATTTACATTCAAGCATGCTTAATTTTTGTTTGTTTGCTTCATTGGTGATGTTGGGAAACCCAAGGAAATATTTTTATAGAATCTTATAGTTACTTTTTGCATGCACTAAATAATAATTGGTATGATAGACCCAAGGTTGAAATGATATCACAAATTTGTATATTTTTGCATTTTTATTATTATATTTCTTATTATTTAAAACAATTTTCCTATTCAAGTACATTTTGATCATATTCTTTGAATCCTTGCTCCGAGGTTCTCCAGATCCTCTCACACTCCCTATCCACCCAACTTTAAATTCTTTCACAAGAAAGAAGCAAAAATCCAATATAACAACAAAATCCCCCAACAAGAAAAAAACATAAAACTACACTAAAAAAAAGAAAAACACCAAACTGTAACCAAATAAAACACACATAAAAAACATGAGGCCTGCACTGGAGTGGTTGATATAACAAGTGTCACTCTATTGGAGACTTTTCTTCTCCTATGAGTGACAGTTCAGCTACTAACCTTTGCCTTAATGGTTAGGTTTTAATTAATTAATTAATTAATTAATTCTTTCTTTTTTTAATGTGGCAAAATAAAATATAGTAAGATGAAGCAAAAAACCTATCACATCAAAGTTTTTTTTAAAACAAAACAACAGAAGAAAAAGAACCCAAGAGAAGGCACATGAATAAGAGACCTAGTCATTCACACACTCAGGAGTTCTATAACACTAAACTTGAAGCCATAATATATACCCAGAAGACCTGGTGCAGACCTGTGCAGGCCCTGTACAGACTACTTCAGTCTCTGTGAGCTCATATGAGCTTTGCTCATGTTAATTTAGAAGGCCTTGTTTTCTTGGTGTCTTCTGTCCCCTCTGCCTCTTACAGTCTCTCTACCTCCTCTTCTGTGAGGTTCCCAAAGCTCTGAGGGTGAGGAATTGGGACATCCTAAAATTTTGCATTTAGGTCTCAATTTAAATAAATCAATTAAAATGTTAAAGAAACACAGACTTTTAAAATGAGAGAAGGTGATTTCTGTGGCCAGACAGTGTGAGATTGAATCTGTGTCTGTCATCAAGTGGTGAAATAATCTTGCCTTTCTAACATCATCATCATCTCTCTCTCTCTCTCATACACATACACACACACATATTGATATTGATATAGAGTGTATAGCATAGGCTAGCCTCAAACTTTGTGACTGAGGACAACCTTGAACTTCTGGCCCTCTTCACTCCACCCCTAGAATGCTGAGATTGTAGATGCCCATTTATACAATGCTGGGGACCAAATTCAGAGCTTTGTGCATGTTGGCAAGCTCTCTACAGATGGGGCCACATCTCTGTCCATCTTTGCTCCATTTTTTTCAGGCTATAAAATGACATCAGAGTTTTTGCAAGGATGAAAGACTTGAACTTGCTGTTCTCTTGTAATAGAGCCTATAGTGTCAAAAATCTGTGAACCTTGGTCACTGTCACTGTTGCTGTTGTGATTATGTTTTATACTGTTAGCATATTTTGTTAGTAAGTATAAGAGATAAAATTTTGAAAGAACAGAAATTATGAGGATAATATACATGTGATGAAAACTAGGGAGACATTGGCTTAGAGGAATGAAGTTGGCAGTTGTCTAGGATCATCTTAGCCTCAACAATTAAAAAAATACTTTTATTAAGAGTCAAAACCAGTGCTTTTTAATTTCAAGTGGTTTCTTATAGGACAGTGATCTTGATAGTAGTTTATTGAGGAGTTACTTTATGCCAGGTACTATGGGATTTGCTTGGATTATTTTCTAAACACTACCAGGTGATGTTTCCTGTTCACTTGATGAAGGACCTGAGTCAGGTCTAGGTTAAGGTAATTGCCAGCATCCTCCATCCTCATGGGGCTAGCCTCGTGGCCTCTGATAAGTAGTGCCCCCATTCAGAGCTTGTTCTTTCCTTCATTTTCACCCCCACTTGGATGTCTAGGCTTCCATAGTCTCCTCACCTCCTAGACCTTCTGATTTTCTTTCCTGCCCTTGTTGCTTCCCACACACCAGTCACCAGCTACTACAAATGTACCAACCAGTTTCTAGGCTTCTCCTTCCTGTCAGACTCGCCTGACAGCTTCTAGTCTGCTGAACCAAGACATGGAAATGGACATTAAAGGGCCCAGGGATTACCTCTCTCTAGGTCATTCATCTTAGAATGTGCTGGTTTTCTTAAAGTTTTGTTTGCTTAATAATTGACCTTTTACCCTTCTATCCACTCCCACCTTCCCTCCCTCCCCCCCCCCCTTGCTCTCTCCCTTCTTTCTTGTTTATAATAGAATTTATTAAGAACAGTTTAAGGCTCACAGCACAAGTGAGCAGAAGGTATGCAGATTTCTGTGATAACCCCCCTGCCCACACATGCATGGCTTCCCCACTATCAGTGCAGCCTCCAATTTGAAGTCTTTCACTGAAAAGAATAATTAGTGATGGAGATTAAAGGCAGGAAAGACCTCAGAAGCCCATGGGCAAGTCGTAGGACATCTCCTAGGTCATTGTGTGAGGTTTTGAAGTTGTTCCATCTTAGAGTCCTGACAAAAATGACCACAGATGGGATGGAAGGGACAAAGCACCCCAGTGAGTGATCACCTAGGGCCTCTGCTGCTTTCTCTACAGCCCCCCTCTCTCTGGCATATAGTCTGCACCCAGTCAGTATTGTTGAGAGTGTGAATCACTTGCCACAGGCCTTTCAGTTTGGAAGGGAACAAAAGGACTCTTAAGGAATGGGCCAGTGAATTATAGTGGGTTAGGTTTGGTTGGGCCTCATGGACTTGATAGATTTTATTATTATTATTATTCCAGCGACAATGGTCTGTCACGCAGGTCAGCTTGCTGTCATCCAAGGACCCTGTACATCTCTGGCTAAGTGTGAACTGAACATGAGCAGAATTCTGCTGGGATCAGGGGGCATTCATCTTCCACTATCTTCTCATCTTTGGGGCTGGAGGCTCAATGTGTTACTTCTGTGATGTCATAAAGCAACTGATGTCTTAGTACATGCTGCAAGAATTATTTCCTCTTTTACTCTTCCTACAAATTGTACCTTATGATCCATTGAATTTCACTTTCCTATTTTTCCAACATTTCTCATTTTCTGCCCTTATTTTATCCTCTCTCTCAGACCATCGAAGGAAGGAAGAAATGTTGCTTAGCAACCAGTAAGGAGCTAGTCAATACTTTCTCTAATATTAACTCTTTGGTAACAAGCAGCCAGTCACTGAATTATATCATTCTCTGCTAGCCTGTTTTAAAGTAGTTCACACAAGTTGGCAGCCCAACTCCATGGTCTAATCACAAGCATCAGGGATATGCATGAGTACTTACGTATGTTAGTGAGTGTCAGTGTTACAGATCACATAAACTGTTATTTTGTTAAAATCATTCATGTGTCTAGAAAATTTCTATGATTAATATAGAATGCACTTTTGTTTTCAAATGCAACATCTTTTAAGTGGTTCTTTCCTGTATGCGTTTTGGACACTTAAGCTCATCTCACAAGCAGAAGTTACACTATCAAGATTGTATGTAACATTCGTCTTTCTAATTTCCACTGAGTTTCACTGTGTGTTAGGTTCCATGTCTGGCACATACTAGCAGACTTAGTTTTTGCAGACATTTCTTTTCTCCTTCTTTCTTTTTTCTTTTGTTGTTGTTTGTTTTAGTTTTAGTTTTTTATTTTGTGTTTGTCATCTGAATCTTCCCTGCTTGAGTAGCGTGTGACAGTGCCAGGTTTTTACATGTCTCAGCTGATCTACTGCACAGTACCTTCCGCTTAGACTCTGTAATGTTCTCATGAAGTCGTTTTACCTTTTACCAAGTTGGTAAGGTAAGGCAACTGGAAGATAAACTTGACCTGTATCTCTTTCACATATAGGTGTTCGGAAGCGCCTTACTTTGGGCTGCACAAAATTAGGTTTATGAAGTTGGTTTTCAATGTGTCTCTTCTTTACCTGTGTGCCCCATTTACATTTGTATACGTACATTTATTTATTATTTATTATTTATTATTCTTTATTTATTTATTTATTCATCCATTAATTAATTAATTAATTAATTTATTTATTTGTTTATTTTGCTACAGTTTGACAAGTCAAATCAGCTCCTACCCCTGGCATTCTTGAGGCTCCCAATGCTACCACAAGTGATAGGGATAGTGTGCTGATATCATCTTCTCGCTAGCATGTTGCTGACTTTCTCAAAGCTCTCTACAGAGCATCCCAGAAGTAGATAGGGACTGAGATTCTCCTGAATGGACACTGAGTAGGTTTTGACCAGTGGGCTTTTTACGTTGCCTCCCTTTCTCTCTTGTAAGTGAACAGCTTCTCTTCCACACTGTGCCTTCTGGAGCAACCAGCTGGTCTTAGAATTAGCTATCCTTGGGCCCTCTATGGCCTCGAAGTGTGCCTACCATTGGGCTTACCAAATTCCCTGGGACCCCAGGGTACCTGTAAGTTTAGTCATCAGTGGATTGTGCTGGTTGTCTGATGTTCCACAGTCCTTGGAGTTGATCCCTGTTATCAGTTGCTCTAGTTGATATAAAGTAGTGTTTGTGGTGCCTGGATGTGTAAGGCGAGCCAAAGGCTGTGCCTGCTTTAATGATGTTACGAGCTCACTGATTTTCCACAAGGTCATGTGGAGTCACACATCCCTCATCAAGAACATGTGTATAACTGGGGTTTGCCAGTTATCTCCAAATGGGAGCATGCACAGAAAGCTGCTGGGATACTTATCACTTGATACTTGAGCTCTTGTCTTATTTCATTTAGACCAAAAAAGGAGAAGGGCTATTCATATGCATGACTGGACATGGGAATGATTCTAGCAACTTCCATCATGTACACAGGCTATGTGGCAGACATTCTCCATGGCTTCCTTGCTTATGTCTCTTCCAGTATTCTCAGCAGCCTTTCAAGGAAGGTATTGACCTCCCTGTTTTGTAGATAGGAAAACTGGGAATGAGATATGCTGAACTCTTGCTTGTGGAGGCCCATGTGATGGAGGAAAGGCACTAACTCCAGCTGGTACCTGGCTGCGCATGTTCTGCCCCCTCCGATAACTTTGTTCCCCTTGTGCCAGCTATTTTTATTGGAAGGCAGGAAAGAGAAGGGGTTGTGGTATCTATGAGTCATGTAAGATTCTGTGTATGAAGGGCCCCAAGTTAGTTGTCACCCTATGAAAGCATGTAGTCATTCAGCTTGTACAATTGACCAACTGGGGCTGTGGCAGGAAGTGAGGAGACACAGGAAGCAAATTACACGTCCCAGACTCACTAATGTGGAAAGTCTCTCACTGTCTCTCCTTTACTGCCTCACTGACCTAACCCTCAACTTGAAATGCAAAACCATCACCCCAGTCTGCTTCCAGTCACTAGGTGTGGCTGGAGTTCTGCAGCTCAGAGGTGACCCTGAGGATGACAATAATCTACTGCCAGGTGCTGCAGTTGGCTTGCCCCAAGCCTGAGCGTTTTACAAACAGTATTTCCCCTTCTCTGCTGACAGCTCTGTGAAGCTTGTGATTTGATGGCCACTTTCAGTTGAGAAGACAGAAACTCAAAGAGGGTAACACTGTCACTTAAAATAATGGTGGCGTGCTGAGTCTAAGCTCTTTTCTGATTTCAAATATATTCTTTTATTATATTTATTATTATTATTTTCATTTTGGATTTTTGAGATATTTTTTCACTCTGTAGCCCAGGCTCTCATGAAACTCACCCTGTAGCCTAGCCTGGCCTGGAAATCCTGATCCTTGGGCCTCAGGCTCCCAAGGAGCTGGTATTACAGGAGAGTTGCCACAATACTTGGTTTCAAAGTTCTTCTTACCCATCATATTCTATTGAAGTGAAAGCTTGTTTTTGGGCTTTTAAAAGTGGATTGGGTCTGTTATGTGTGTGAAACTTTGGTCTTCTTCATGTTTCACTTCAGGCATCCATTTGCACCGTTAAGCCTATGGCAGACAGGAACCATGACTTTCCTCAGGAATACTGTATTGATAGATTATTTGGAGGTACTCAGCGTTCAAACCACTGATTGCCTTTGCAATTGCCTTCCCGGCCAGCTGTTCAGCTGTCTCCCAACTACTGTTGATGGAAAGATCCTACAACTCCTTGGGTCCTAAGGAGTTGTAGGATAGAATACTGTCAGCCAGTCTCCCTCATGGAAAGTATAGCTTTGTCTTCAGCCCACCTTGGATTTTCTAAAGTATCTTGGGAAATAGTAGATCATGCATGTAAGAGCCCCATGACTTCTCTGTTGGGTGCCTACTTCATATAATGTAGTTTCGCAAATCACATGAGGTGATGCCCAAGTCCATGGTGTAGGCCACAGTTAGTAAAATGGATCTCTCTGTGCTTTCATTTCAGTTTGTGTTTTATTCAGCAAGTAATACAGTTCTAAATTTTATTTCACAAAACAGTTATGACAGTAGAGTGTCAGGTTAGAAATTCTGTAAGGTAGGAATGGTTGGACCCTCAGTGGGAGGATAAAAGGTTGCAGATTGGGTCACAGTAAATGACATTTGTGTCCTTGGCTCTGATTCCATTCCAGCATATTGTTAGGATATGGACATGAAGCTGGGACACCCATGTGCTGTATGAGTTATCCATGTGGAAAACTGTGCTGAAAGAGCTCATCACAGAGATGCCCACATTCCGTCTGCAGCAGTGCCCTGCTGACCAATATGCCCTGCCCACTTCTTCACAGAGCCTGCCATCCGATGTTAGCCACAAGAAAGTAAATCAGTTGAGAAGTGACGTTCTTCCTGTTGACACCTTGTTCAATGGAGGCATAGAGAAAGCAGCCTTCAGCAGCCACTTACAAAGACTGCCTAGGTTTGGGGCAAGCAGAAGGTGAGGATTTTTGGGTCTTGCCTAAGGACCCAGTGTGGAGTGGAGGAGGAGAAATGGTCACAGGAATGGGAAATTGAGGGACCTTCCTCTCCCTGCCCACCTGGAAAGGTGATCATATCTGCCTGCTCTAGGTGGGAAGGGGGGGGAGGTCTGCACTCACACTTGTGGTACTTCTTGTAAGCCTCCTCTGCTCAGCTACCTTGTCTCTCATTACTCCACACTTCACTTTTCTGGAAAAAAAAAATCTGTGCTTCTCCCTTTCCCCAGACTATAGGCTTTTCTTACCTACCTTGGCTGAACATGGAATGTTTTCACCATTTTACCCCTAAACCCTTTACATCAATGGTTCTCAACCTTCCTAATGCTGTGACCCTTTAATACAGTTCCTCATGTTATGGTGACCCCCCCCAACAATAAAATTATCATCATTGCTACTTCATAACTGTAATTTTGCTGCTATTTTGCTTTGTAGACCAGGGTGGCCTTGAACTCTCAGAGATCTGCCTGTCCCTGGCTCCCCTTTTGCTGCTATTTTGAACCATAATATAAATACCTGATATGTAGGATATCTTATGTGCAACCTCTGTGAAAGGGTCATTCAACACTCAAAGAGGCCTTGATGCACAGATTGAGAACCACAGCTTTAAATTCCTTCCTCTCTGATCAAACGATAAATCTTACACATAAATAATTTGGAAAATCTTAACCCCATATCAGCAATCGTTTAAAAGTAAGAACACTTGAAAGATGGTTAAATGCAGAGGGAGATGAGACATGGCTGATTTTAAAAGATGTTAAAGGGTGGCACATGTGTGCCAGGCACTCAAGTAGAACTCAATTTGTGGAAATTAGCTCTCTTTTTCACTATATTGGCTCAAGAGATTAAACTTAGACCCTGATGCTTGAAAGCAAGCTTCTTTACCCTTTGAGCCTTCTCACCAACCTCAGTAGCTTACATCTCAGGTTATATATTTTAAAACATATTGTATTGATCTGTGCATATGTATGTGATTATGTGTATCATCTATCAAGAATCATCTATCTATCTATCATAAACAGGTTCTCTGTACATAATTATTTGTGGCTGAACTACTTGCTCTCTAGAAAGGAACCATGACCATAGTTTGAGGGAAAATAGTGTCTTACTGGAGAAATCAAATGTTAGGTGCTGAAGAATCTTTCTTATATTTATTTATTTTTCCTGACTTGGAAGGAAAGTGGAAAATGAGAAAATAAGTGAATGGGAAAGATAATTTCAGAAAGGGAAGAAGGAAACCAGACAACAGGTACATGGCACATTTTACTAATCTAAATCTCTTTTTATTTGAAGCAAGTTTCTTCATACAATATATTCTGATCATGCTTTCCCATGTCCCAATTCTTCTCAGATCTTCCACACCTCCTCACCCAACCAACTCCATGTCCTCCTTTCTCTTTCTCTCTTTAGAAAACAAATAAATGGGTAAAACACACACACACAAGAAAAATCCCATGAAGGTTAGTTATAAAAGCCAAAAGCACACTAAACACACACAAATAAAGCCCCCACAACTCACAAAATTGGCAACCAAAAGACCAGTAAAACAAACATTGCCCAAACAAAGCAATATTAGACAGAAAGTCTACATAAATACTATTGGGTTTCTGTGGTGTTGGCCATCTACTGTTGGGCAAGGGGCCTACCCTTAAGTGTGGTTAGTATAACCAGACTCCACTGGAGAAAACTACTTTTTCCTTTTCAAGAGGATGTCAGTTACAAGTAGATTTTGGTTGGATATGGGAGCCCATGTTCACTTTCTCTTCTAAGTGCTTCATTTATGTATATATTTTACGAAGCTTCTATAGTAGTAGATTTCCAGGTGACCTCTACAATGGCTCTTGTGTCAGTCACTTCTCTCTGTGTTTCCTCCATTATTCATCTCTTCCACCCTTCTACCCACTTAATCCTCCCACTCTCCTCTCCTGCTGTCTCTCTATAACTATATACTCTATTTCCCTTCCTTATGAGATCCTCGCCTCACCTCTAGTCCTTTACTCTATACCTAGCCTTTGTGGTTATATGGATTAATTCAAATGAACATAAACAAAGTAAGGTATATAATTGAGAGAATGTTTGAGAAGTCAGAGGTAAATGAGACTCCAGACATTACCTAGCCATGGACTCAAAAGTGTAGTCACTATGTTCACAGCTTTCCCCAGAGGCTTCCTAATTAACTTGTAGATAGGCAAGTTTCTCCTCTTGGAGGCAAGATGATACCAGCTCCACAGGGCTTAAGTTTTCACTTTTCTTTCTTTCTTTTTTTTTTATAAACGTTTATTTTATTTATTTGAGAATTCACAAAAGAGGAATCTAAAATGGCCGAGAGACACTTGAAGAAATGCTCAACATCCTTAATCGTCAGAGAAATGCAACTCAAGACAACTCTGAGATTCCATCTCACCCCTGTCAGAAGGGCTAAGATCAAAAACTCAAAAGACAGCATATGCTGGCGAGGCTGTGGAGAAAGGGGAACACTCCCACATTGCTGGTGGGAGTGCAAGCTTGTAAAACTATGGAAATCAGTCTGGTGATATCTTAGAACACTTGGAAAGCTCTACCACAAGACCCAGCCATACCACTCCTGGGCATATAGCCAAAAGATTCCTCACCAAGTCTTCTCTTCATAAAAGGCTTTTCTAATTATTAGATGTTTTACAGAATCCCCAGTTGGGCCTTATGGGTCCTGACTGGCTGACATACCCAACTGATCTCAGTACTGGGTAAGTTCTGATGCCCAGGTGAGCTGATTCAGTTATACACCTGTCTTCAGTCTTGCCTGGTGTTGACTCCATGATAACCAGGGGATGGGATGTTAGGTAGTGGAGGGTACTCCTCCCACTTATTTCAGAAGAAATATGATTGCTTGCTGGACTGGCAGAGAATAAATGTTTTGTTTTTGAAGGACATGTACAGCAGATTAAAATGTCACTGAGGTATGGTTTCTTCCCTCCGCCTGAGTATAGGTGGTCTAACCACTGCGATCTCTTAGAACACTTGTCTGCTATGATGGAAAGGGTGCATTTTCTTCTTCAAGCTATACCCTCTGTAATTCCAGAGCCTGCTATTTGTTTCATAAGAAGTGAAAATAGCTCATCTTGATGATTTTGACAGAAGCCGTGTCGTGTCTCCTTTCCTTTGGGGACAGGAGAATTGGAATTTGCCACCCACAAATTCCAGTGAAAGGCCCAGAGAAGTTTAGCTGTAAGACAATGCTTAGGCATTGTTACACCTAGCAGCTGCTGTGGCCACTGAGTTCTTTGTCCATGACATTAGTTAAGCATGTGTGGGGTTCACTAATTGCTGCCTGCGGAGTCAGCGGGATTGTCATTGATTTGCACATGCAGAGCCAGCTGGGAGGCCTTCATCACTCATTTTGGTCTCAGACTCTCAGGCACTGGAAGTTTCTGAGAAGGCTTTCCCCCAACTTCTGCACCATAATCCTCTTCCACTGAGTTTTTCACCAGAACATCGCCCAGTTTATAATGCCCAGTTCACCTGCTTCTTATTGCTTAGCCTCTCGGGACTTTCTCAGGAGCGAATAGCCACAGTTGTAATGGTCTTTGTTGTCTAAAGGACTTATTAACATTCCCTCTACCAACATTACCTTCTGCCCAAAGTCCCTGAGAGAACCTGTGATGTCTACCTCCACAGCACACATTTAATCCCACGAAGCTTAACCATACCCATTTCAATTCTCTTTCTGTCCTTTCTACCACAAGGAAGAGAAGATATCAGAGCCAATATGTCTTTAACATTTCTTTTTTTTTTAATTTATTTTTTATTTCTTCAAGTTACATCTCAATCACAGTCCCCTCCCTACTCCCCCCTTTAGTCGTACCCTCCCACCCTCTTCCCCCTCAACCCCCTATCCTCTTCCCTTTTTTTTTTTTAAGGTATATCTTTTTCCCCCAACAGCTCCCCCTTCCAGTCCAACAAATGGTTCTTTCTCTTATAACAATAAATACAATACAAAACAACAGAAATAAATAGGCCACAATTATGAGAGTTATATGGCTTAGCATACATTCCCAATGTCCAGTCCATATGTATTTGGCACCTGACTTTAACCTTCTACTATCTAACCATCTCCATGAGTTTAAAGTTCTATATCTAACTCAACATTCATACTAACATGCAACACAATTTTAAAAACATCTTCTTAGATCCAGAGAACCCTCTTGATTCCTAAACAACTCAAAATTTAACTATGAGACTCTAGCTATGTATTCTTCAACCACCTCAGAGACCTGAGAGGGAGAAGTAGAGCCTTTAACATTTCTATAGGATTTATTTTTAGCCAAGAGATCTATCGTGAGTAGGATATTATACCTATAAAATAAATCTTAAATTATTTTCTGTTCACTGTATGTACATTTCTGAGTACGTCCCACTGTGTCAGGGAGTTGTCTTTCAATTGTGACAGGATTCCCTGTGAAAATCTTCATAAGGAGAAATAAGTCAGCTTAGGACAGGCTTCTTAGTCTTGGTACAACTGTTGCCTTGAACTAGATACTTCTTTATTATATTGCCCTGTGCATTTTAGGTTTCTCAGGAGGATCCCTGGCCTCTGCTCACTGGAAGTCACATCCAAAGTTGTGACTACCAAATCTGTTTTCAGACATTGTTCCAAGCAGTGGGAACTATATGACTTAATGAGGAAAGAAGTAAATATGAAGAGTAGAGTTCCATGCTCAGAGCAGAAGTGGTGGAAGTGGCGTGAATGGCCAGATTTCAGGACTGTACTATATTTTACAAGCAAGAGTACCCGTGACCTGCATTAGGACTGGGGGGACCTTAAGCCTACCCCCTCTTCTCTGTTCTCTGAAGCCTCTCCAGACAGCCATATGGGTGAGACTGTGTGAAAGCCCGTGCGACTGGTGGATGGCTGGTAAAAGAAAGAAATTTGACTAGAATGCATGTGGACCTACCTGGGCACTCCTTGCAGAAGTAGCAGAAATCTCACTTAGCCCCAGGACAAATGCCAAGTCACCAGGGGGGAGAATGCAATGTTGAGTCATAATTTCTCATTGAGGGATTAGCAGTGCTTTTGAGGTGCTGGGGAATGTGAATTAGCCAGGCTTAAACATCAGCTCAGCATTACCATCATTGAGAACTGCTGGATGGTTTCATTAATTGGAATCAGGTTATGTGTGCTTCATTTTAAAAGCAGCTCCAGTCACTAATGGAATGACCTCCTTGTCATTTTCTTCTCTGAAGCATGGTGCGAGATAGCACGTTTGAGGATGGTGTGTTTGCTACTTGCGCTGACAGCAAACGTCAATGAAATATGAATCTGTGACTTTCAACCATGCTCGCCCATTTTTAAAAAGAAAACTTTGTTTCCATTTTTAATGAGCAGCCAGGCCCCTGGCTTACAGAACCCCGGGCTTTATGTAACTTCAGTAGCTCCCAGGAAGGCATGGAATTTGGGACACGTTGGTTCTCATTTTCGTTTCATTGTCCTTCCTCCTCCCTTAGTCTCCAAAATCATGTGGCTTGAAAGTTTAAACAGGATACACAGAGGCAGGCCTGTGTGTCCAAGCTGCTTACTGATCTCCACTGGACTAGGAAATTATGCATCCCGTTGTTTCCTGCCTGTGCCCTACCCAAACATAGGCATAGTGGTGTCTGAGGCCCTCCACTCTGCCTCCATCATCTTTCACTCTCTTTCTGTCCGGATCCACAGTGACTCAGGGCAGAGGCACCCAGGGACAATAACAATGTTAGCATAATGACCAAATAACAGGTGTGTTATTACTCCCTGCAGAGTAGACGCAGACCATTCTACTGAAATGGTTCCAGTTACACCCTGTTACTCCTCTGTTCAAACTTTCCCCCAAGGCCTATTTTTCCCATAGTCCCAGGAGGTGAAGGGCCTCCCAGCTGCCTTCTGCTTTCTTTTGGTTGAACTCCTACCCCAGTTCCTCTCCACCAGTAGCCTCCAGACTGTCCTTACCGCTCCTTAGACCTGCTTGGATATCTTTACTGTGTTCTCAATTTTTCTTCTTTTCCTACCACAGTATTGAGAGATCCCTGCCTTTCCCTGGTCTAGTCTTTAATTAAAAATTATGACCACGGTGAGGTCTTCCCCAATCTCCTTGTCAAAAGTAGCATTGTCTTGCCCATCCTGGTCCCTCATCTGCTTTAATTTTCTCCTCAAAATTACCACCATCTTCCAGTATACTTTGCCACCTATATTTCATATCCATTCCCAGAATCCCATTCTACTACGGCTGTCTGTTCTGTCACTGAGGTAGTCCTCATACCTAGGGTATCCAGCAAACACCTATGAACAAATGCCTGGACATTAGTGCTATGGGGAACAGCAGGGGATCCTGTGTGCTCCAGTTCATCTGAGTGCATCTGTGTGCACCTGCATCCCTCCTTCATGTCCTTTGTCCTCCATGACCTTTGTCCTTTGAGGCAAACTATGAAGGTATTGTCAACTCAACTTCATAGATGTGGAAAGCGACATGCAAAGATACCCCGTGCTCTCTCCATGCCTGAATAGCTAGAGACAAGGAGACTGGAACTCCTTCTGTTTCCAGTGCTGATTACTTTTGCTCTCTGGCATCCTGACTCAGATTTCTAGAGTGCTAGGATGGTTGCAGAAGAAATCAGCAGACTATCAGAGTCATTTACCTGGGTGCCGACTATCCTGCTGGACCCCCTTTGCTCCTGGGTCCCTGTAACTTGCCAACCCACAAGTATCTCACATAGCAGCCGACTTCTTCTGGCCTTTGGTATAATTAGCCTGGAGGCCCTTGGCCTGCTGCAGTTGCTACTAAGGCATTATCCATTATTGCCGTTCATTAAGACAGGACACGCAAGATGAAATATTTTAGGTGAATCATCTGGCCTAATTTAGAAAGGCTCTGTAGGGCTTGAGCCTTTGATTTATCAGGCAGAGGTATCTGTTATCAGAGTGAGGCACACAAGGACTTATTTATTATCTAGAATCTGTTTTTAATTTCAGAGATTGTTTACCTTAACTGCCGTGTGTCAGACTCTAGGACGGATTTCTGCTTAGCATTTAATTTTAGATACTTGCCATGGCGGACAGTAAAAAATGGGTCTCCAGAATTTGTAGTTTCATTATGAATCTTTGCTCCTGGCAGCCCCTACCAGCAGTTTGTCTTTGAAATCTCCTTGGTACTTGTTAACCCTGCTCTGCTGTGAAAGAGATATAGTTTATTTATTGGATTTTGCCCATTTATGAAAAAGTACAGAAATTATTAATGGTTTAGTATCTATTAATGCATTACTTGGGTGGAATTCAAATTCTAATATTTATGGTAAATTCCTTTATAATGAAACAGTAGAGAATCAGCTTTCCTGCTCCTTGAATTTGGAAGGTTCTGGATGCTGTTGGAATGGTTCCCTGTGAAATATGGGTCCTGCTGGTTTTATATTTACACCCATAAATAAGAAATAAGTACTTTGGGTTGGAGGAGAAATAATTAAGAATATTTGTGTAGATAATAAAGAGGAAATGGTCCAGTTTGGTGAACTGTGTGCTTGGGAAATGCCAGAGGCTGCTGGGATCAGGATGAGAGATGTGATAGAGATTAGGACTGGGGAATTGTGGGTAAGTAGATCTTGGAAAGGAAGCCTGGTATGTGTGTGTGGGCAAGTATGGCTGCCCAGAGCTGAGGTCTGGAAACCTGGCTGAGATTCCAACTCTTCCAATTTGATGGCAGGTACTTGAACTGTTCAGGACTTCAGGTACCTCACTTGTGAAATGGAACCAATATTTCACATGACGATAAATAATTCTCTACTATCAGAAATAATACATTTATCAGGGCATATGAGATCTGAGCAGAGAACCTGGTTAAAATAGGAGTGTCACAGTAAGTTTAGTGTGTGTGTGTTTTGTGTGTGTATGTGTGTATACCCACACACATATATACACATATTTAGATATGTGTATTTAGGGATATATAGTTACTAATTGTTAATCAAGAGATAGAGAATGCCAGCTAGGTATCTAAAACAAGTATAAGCTTACAAAAACAGGGTCAGTTGGAGCTGGAGAGATGGCTCAGTGGTTAATAGCACTATTCTTGCAGATGATCTTGTTGGATTCCCAGTACCCACATGGCAGATCAAAACTATTTATAAGTTCAGTCAGGAATCTGACATCCTCTTCTGACCTCCACAGGTTCTTGAATGCATGTAGTATACATACATATAAAACAAACAAACAAATTAAAACTGTATATGTATATATATATTTTAAAATATACATTAATATATAAATAAATAAAAATATATATTAAAAAATAGGATCAATGAATGAATGTGTCTCACCCACCAAGTTCTTCCACCTATGGAAGTCCATTGTTGGGTGCATTTTCTGAGCCATCTCTAGTCTACCCTGAGTACTTTCCTGACCTCTTCAGTGCTTCCAGCTGAAGGTTTCGTTGCTTTTCTATATCTCCCCAATACAGTCATGGGTTATAGAATGATAACATGTAATAACAGGAGACTCAGGGATTGTCTTATTTAGTGTGCTGAGTAAGTTTTATTGAATATAGCTACAAGGTGTTGACTTATAGAAATGTAATATTAAAAATAATCAAATTATAGCCATGTCAGCAGTCAGGAGTTCCCTGATTGATGAGCGATGGTGACCCAGACTGAGTGGAGAATTACAATGCTGTGGGTTAATAACACTGAGCATCCTCTTAGCTCTCTGTTTGTGCAAGGAAATCAGAGTTGAAAAGTGAAGCCAACTGGACAAGTTCACATAGTTAGTACTGAGCTGGGACTAGAGGGAAATTTCTGCATACCATCCCAAATGCCACTTATATTATAGCATACAACCAATGAATGGATTAAAAAACTGTGGTACATCTACACAATGGAATACTACTCAGCTATGAGAAACAATGAAATTATGCAATTTGCAGCCAAATGGATGAAACCAGAGAAGCTCATCCCAAGTGAGCTAACCCAGACTCAGAAGGATGCACATGGCATCTATTCACTTATAGTAGGATTTTAGCTATATAGTGCAGGATATCTATACTACAACCAATGCACCAAAGGGAACATGGTTGAGGGACACCATTGCTCATCAATCAGGGAACTCCTGACTGCTGACATGGCTATAATTTGATTATTTTTAATATTACATTTCTATAAGTCAACACCTTGTAGCTATATATCAAATTTTTAACTGTTCAACAGAGAGCTATCTCTGACTTGTGAGAGCATGACTTCAAGTAGACAAAGTGTGGGCATCTCCTTGGTGTGTCTGGGGACCTGCTTAGAAAACCTAGTGGAAGAAACTATTGTATTTGTCATGAAGTCAAGGATGGTGACAACTCGTTGATTTACTGTGTTTATGCCCCAGACACCGGGCATCCATTTGGTATCTGTTGTCTCCTTCAATTCCAACAGTCTTATCCGTGAGTAACATACAGAAAATGGGGTTCAGTTAGGTTAGGAACTTGTACAGAGTTACAAGCTGGCAAATGTAAAACAAAGTCAGAGACACCAAAACATGTGATCATTTGATCACTGGGCACATGTGACTTATGCCTTCTATGGGCTTATGAACGGGACGTCCTTACAGGTGGTCCAGATATCATGAATAAAGACATGCTTTTAAAGGATCAAGGAAACTGAGCAAAGTGGGGGCCAATACTCCTGGCAGTCAATGATTAGAGAGTAGGGAAAAACAGTTTTTCATCTCATACAGAAAGTCCCTATTTTGGTATCTGCTGCCATGCCTCTACAAGAGGTGAATGGAATTGGGTAAATCAATTCACAGTTTTTCTTATGTGTGCACTGTAGGCAAGAATTAACCCTGTAATGATTTGTAAATGTGAATTTCTGGTAATCACACCTTGATGTGCTAATATTCTGTGGGGTATAAATATTTTCTGACTTTTGAGAGATGTGATTCCTGGTATCAGAGAGAAAGGGACCACTTTTTCCAACAGCCAAATTTGACTTTGTAGTCCCTAAACTTGTGGGGAGCATGAGTCAGCAAATTCATTTTGCGATGTCTCAGGAATACTCCATGATGACTCAGGGGACTGGTGGATAGATCCCTATTTAGCTTCTTGTCGTGAGTTTTAAGGAGTAGACCTAATTTCATCTGAGTGGCCATACCCTGCAAGCACAGCCCTTGGACTCTGCTCTCTCAGTCATATGGCTTCATATTGGCTTCTAAATATTAATGCTAGAGGGTATTATCTTAACATTAAAAGTTTAACTATCAAATAAAGATAAAAATTAATAAGATGATAAAAGAAGCATGTGTCTTTACTTATAACTCATATTAAAACAATGTGTCAGAAATTAAATGCCAACAAACCAAATAATCCAATCAAAAAATGGGGAACAGAGCTAAATAGAGAATTCACAAAGGAGGAATCCCTAATGGCTGAGAGACACTTGAAGAAATGCTCAACATCCTTAATCATCCGAGAAATGCAACTCAAGACAACTCTGAGATTCCATCTCACACCTGTCAGAATGGCTAAGATCAAAAGCTCAAATGACAGCACATGCTGGCTAGGGTGTGGAGAAAGGGGAACCTTCCTCCATTGCTAGTGGGAGTGCAGGCTTGTGCAACCACTATGGAGGTCAGTATGGCGATATCTTAGAAAACTTGGAATAGCTTTGCCTCAGGACCCAGCCATACCACTTCTGGGTATACACCCAAATGACTCCTCACCAAATCATAAGGAAGTTTCCTCATCTATGTTCATAGCAGCCTTATTTGTAATAGCTAGAAACTGGAAACAACCCAGATGTCCCTCAACCAATGAATGGATTAAAAAACTGTGGTACATCTACACAATGGAATACTACTCAGCTATCAGAAACAATGAAATTATGCAATTTGCAGCCAAATGGATGAAACCAGAGAAGCTCATCCTGAGTGAGCTAACCCAGACTCAGAAGGATGCACATGGCATCTATTCACTTATAGTAGGATTTTAGCTATATAGTGCAGGATATCTATACTACAACCAACACACCAAAGGGAACATGGACATAGACTTTTGTTTGTTTGTTTTTTAGTTTTCTGTCCCTGACAATGAGACACTTCTCACTGGTAGGACTGCCTTGTAGGCCCCCAGTGTATGAGGAGGCTCTTGGCCCTCATATGACCTCTGAACTGGGGCAAGGGACTGTTATATAGGGACACTCCACTCCAGAGGAGTGGGATGGGAGGGATAGGGGGTAGAGGGTGGGAGGGTGGGGCTGGGAAGGGGGGAAAGAGGACAATATGAGGGAGATGTAACCTGAAGCAACATATAAATACATTTGTTTATTTAAAAAAATAAAAATAAAACAATGTGTCTTTACTTACAAGTTGTGTGGGAAGCAACCTTAGCCCAAGAGATTCTTGTGCAGGATTCAGCTTCTCCGCACAGTTCTACCTGCTCTCTAGCTCTGGGCTGTGCTCTATATGGTGTCATGAACAAGAGGGATTGGAAGTTCTTCATAGTCCAAAGAAGTTAGTTGCAGGGGTAATTCCATTTTTCCCCTGGTGGGCAAGGTGGAGTGGGGGATAAACTGTGAGCCATGATGATGCTGACAGAGGGAGGAGACACTATGTTGTCCTTTCAGTAGCTGAGTAGACTCTTTGTCACCTGGCAGCCAATGCTCTGAGCATCCTCCTCCAGCCCTCTGAGGTTGTCATTCCCTATCTGGCAGTTAGAGAAACTGTGCTTGGGTTTGTTCCAAGTCATATTATTGGTACACAGTGGAGCTGACCTTGGGACAGAGACTGTGCTTGGAGCCTTTAAGTGCTTCTTGGTAGGGGTGATGCTACACTTGACCTATGACATTCCAGCTCCTTCTTTTTGTTTTCAGTGGATTGGCTGATCAAAATATACTCTAGAGGAGAGAGGGAAAGTCTGTACAGATAAGCTCTATAGGTTCCTCTGTCAGGGTGTTGTACTGGCTTTTTTCTGCCTGCCTCTCCACTAGGCACTCTCTCTTATCAAAACCTTTAACACCTATTTGTACCCCATCAAAAGCAGTTCTCCTAACCTTTATTTACCCTTAGTCATTCAAAACAGACAGAACCTGAATGTGCCAACTCTCCCTAGTAATATTTGTGTTTTAATTATAGTCCACACATTGGGATTTTAGTTTTAGGTATGAGTGTGTGTTGCGTTGGGGCATGTACACATGAGGGCAGGTTAGTGCAGGCTACTGCAGAGGCTAGATTTATAGGATGCTGTGAGACACCCAAAACAGGTGTTGGGAATCAAACTCTGGTTCTCTCTGTAAGAGCAGTTTTCATTCTTAACTGCTGAGCCATCTCCCCAGCCCCTGAAGATGTATATGTCTTTTCCATCAATTCTGCTCCCTGCTCTAGGACAATTTGTATATGGAGGATATTGCGAGAACCTAACTAGGAAATCCATTTAAACAGAATCTAGTCTTTCTCATCCAGTCTACCACTTGCCCTCTGGCCGATCTTTAATATACCTGAAAGGCAAATTAAGTTGCAGAGAACAAAGGTGGCATCTTGGCCCCATCTTCACTATAGTGATATAAAATGGCTTGGTCTTCAATAGCATCTGGTGAAGAAGACCACCATAGTCAAGATGATAAATGGCCACGTAATTAGTATGACTTACCTGGTAAGTTCAGGTTGTGTTCTGTCACCTGACTTGTACAAAGTATGCCTTGGGTACTCAAAGCAGAAGGGAGACTGGGTGTTCCATGCTGCGTGGGACCACTCTCTTTTGTATCTGAGCAGGAAAAACATAGTGCCCATCTCTGGAAAGGCCAGGTGTTCCATGTCCTATCTCCCTTGTTCAGGAATGTGCTACCTAGGCCACCTCCCAAAGGTCCCGAAGGCAATGGATCTTTTATATAACATTTTGTCCCTTTAGAAATTATCATGACGCATGTCAAGAGCTTTCACACTGGAAAAAAAAAATGTCACATTAGCTTCCAAGTTTCTGATTGTCTAAATAACGCAGCAACTCAACATACAGCTGTCTGGCATTTTGACAGTACAATAACCCATAATTCTTCCTGCCACTCAGTGCTTCAAAGTTAGCATTTTGTAGTTTGCTCTCAAGGAGTATTCATTTAAATTTTCAAGAGCAAAGAGTGAATGTGACTGCCTCATACCTCTCTTTTGATCTTTGCTTCATTTCCTTCAGTGCACTTCCTATTATTATACATATTTTCTGGAATGATGATGCTTACATGTCAACTTTTTTTAAGAGGTAGAATGTCTTCAGATTTCTGTTCTCCATTCTGTGAATAATTGGTGATAATAATGGAAACCATCTTCTAAGCTACCAAGGTCAACTGTCCTGCTTTCTTTTACTATGTGCTTGCCCTGAATGAAACAAAAGGGATTTGGTTAGATGAAGTCATGTCTGACTTTCCTGCCTCCTTGGAGAAGTCGAGTGAAATAGTTGCGCCTGCAATCCAGGGAATGGTGAAATTTCCCCTTCTTACCATATCTGATGGTCCAGCTTGCTTGGTCCAACCTGATACTGCAATCTATAGGACAACTTCTGGACTGGGTTAAAATTAACATTTTTAACTTAGCTGTGGGATTCCAAACCATACTTGCTTGGATTGCCACTGGTCATTCTTGTAAGTTAACATCATGTGGTAGTTAAAATTGGGCTATGGATATGGCTTCATAAGTAACCCTGGCCTAGCTAAGAGTGTGCATCTCTGAACCCCTTTCCTCATTTGTTGAAATTGTTACTAGCTCTAGTTATGTCTGTCTCTATGGGCTTGTAGGCACCTTAAGATTAAGACTATATTACCTCCATATTAGACACGATTATAGGTGTTTTATTTAACTCACTACAAGTTTTCACTCCAGGTCTGGATTATACCATGGGTGGTAAATTGATTGGCATGTTGTGTTCACTTTCTATTGTACCTTCTTCTCTGAACTTGGTTCATTGAGTGGCCTTTCTTGAGCATCATTCAAGGATGAGCATTTTTCATCCTGGGCATCCTTAGGACATGTAGGAACTTAGAATCGCTGAGATAAAATAAGTTTTCAGTCAGTGACTTACCAACTGACTTGTTGAACATGCTTGCCGTGAGAAAGCTCATCTTTCCAGCCTTCTCTTCAGCCCATAGAGTTAAGTATAATTTAAAAGCCTGAATGAGTGTAAAATGGATACCTGTGTTTGTTATGCAGTCTTCTTATGCTTTTGAAGCCATTAGAGTGATGAACATTTTACCATCATCAGGCCCTAACGTTTCTGTAACAGACTGTGCTTCCCTAGGCATGGAGGGAATGATCCTCTGGTCCGTAGAATGAACTCTTTCGGGGTTTTGCCAGGAGTCACTTTGACAGGTCTCGGGTGGGCTTCTGGCTAGAAATGACAGAGAGTTTGAATCACAGTAGATGGTCAGTTTCTGAAATGGGGCAGGTGTGTAGTTTCTGCCGTTGATTAGCTTTGTTGTAGAGGAGTCTGGGGTGACTCTCTCTTGTTTGTTGGTGTTTTCATGAGGATCACATCCTCAGAGCCGGGGGTCTTATTTAGTGTGCACTTGCGGCTTCAAAATGAGGGGTTTGAAACCTAATTTTCAGTTACTTGAGGAGGATGGTGCAGTGTGGACTTAGAGGAGAACAGCTGCTAATGTTTCCCTCGTGTGTTGTGCATTTCAGCCTGGACCTGACCTCGGGAGAGTGCTATGAAGTGGAATAGACTAGTGTGGGTGAAGTTATGTTTATACAAATTTTGGGGTGATGAAAATAATGTGCATCATTCCAGACAATTCTAAAATCAATCCAGAAGGAAGGGAAAGTTGTTTGAATTCTACATCTCTCCTAAGTAATCCTTTGCGATCTTCCAATAAATATGTGCTCTTGTATGTACTGCTGTATGTGTGTGCTACATGCTTACAGTTAGAGTTAGAATCACACTACAGTAATAATGTGTTATTTTAAGGCTATTATAAATGTTTACCTGTGTTATAAATCAGCCTTGAAACTGAATGTAGTAGCTGGATAGTTTTCCTATAAAGAGTATATTATAGCGTTGGTGAGTAACTAGGTTCTTTCCATATATTCTTTGCTCTATTTAGTAATGTGAAGTATGCCCTATAATCTATTTTGTTTCCATTTTATACACACCTCGGAGTATATCCTTAGGATAAACTGTTGGAAATGAAGTGGCTGGGATATTTTTATTTACCTTTCGAAGGTCTAGTTTGAAAGGAAGATAGAAAGGTAGGGATATTATTCTCAGCTTGTAGCTGGAAAAATGGTGAACAGAAACCCAAACTGATTCACGTAAAGGGCATACAGAGGTCCTGGTGTCCCCAAGGGTGGCACCTCCTTTGCTAACACCTGGGAAATAAGAACAGCATTGCTTTCTAGGGCTTGGTTGTACTTCTTGATGGTAATGGGACTCTCTTCACAATAGTTGTTCAGTATGGCTCATGGTCCCAGTACCCCTCTGAAGATTGTATAATGAGGATGAAATGGCTTCTTATCTCCTCATCTCACTTCAGCCCAACAGCTTTGGAGGTTTCTCCACTCAGTGCTGTGGAGTGGCAACTAAAATGCTGGCCAGGCCATCTGCTTTCCTGCTGAACCTTTTCTTTTCTACTTTGTTTTGTTTTGTGGTGCTGAGGATTAAACTCATGGCCTCACATACCTTTCAAGAATGTTCTACCCCAGCACTATATCCCCAGCTGCTTCTTTTTTTACTGAAAAATATTGGGGAACACACTCATGAAGTCCTAGACTCTCTGTTGGGTGCAGTGTGTCCAATACAGAGATGTATTAAGATCAGTACTGATTTCCAGAATTAATCCGGTATCAAAGCCCCAAAGAAGGATAATTATGACAGAATGTAGTGGTGAGCATCTTAAAGCTGAGGCAAGATCAAAGTCCTAGCTACAAAATTTCTTAATACCATCCCTGAGGGATGACAAATGTGTGCTTTGCAGTTACCACAGACATTATGGACTCTTCAACTTAAGTATTTTGTTCTCAAGCCTTCCTGATTTTTATTCATTTTGTCTTTTGTCCACTGGGACTCGCTTCATATTGTTTTTATATACAGCAGGCATCTAATAGAAACTGATACAGAGGCCCGACATGGCTTCTGGATGGTGATTCCTGGCCCTATACACTCCACTGATACATTCCCTAGACATTGCACCCATGTCTCCGTCTCATTTTCCTTTTTTGTAAAATTGAGGGAAAACTAGGCAATAGCCATTAAAAATAGCTTGCATTGATTGAGCATCCATTTTGTATCATATAGTGCTAGAAGAACATTACAGATATTTGTTCATTAAAATCCCCATATTTATGGGGTAGCTGTGATTCCATTTCTCAAGTCGTCATTCAGAATTCGAAGTCACACAACTGGAGAGCAGGAGCACAAAATTGGCAGGATCTAGAGTTTAATCTCTTGGTGATGCACTGCCACTCTGTAAGAACCTTGTCTTGTCCCATGGTCTCTTGGCCTTTTGGCTAAGACTACGTGTAGAAAAACATGCGTTATAGCAGGCAACAACACGTGTTATAGTTCTGGGAGTTTAATGTCTTTAGCCAAGGAGAGTAGACACTGTCTTGCTTCCCAGGCACACAAGTTATATGTGTGTTATATCTGTTTCCCAAATAAGGTTTCAGAACATTCCAGAACCAGAGGATTGTAACTGAGAGGAAAAGAGCCTCTTTCAACCATCCATTGAATTGCGCAATCCCTAAGCTCTTCAGTAACAGCCCACAGAGATCATTGCACTAGGGTTAGTGTTGTATTATTGACACAAACAGCCACTTTCCCACATGCTTGGGAAAGTGACAACTCAGAAAGCTCAGAAAAAACAGATCACACAGTAGGGGTAAATTTTTTTCCACATTGAAATGCCTTTGTTCCAATTATAGGAGGCATTTGGCCCTATGGGCAGCTCATGTTCTTGGGTCTTACAAGTCTACCTTTAGTATAGAGAGGTCCCATCCAACACATATCTGGGGACTAGGATCTGGTATCCTCATGGTACCAGGCCTACCAAAATAAACTCTGTCATAATAGAGGAAGAAGAGAGAGGAAAATAAAGTGAGATTTTAGATGAGTTGTGATTTTTTTTTCTTCTCCCTATGGAGATTTTATTGTAAAATGAAATTCCTGCTTCTTAGATTGATTTAAATGGGAAATGGGAAATATATATATATATATACACACACACACACACACACACACACACACACACACACACACACACAAACACACACACGTTTGAACAATGTCAGGCTTCCAGTGTCTCTAGCTCCTCAGCAAGTTCCCAATCTTGGGACTTCTGTAGCTTGATTCCAGCAAAACAGGCTCTGCTTCAGTATTCATTTCAATGGCGTTGACAATACTGACAATATAATTGACCTAAAAAGTTCTGGATTTCCTGTTAATGCACTTTAGAAATGTACATCAACTACCAAAAAAAAATCATTTCTATCTACATTTCACTTGATTTCCATTTTCAAGAGAGCGGCTTCGTCATTATTATTCTATTTGAATAGTACTGATATCTGAAGGATGGAAGGAGATTTCTATTGTATGCGGGAGTACTTTATTTCGATATTTTCTTTGTCTGATTATACATGATAAACACACATTAGTGACATTTCGTGCATGTTTGGAAGATAAATGGGGATATCTCTTTAAACCATTCCTGACACTTGCTAACCTGTGAGCTTAATGGCATTTTCTTTTTGATTCAATAATTTGTCTGTCAAAAAAAAGCTGGGCTGACATTCCCCTTGTTGTGGGATTGAGATGGAAAGAAATCTCTTCTCTTGAAGATAATTTTTTTTTAAATTGAAGGGAACATTTTTAGGATATGAATGTTTCTGAAATTATTTTGGGTTCAGGTGGTGGAGGTGGAGGTGGTGTGGCGTGGGTGGCACTAATGAATGCCAGAGCCCCTGACATTCGGTGGATAGCAAGTGATAAAAGGGATCCCGTTATGTCCTTCTCAAAGTCCTCTTAAAATAATTAAGGGACATGTGAAATCTTGCAAATGAAGATGTCTTCTGCCAGTGCTGGGGGAGGCTGCCAGCTGCCTTTTCACAGAGGTTCCTGGGATAAGATGTGCATCTGCACGGGAAAGGACACCTCTGAATCTCTGTGCCTACCTCTGTTTACCCAAGTCTCATTCCAGGTGAAGGGTTGAAAGAGAATTCAGCCCCAGGATTATCTTGTGGAGATCTGAATGCAGGTCGCCCCCCCCCCCCCCCAATTTTGAAGAAGATGAATCTTGAAGGTCAGCTGGAGTTTAGGGATGGAATGATAAACTGGAGTGAGGCCTACCTCTCCTCAGGGTGTGGCCTTTATGCAACCCACACCTTGTAACCCATGTCACACTGCTGAGCCTGCCTTTGACTGCAGGAAGCAGATGAGAGGAGGAACACTATTTTGAGGGAGCCGAGGGAAGAGGATGCTTGATTCCACTATTCTACCCTAATGTGTCTGCAGAAGCAGGGTTAGAAGATGCTGAGTCCAGGTGGTGTGGTGGGTGTAGCCAGTATTTGCTGCTTTGTGGGTCCTTCTCACTTCCACCCTGTCAATCTCCTAACACTAGATAGAAGAGAAAAAAGGATAGAGGGGAAAGGGCTCACATTGTCATTAGACTACTTCCTGCTGATTAGGGGTGTTGAGCTCCTTGAGGCAAGTTTGATCTTCACTGCCAGGATGTCTAATTTCTTCTCCTCCTTGTTTCTTTGCATAGACTACTTTAACAAACTATGACCAACCGCAACCAACAGCATCCAATCACCAACCAGCCTCCCACCTGTGGGAAGGTGGGGCTCGAGAATTTATATAGCCACTGAAAAGTTTTCAGAATTCCAAGTATCACATACTCGCAGAAACTATCTGCAGCTGGTAAAATCATGCCCCTGCTACAGCATGAGGCAAATCATAGTCACCTGCTGTGACTATGACCCATATTTCTACACCTGGAATTAAAGTGAGAACATATAATATTTCTATGTTTTTTTTAAAAGAAATAAAACTTCTCACTACAAGTAGGTAGGTTTGACATTTAAAAATGATTGTGATCCATGTGGAGAAATGGAGGAATGGAAGGGTGGATGGGTCTGTGTGTTGTTCTAATACTTGTGTGTGGGGGGGGGCAGACGAGCATGTGTGGTGGAGTTGCACCTGCCATGGAGCCCATCTCACTTTTTGTGAACCTGGGTTAAAGGGTTGGTAACGGCAATAGACATTAAGCTCAGTGAGAATAGGCTAAGGCTATCTTTTTTTTTTTTTTTTTTTCACTTCACACAGTTTGCCAGCTTCCACTTTCAGGTGCTTCTTGTCCTATGGCCAGGATCATATGAGTGTGAGCTACTACCAACCTTTATTATACAGGAGGAAGTTGGAGAATTACAAAAGGAATGTAAACGTGGAAACTTTTATTAGATAAAGGCCTCCTGGCTCATTGAAGGAGCTGGGAGTGGTGGTACACACCTGTGATATCAACACTTGAAAAACTGAGGTAGGAGGATCATGGGTTCAAGGCCAGCCTGGACTATATAGATAGCTATAGGCAAGCCTGGGCTATGTATAGAATTCAAGGCTGCCATTAGGTTCATGTATAAAAAGACCTTATATCTCTGTCCCCTCATTTTCTGTGACTTAGGCCAATCCCCTCCATTCTCTTCTCTTACCTTTTCCACAACTGGAGGAGGGGCAAGGGCTCATGCCTTGGTTGGGGGGGGGGTCTCTCTGTCTCAAAGGAATGTCAGAATAGCCTTTGCCGTGTCTGGATTGTGATACAGGGACGTGAGAACACAGTCTGGAGCACACACTCTCCCCATTCTTCCACTTAATCCTGACATTAGTTACTGGGGTCTCTTTCTAAAAGTCCTGGAGAGAACCCAACATCCTTAATTGAAAACTCCTCCACATACATTGTGTTTTATTGCAATGTATTTCCTTTCAAAAACAATTTTGAACTGAAAACACCCCCCACCTCCTAGTCTGAAAAATCCAAGAATCCATGCAGTAAGACTAGATCTTTGGGGCTGGGGTGGGGTGGTATAACAGCTTTCTGAGTGTATCCAGCTCTGAGATGCAGTAGCTGAAGGGAGACACCCACTCCATTCTTTTCTTCTTCCAATAATCAAGGTGTATTATTTCAGGTCTCAACAACCTCATCTTGAATATTTGTCATGGGAATTTGGTAAGCATGGTTTAGCCGTTAAGGTCAACTATGCAGGTTTTAGCCCTTTTAATTGTCAAATAAAACAAAAACCAGAGTCTTAGGGGAGTGAAAAAATCACTAATTCACCAGGCTCACTCATGTTGACTCACTCAACCTATTTTATTGTGTGCCATAAACATTGGCACCAAACACAGTTCTAGGTGCTAGGACTGCATCTCAGGTCCTATAGTTTGCCAGTGGTAGTGGTGAGTCCAGGAATACAAACCAAGATTTTTGACTCTTGACTTGATGGTTTTCTAGCTTAACACACTGTCTTCCTGTAGACCTTGTCTTCCACAGGAACTAGAAGACCCAAAAATTCCTTCCCACTGTCTGGTTGTCCCTCTTCTGGCCTCCTGCGCTGGTGACTGGCCATGGGCTTGCCCTGTCTGGGCACCCAGACCAGCTGTTTCATACTAAGTTATGCTAACAGACTGGCAAAATCAACATGTGCAAGTGAAAAAATAGTCAGTGGTCTTGACACAGGCTTTCCAAGCATTGCCTTCCACTAGTACATGAAGACATTTTAAATGTTGGACATCCTGAGTACTTCACAGACCTCCTCACACAACCCATCCAATGGATGAAAGCCAAGGCCCGATCTCACACTACCCATGATTTATAAAGTTAGGAGGATTTTGAAAAACTTTTCTAAAATCTTTTTAAGATTTTAAGAATTGTGTGTGTGTGTGTGTGTGTGTGTGTGTGTGTGTGTGTGATTTAAACTTAGTTATAACAGTGAGTGATTTGCAGGGTTTCATTTGCATGTGAAATATCTTGGAATGAACCAATGTCTAACAATTAGCCATGCGAATAGGAAATGCCACTTGTTTTGAAGAAGAATGGCCAGGTTTGCAGGAGATTGGCAACGCTAAAGTGGCTTGTCATCTTCCATATCTTGACTCATGACTGCTGAGTGCCTGGCCTATGATTGGAAGAATCACCTGTCCCCCTCCTTCTTCCTTTCTCCCTTTCCGAGGGTTGGTGTGGGAACTCTAATAGCTTGGATTCTAGTGCTTGGGGAAAAGTGACAGACATCCTCAGGAGGACTTCAAATAAACACCAGAGGACAACAACATGATTCATAAATACATTATGCAGTGTGTTGGGAGGAGCATAGGAAGAGAAAAAAATAAGTAGATAGTGAACTTTGCAGGCTGGTGTGGAGGCCTAAGGGCAAGCTGTGTTGACGAGGCAAGTGGGCAGGAGAGAGCTTCATTAGGATACATGGAGGAAGGGACCAGTGGGTGAGTTGAAGAAAGGAGTTGGGAGAAAACACTATTATGGGGTGTTTGTCATCTATGAGCTCCAGGCATATGATACAGAAAAGAAGCTGCCAGCTGACTATGGAAGGCCTAAAATTTAATTTCTTCCTAGTAAATCTAAGTATGCTTGATGGAGCTGGGGAACGGCCACGCCCACCCTTCATAATCTGTGGTTCCAGTGGGGACAAAGGTGGGGGCTAAAGCAGGTGTCCTATACCTCAGGTGGATCAGAAGAATCTCTAGTGGATGAAATGTCTATTAGTGACTTGAAAGGAAGACTGAAGACCTGAGTTAATAAATTTGTGAGTGGGTGGGCTAACAGTCAATGGGAATGTACTAAGATTGTTGCTTGTGCTAAGGATGGATAAGTTCCGAGTCCACATGTTGTTACTGGCTGTATATCTAGGCTCAATGGTACTTATTTTTAAGATGTTTAAGTGTAAATATGTGAGTTAATTTAACACCTGTATTTTCAGGTAATATAAAAGCTTTAGGTATCATTAGGCATCAAGGAATAATTCCAACTCTGCAGTTGCAGTTAGTTAGAGCACATGTTCTGAGGTGCCTATGCTGTTTAAGGTGTGAGCAAGCTCTAGTTGGTGAACATTTTGGTACCTATTCCATGCCAAAGGTCACCATTTCCTCTTGTCCTCCACTCATGCTATGGTGTAGGAGGCTGAGGATAGAGTGTTGACTTTGTGAATTTGCTTGAGTGACCCTAGGAAACAGGAGGACAGATAGGCAGACAGCCTGAGGGAGACTACAGTTAGGGCTATGTCCCAGGTCTATCACATCAGGTTCACTATGGTCCATTCTCAGGTGAACTTAATACAGATGTTGTACAGATTTGGGACCCACTATTCCAAAGTCCTTTTTACAGTATTTGATTGATGTCTACTGTCATCTTGGAAGAGTAGTTGATCTTTACTGCTCTAGAGCTCTCTGTGCCACATTTTTCAGTCTCTCTGTCTCTTCCTCTGTATTTATATGTATATATATACACATATATATATATTATATATGTCTGTGTGTATAATTTTTACCTAAATATAGGACAACTCTACATATTTCTATAGTTTGATTTATTGTTAAATGTCAATATAGTATCTCTCAGGATGTTTTACAACTGTGTGATATTTTAGAGTGTAGACACACCCATCTGTCCATCTTACATAGAAAAATGCAAGAAACTTTTGGCTGACCACATGACTCAGAGACAGCTAGCTACCTTCTGCCACCTGCCTCATATGCCCTTACTCTTTTTGTTTCTCTGTTCCACAAAAGACATTTGTCAGTAAAATCCATCAGCTTGTTTTTCTTTCCGGAAGGTTCTAGGCTAGGATGAGAAGACTGGCCTTGCCAGGCTGACTTATTATGGACTAGTTTCTTATGTTTTTGCTCGTTAGCCTAGCCTTTAATGGCTGAGCCATCTCTCCTTCGCTGGACTTGTTTCTTAGAGAACTCCATCCATTCCATCGGCCAGCTGTGTGGATACTGTGGTATCCTCAGACAAGATTCAGATCCTGTCCTTCAAAAGTTTGTGAAGCCTTTAGAGAGATAGAACCTTCTCTTTCTGGAGAGCTCATCCAGTAACAAGGAGAAGTGGACAGGGAGGTTTGGAGATACCTGTAGGCTAGTGGTGACCAGCTAAGGCATCTCAGAGGAGTGAGGGCTTTAGGAGAGAGTCCATTGGTGCTCCTCTGAGAGAAGACCCTCCATGATGACCCCTTGCCTAGCTTCTGTTGTATTCAGGGAAGCTAGCTGGTGTGTGTGTGTGTGTGTGTGTGTGTGTGTGTGTGTGTGTGTGTG
>CAJQZJ010000735.1:53274-107044 GCA_907164525.1 Lophiomys imhausi | reverse complement strand
TTTTAATGGCCAGAGGCACTGTGATCTGGTGCAGCCTATTCCCAGGTTGTGAATAATGGACCAGGATTGTTTCACTGCTCCCAATTCAGACTTCTCTATGTTGCACTTTGAGTTATCAGCCTGTAATGGTTCTGATGGTATGGGCCTGTTTGCCCAGGCACAGATTCTGTGGGCTTTGTTTGTCGTCCCGGAGGCTGACAGGGTCTGGCTCCACACCTGATATGTCTGGATTTTCCAGGATACAGCTATGGTCCCGATTTCTGGTTTCTCTCTAGTCTTCTCGCCACAGGGCTGGACCCTGTGTGCCTAATTCCCTTCTTGTCTGAGCCGCCACGGGTCCCGTGAGTACCCCAATCCCCGGATCCTCCGGCTGCCTGAGTGCACCTCTCGTCCCAGCAGCTCCGCCGTGGGTGCACGGACCCCTGGCCCCACCCACGCCTGTCTCTCTCCCCAGATGACCTGCCGTGGACTGGCGGGGATTGTCCCTGCCCGCCGTGCTCTCTCCCCAGCTGCGCTATAGTGAATCTGCGAGATTTGGCCCCTTCCGCCTGCCTTTGTGTTCCCCGCTTCCTGCGCTCTCTCGGAACCTCCCGCCCTCCTGCTTCACGAGCCACTGCGGACCACCCGCTGAGCCCCCTGTTTGTTCCTTGCTAAGGCTTCCACTATCTCGCAACCTTTTCTAAGTGGGTATAAGTTCAACCTGATGTGTGGGGAGCCCAATAGGACAGCGATCTATGGCCAAATGGACCCTGGTTCTGCCTGCTGTAAGTTGGGATCGATCTTACCAGGCGCCTCACCAAATGGGAGTTCCCGAATCCCGCGTTTAGTGGCCTCCGTGTCTGTGAGAGATGGGGAGAGCCTTGCCCTGGGATTTTTATCAGTCCCTTGGGAGCTGCGAGTGTTCCGGGGGGGGGGTCTAGCCCCTCCGGTTTTTGCACAATGCCCAATATCTCTGTGTTTTTTATGGCTCTTTTTTCCCCGCGTTCAGAATGCGTCAGTGTAGGTTGCCGCCATCTTCCAACCCCCCATCTTTCCTTTCTTATTTTCATTCCTTGTCTCTTCTATGCAGGATTTCTTTAATTCTTTTCATTTGAATAATGACTTTGCTGTTCTTTTAATATTTTCTTTTCTTTTTGTTTTATTTTTGGGGTAGTTTTAGATTTATTAATTCTATTTTATGTGTGTGAATGCTTTGCCTACATTTGTGTGTGTGTAACATGTGCATGACTGATACCCATGGAGGTCAGAAAAGGGTGTTGAGTAGCCTGGAACTGGAATTACAGAAGGTTGTGAGATTCCACGTGAGTACTAGGAACCAACCCCATACTCCCTAAGAACAATATGTGCTCTTAGGTTCTGAGTCATATCTCCTGCCCCATAGCATGTTTTCTTCAAGCCTTTTCTTTAAAACAGTCCCCTTAAAGACAAGGAAAAAAATTAATTGGAACAAGTAGTAAGGGTTATCTAGTATCTATACCATATATGCAAAACTTGAAATATATGGCAGAGAAAACTGTGTTTCAGATAAGGACCAATCAAATGGAGGAAGAATTCTATACCTTTGTACTATATGCATTGCTGCCTGGTGGGGAGTAAGCTTGGGAGGAAATCTATGCTCTGTTATTGGGGACTTTAACCCCAAGAAGAGCATTTACATTTGCAGCAGAATTGCTGATACAACCTGAGCCTAACAACAGGAAGCTGACATTATCTAGAGATAATTCTGGCCAGAATTCACTAGGATGCAGCTTGAGCTTTTTGGTTTTCTTTGCTTGTTCTGAGGCTATGAAAATCTCCCAAGTTCTCACAGCAGTAATAATAGAGATGCTATTTATCATTTTTATTAGAAGTTGTCTGGTGATTTATCTTAAAGTAAATTTAATTTAAGGGCTAAATGACTTTTTATTTAGAAAAGGGCTGCTTCTAGAAAAAGAGCTGTAAATTACTTTTTAAATTTTGCACATCTTAATGCTCGTTGGATGCTCCACCAAGGATAATGAAAAGGATAGAAACAAGAAGAATTTAGCTGGGAAAAACAATTTTCACAATGATTGATACAGGACTTAACAAAATCTTGCCAAATATATAGGGATTTCTTTATAATAATGGTTCTTTGAAGTTCATTTTACATTTCAGACTTCATTGTAATTCACAAACTGTTTTCTTTGTGTATAATGCCTTACTTACTTTATGATGAAGACTTCATATGTAGAAAGAATTTCAATTTCTATAGGGCTTCAGTATCCAAGAATACTTAAAAATAAGTTTGGTTGCTTTGAACAAAGAGTCACTATGTTTGAGAGCTGTGAATTTTCTCAATTTGTTTGTTTGTTTTACAAATAAAGACCAATCTGTAATAATGTGCTTTCACATAAAGAATCTATTCTAAAGTTTCTTCTATAAGCACCATAGCAGATTTCTGAATTTATATCTGAATATATAAGCCAGAAAAGATCATGTAGCCTCAGTTATTTGATAATGCCCTTTTACCTTAATTTATTTACAGGACCACATAGTGAAAGGGTGGAACACATCTAAAGGGGCCTGTTAAGGTGTGCAGAGAGTCAGCATGGATTTAGATGAAGGAGATACACTAACAGCTATCAAATGTGGTAGAAGTTAGGCCTTTTTAGTGAATTAGTAGGCAGTTCATATTGGCATCTGGCAGCACATAAGGAGGAGTTTGACTCTCCTTTAACCTGCTGAAATGGACAAAGCCCAGCTGAGGCTGGATGATATGCCCTGTTGAAAGGGCGTTGCTAAGAAACCGCACAAGCCCTGCAAACGACATCACTTCCTGTGAGAAGCAACGGGATTGCTGGAGATCTCAAGAAATCTTGTGGACCCTGGAGACCACCAAGGATCAGGAGGTAATGTGATATATAAGCCAGAGAGTTCCACCTGGTCGCTCTCTTCCTCCTGCCCTCATCCACTGAGAAGTCACGCTGGAGAAGTGCACAGCAAGGTATGGCATATTGAACCCAGTAGGCCGCAATGGTCATAAACTGAAAGCTGGAGTCCAAGAGAGAAAGATTGTTCATTTCAAGTTAGCCTGAGAAAGATCTTTTCCTGTAATTCAGCCTATTAAGGCTTTCAGCAAAACAAGCGGAGTACAGAAGCCTCTCGAAGTAACTTTAGGCTATGAAGCCTCAGTTTGGTGGTTGGAACAGATTGACCTTATAAACTGGCCACAATTGGTAGTTGAAATAAACATTAAGCTTTGAGTAGGATTGCCTGTTGGGACTGCCATAAAACCAAGTCATCCTGCACAGGTTGCGTGATTTCTTAGCAGCTTCCCTTCAACAGGGCATATTGTTAGGGCTCAACTTGGCTTTGTCCATTTCAGCAGGTTAAAGGAACATCAAGCTCCTCCTTATGTGCTGCCAGATGCTGATATGAACTGCTTACTAATTCACTAAAACGTCCTAACTTCTGCCACAATCAAATGAGGGTTGGAATGGAACTTGGGGCTGAAGTGCTTGTTCAGCATTCCTGAAAACCTGGATTTGACCCATAACAAGCCCCACCTCCAGCAAGAACCAATAAATCCCATCCCTAAAGAAGATTACAGTGTCTGGGATGGTGATTATTTTAATTATTTAAAGTGCAAGAGTCATTTACAAAAGTGGCAAGAACTCACCTTTTCCCAAACAACCAAGAAAAATCCAGTTTGGGGAGAAAAAGTGTCAAGAAAGTGTTGGATGAAACAGTTGCACATTTTGCAAGGGGTTCCCAAAATCTTTCCATAAGAACAAACCAGGGAAACAGCCTCCCCTGTCAGTCAGCCAGCAAGTAGAGTCTTCCCTAAACAATAAAATGATTTTCTTCTTTCTAGTCAAATAAGACAGATTTACTGGAGAGGAGAAAAGCCAGAGATAGGAAGAGCCCACCCTGACTTCCCATGAGGGGAGAGGTGAGCAAAGTCTCAGCTCTGTCTTTGTGTGGAGGGGTGTGGGTTTCAGAACAGACAGCAGACACCCAGTGAAGACTCTGGCCTCCTTTTGTGGTTACTATAAATGCTACAGTTCCAAGGGGAAAGTTTTCCCCAATGTAAGTGTTATAGCTCTGAGGAGAAAGGTATCCTGGCATTCAGGATCCTAGGAATAGCACAAAGTCACAGCGCACAACAAACACCTCACAAGATATTTATTTGGAAAAATACAGGAGGGTGACTGCCTCTGTTTAGGCAAGAAGCAGCAGAAAACTCAGTGGGAGGCAAGCTTTTATAACATTTCTTGAGGGTGGAGTTTTCCAGGGTTAGGATTGGTGGGATTTCAAGGACAGAACTAAGTTCATGCTTTTTACCATACACCTCTCCTTTTTTGTTTACAATTAATAAACAATCAAGGGTCAGGAAAGAGGGTGATGTTATCATTAGACCACTTCTTGGTATAATGGGTCATATAGAAGGTTCATGGGGCAAGCTTGATCTTTATTGTCTGGCAATCATAGGCCTCTAGTCCTGCAGTGAGGGGTTAATAATACTGGCTAAATGTCTGTTTAGAAATCTTTCAATATACTGTTGAAATCTAGACAAGAAGTTTATAAGACTGTGTCCAATTAGTAGGATTATAAAAAGGAGACAAAAGGGAGTTAAGGGTAGTATCCAATTCCATATTGGGCTGTCAATGCACTTCTCGCTAGAGACATAGAGCTGTTTTTTAGTCATGGCCAGATACTTGGGGGGAAAACTAAAAAGGGTTGAGTATTTCACCATACAGGAGTGGTGAAATTGCATTTAACATCTTTAACTCCTGAGAGGAGGGGACCAAGTCTTCCCAATAAGCTCAGCTACAGCAGAAAGCTATCTTCCAGGTCCAAGCCTTGGCAGTTGTCATAAGGCAAATGGCATTCCTACAGAGAGAACAAGGGAGGTAAGCCAAGCCCCATCTCTCCAGGGCCCAGCCAATATCAGCCTGGAAGGGGAAGCACAGAAGAAGCATTAAGAGTAGTTGGGGTTGGGCATGATGATGCATGACTTTAAAATGATGTTTTAGGTCTAAGAAGATGTTTTTAAGTTGGTAATGCAAGTTAGGATGAAAAATGAGTTAGATGTAGAACTTTAAACTCATGGAGATAGATGGATAATAGAATATTGATATCAGTTGCAAATATGTATGGATTGAACATTGGAAATGTATTTTATACCTTATAATTTTCATAATTGAGGCCTAATTATTCAAAAAAAGAGTTAAGAGTTTTGGGAGAAGTGGGAGAAGTTGAGAGGGTGGTGCCGGAAAGGGTGGTGGGAGGGGACTCTGATGGAGATGTAACTCAAAGTAATAAATAAACATTTTAAAAAATAGAGTAGTTGGGGTAAGTCGTTGCAAGAGGGAGGTTAGCTGTATATTGGATGTACTGTAGTAAGGAAAATGTGGTATGGACCTCCATCAGAATTTGATTTTCCTGTTGAAGAATGTTAACACGGGTAAAAACTGATTTGGAGGCAGGGATGAGCTGGCAAGAGACATGTATGTCAGTAATGGGGTATTGAGCAAATCTGTTACAGTAGAGCTTACCCACAACTCCCATTCACCATTGTTCATCCCAGGAACCATTGACAGAAAGTTGAAAAGTTTTTAAAGCTGACGAACATGGTGCCATCATCATTGGAGTATTATATTCTGCATCCCCAATGTCTGCAGCCTACACATATAGAGAACTCCTAGAGGTAATCACCTGTTTTACAGTAAGGAAATCAGAGGAAAGGGTTCAAAATAGTGGAGATAGAGTTGGTATGTAGAGGAATCTCCATTCTGGTCCAGAATCCTAAAAGTGGACATCGCTGAGATTCTATGACTTTGTGTCTGTTATAGGTCTCGAATCTCCAGTGGTGGGTATTGGAAGGGTTAGGAAGAGGCTGGGCAGACATAGTTAGAATGAAGATTAACAAAGATAGCCATAAGAAGAAGGCAGGGAAGCTTGTAGAGGGCACATTGCCTGGGCAGCAACCACCAGGTCATGGATGTCCTTCCAGAAGATCTTGTTGTTTCATTGGAGGTAGCGTCTCCTCCACCTTCTTTGTTCTTGATCTGTCGGCAAGAGGTGGGCCATCTTCTTGGTCAGTGGGGTAGTGTTGGACATTTCTTGCAGGGACCCAAGTAAGCCTAGGACGGTCCTGTGGAAAGACACAAACAAAACCCCTTCATACCATTAACAGTGGTCAGACCAACTCTAACACCCATCAAGTGGTTCCTTCCACCTGATCAGCAAGGGTGGTATATGTTGTCTGACTCCAGTGTCACACAATGGGAGATTTGTCCTGGGTAACATAGACAGATATTAATACATTTATTGTGAATAATAGCCAGGTTTAGTTGGGTACTTGGTGGTAGGGAGTATTGTGTCTGCTTAATTAGTTGATTTTTAAGTGTTTGATGTGTTCTTTCAATGATGACTTGACCCTGAGGATGTGAGGGATACCACTGGGGTAGACAATCTTTCAGGTCTTGAAGAAATTGTGTAACTGGTGGCTCTTGAAAGCTGTTTCATTATCAGTTTTGAATTGGAGAGGGACTCCCATAATAGTGAAAATGGAGAGCAGGTGATTAATTAGTTTCTTTGAGTTTTCATTAGTCTGTTCTATGGCTCAGGTGAAATGGGAATAAGTATCTACAGTAATGAATACAATTTTTTTGCTACCAAATGATTGAATATGGGTGACATCAATCTACTGGAAAGTATTGGCCTTAAGGACTCTGGGATTGGTGTCCAATTTTTATATAGCAGGGGTACAGATATGGAGGCACAAGAGGAGCAAGTTTTGAGAATATGTTTAAAGTGTTTTATGAGGGTATTGGGGAATTTTAGTTGTGGTCCATTTAGGTTTATGTGGGTCAGCTTATGGAGTTCTTTAGCAATGAACAATGACATAGTAAAGGTACCAGTTGTGGAAATCTTATCAGCTAAGGCATTGCCATCACAGAAGGGTTCTGAGGAGAGATGAATGTGACCATATATGTTTGATTAAAATGGGTCATTTTCTTGTTTAAAGTATTTTTGAAACCTTTATTAACAGTGGGGAAAGAGGGTTACCATCAAGTCTGACATAGGAGAAGGCTAGCCATAGGAAGAGGTTGACCACATAAATGTCTGAATGTTGATTAAATGGTTATTTAAGGTGTGTTAAGACCAGTAAGATGTTATACAGTTCTTTAAACTGGGGGGATTTATCTGGGAGGGGGAAAATGTGATGCTGATTCAGTGTCCCCTCAATATATCATGTAGGTGGCTCCTTGTTGTCTCCCATCTGTAAAAGCCATGTATGTCCATGGGATAGAAGATCAGGGGAATAGATGAGGAGGGAGCCACCTAAAGAATAGTGTGGTTGCTCGCAATTTATCCTTGTGGTAGTGGTTATCTAATAGTCCTGGGAAGCCAATGAGGCTTTTAGCAAAACAGGTGTGGTTCCTGCAGAGTCATTGGATGTCTGAGAGGGGGAAAGGTAATCACATCAAGTTCCTTGCCTATAATCTGTAAGGTGTGCTCTCTTCCTGTCCTTGTCACAAAGGATAAATCATTGACCTCTGCTAATAGTTGAGCTGCTCCCCCATTGGTATATGGAGTCATTCTGTGATCTGAGTTTGACATAAAGCTCCAACTATCATGGGGAAAAAACTGAATATAAGGACCTGCATTTGTTCTTGTGGATCATAGCAAGTGAGGGAGGTACTTTTAATGTGGTTGTTAATAGAACAAAGGCCCTCCTTGACTACTGGTGTCAGGGAGCAAGGAGAGGAGGGGTCTTTGTCACCCTTAAGTAGTCAAATAGAAGCTTTAATTGGTTTGTCAGTATGGAGAGTCAAGGTCTAAGCCAATCGATATTGCCTAAGAAGCTTTTAGGGGTATTCAGGAGTTAAGCAAGTCAGTAACAGGTTTAGTTGACTAGACTGAGGTTAGGGTAATTTCAGTCCCTAGGAAAGTTATGGGAACAACAAGGTGGATCGTATCTTCTGCTAATGTAAAGCTTCTATTATTCAGGGCCTTTATGGGTTGCTGTTTGCAAATTTGTAGTTAGTTTTTGATAGGTCATCCATGTAATATATGGAGACTTGATTTAATAAGAGGTTTTAATGAATGGGCTACAATTTCCTGGAAAATAGGCTGGCTGTTAGCCATGCTTTGGTGAAGTACTCTCCACTCAAACCTATTAACTGATCCTGAGTTATTTACTTTAGGTACTGAGAATGCAAAACATTTGAAATCTTGTTCAAGGAGTGGTATTGAAAAGAAAAATCTTTAATTCTAAAACAAATAGCAGGGTATTTACAGGTATAGCAGAGAATGTGGGAGGATACATTGAGGTGAACTCCAAATTTTCATGATTTTATTAATTGCTCTTAAGTCCTGGAGGAGCTCCAGGCCCTGATCTTCTTTTTAATTACAAAAACCTGGCTATTCTAAGGGCCACTAGAGGGATGAATGTGTACCATATCTAATTGGTGTTTAACTAATTGTCATAAAATTATTAATTGTTCCACCCAGATGGAATCTTCTGTGATCAATCCCAGGCAAGGAGTAAGTTATTCAACAGTGGCCCTTAGAATTAGAGGTTCTTTTGATCTTGATATTTTTGGTAATCTTCTTTCTGGAGGCATTCTCTCTCTTTTCTACTTGCAAGAACTACATTTAAGTCTTCTAATATCTATACCTAGCAAGTTAGTGGCCATGGTCTAATTGCCCCATTTCTTCCATCAATCTGGGTCTTCACATTTGTAAAAGTCTTGAGTAATAAATACTTGGGAGAGACCACCTACTCCCATCAGTACAGGCCCTGGTAGGAGGGTCTAATAACTCATCCTAGGATGGTCTTTTCTGCTGTCATGTCTACTAGGTATTTAAAACTTTTATTGTCAATTTTTATTGAAAGTTTAGGGTGAGATTTTTTCCAGTATATTAGTGACAGGTGAACTTGTATGGTTTTCCCTCTTACTGGTGGGGTGAGGATTTCTCTGCCCACAAAGTATTTAAAGTGGGCAGGGACATGTCTTTTTTAATTGTTTTTTGGTTTGTCGTCCTTTTTCCAATGAAAGCCCTTACTGGAGGGGAGACAGTTAGATTTAGAAGGCTTAAGGGCAGTTGGATCATTTTTTGGACAATTTCCCTTCCAGTGTCTAGACTCTTCACATTTAAAACATTTCGAGTTAGAGGATGTTACAACAGCAAAGGCTTGGACAAGAGACGATACCTGGTATAAGGGAGTCCCAATGTCACGGGTAGCCTCATTCCATTTATCATAATGTTCATTTTTTTGTAGTCTCTGGCATGCATGCCTATTCCAGTGTCATTCATTCCCAGATAAGATTATTTAGGAGAATTGTTTTGGCTGCAGAATCTGTTATTTTTCTGTCTAAACTGGCTTGGACCCTTAGTATAAAATCCGGAAGAGTCTTGGTTGGTTTTTGTTTTAGGAAGGTCAGTGAAGAGGCCTCTCCAGGCCCTGTAGACAAGGGAGTTAAATAGTCCGAGACCTGGAGTGCACATAGATGAACCTTCTCAAAGCAACCGACAGGAAGTAAGTCCTGCTGAATCCCTGCGAAAAAATTACCCTGGCCAAATAGTTGGTTATAATTCCAGTTTACTAATTGAGTGATAGGGGAGTGCTTTTCATTGTTGTGGTCCTATTTGTTGATTTAATATTTCACTGTCATATATATATTCACTAGCTATGCACTGCACTAGCCTGCATCTGATATTCATCTCTAAACAGGGCTTCCCACTCTACACAAAAAAGAACTACAGAGAGTAGATTGGCATATGTCTCTCCAGTCTTAGGGGGTTAAAAGGTTGCTATTAAAATTTTGTAAAATACAAAACAACAGAAATAAATAGGCCACAATTATAAGAGTTATATGGCTTAGCATACATTCCCAATGTCCAGTCCATATGTATTTGGCACCTGACTTTAACATTCTACTATCTAACCATCTCCATGAATTTAAAGTTCTATATCTAACTCAGCTTTCATACTAACTTGCCTCATAATTTTAAAAATATCTTCTTAGATCCAGAACACCCTCTTGATTCCTAAACAACTCAAAATTTAACTATGAGACTCTAGCTATCTATTCTTCAACCACCTCAGAGACCTGAGAGGGATAAATATATCTGATTATATAGGAAGTGCAGGGTCTGCAGCTTCCAAAACTAAAAAATGACATACCAGTGGCTTCCTGGACAGTTCCTATTTTCTCTCCATACATGTTTTGTATTGTATTTATAGTTATAAGAAAAAGAACCATTTTTTGGACTGAAAGGGAGAGCTGTTGGGGGGGAAAAAAGAAATACCTTAAACTAAAAAAAAAAAAAAAAAAAGAAGGGAAGAGGATGGGGGGGTTGAGGGGGAGGAGGGTGGAAGGGTGGGACTGGAGGGGGGAGTAGGGAGGGGATTGTGATTGAGATGTAACTTGAAGAAATAAAATAAATTATTTAAAAAATGTAAAGACAAAGACAGCAAAGAGGTATTATGAAGAGAAAAATAGTTATATGTAATTATTATGTAAAATTATGTTAAAAAGTTATATGTAAAAATTATAATTTACTAATTATAAAAATAGTAATATGTAATAATGATAAATTTCTCATGGGCTCATGTCAAATAAAAACTCTAATATTTAAAAAAAAATTTTTTGTAAAATATATTTGGTCCAAGGGCATGGATACCTTCCTCATGGATAGCTTGGCATAACTTTTTAAAGTCTGCTTCTGGGAGGGGATACCATGCCAGTGGATATTGTCGGGACACACATAGATTCATGGGGAAGGTCCTTATGGGTGGGAAGTGTTCTGGATCCCTGGGCCATTGTGGTTGATGTGGCTGGGGATAATTGTTCCCAGTGTCTCTGAGATTACAGAGCTACTCAATGGCCAAGGGTGTTGGTACCATAGATAATGGTGCTGAGAGTAGGGGAGGGTTTACCTTAATTTCTGTGTCATTGTTCTCTGTAGCCAATGAAGGCTCATGGGGTGGGAAGAAGAGGTGTTGTGAGTTAGGGAGTAACTTCTGTCTAATTAGATCAATTGTGGTTTTTTTTTTGTTTTTTCCTAAAGCAGCTAAATCAGCTACTGGGAAATGCTCAGGACCTTCCTCTTCATTTGAGTCTTCCCTTTTTTTTCCTCCTCTGTTTTTTTCATCTAATGGGTCATTCTGAAGCTTTTTTCTGAATGGTTTCTCCATATGCACTGCTTAATGACAGTTATAATGGGAAGGAAGGAGAAAGTCAAAAAAGAGCCTTCCTGGACTTCCTTTTTACAATCCAGGTAGAAAACTGGAGTCCAGATGTCTGGGTCAGAAATATCCACCTGCAGGATGTACGGTGCAAATGGAGCACCTCATTCTAGAATTCTAGGCCCTCCTTTTTGGGAGCTACTAAGCTCTCTTGATTTAAGTAAGGCTCTAAGGGAATGAATTTGAAAATCCCTCTCATGTGATGTTGAATCCTCCATTATAGAAAAACAGGAAGTGCTGCCAACAACATTCAATATTCTAGAGGCAATTCTGCTGCTGGAGGATTGACACTCCCTAACAATTAAGAACCTGTCCATAGATTTAAGAAACTAGAAACTACCCTAGGAACTTTTAAATGATCGCTGTGTGACCAAGTTTTTAGGGGAGGATAAAAGATTATGCCTACACCCAGTCAGGCAGTTATGGTCCAGAAAGAGGGTAGGTAGACCTTTGACCAAGATCACAGAGTCACTTCAACTGAGAGGTGTCAATTGTTCCAAAATCCATATCCAATCCCACTCAAAGAGACAAACCAAAAATACGCCAAAGAAAGAAAAAGAGATGTCTGATACTAAGGTAGGATGGTCAGGTGAAAATGCTGCTACCCTCAGAAGGGAATATTCACAAGTTCTGTGCATTCCAGGGGTCCCTGTTTAGGTACCAGCTGTGGGTCTCCCCTTCTTTAGGGGTAGTTGACCACCAACCCACAAGGAGCAGAGGCAGAGAACAGGGTTCAGATGCCTGTGGATGTGGCAGAAGGACTTCTGGGGGTCAGTTTCTGTGAGACAGCTCAACTTTACTCAGGATCAACAAAGGGAGTAGGTAGGGGTTTTCAGGGTGAGTGTATATTATTGATTGGAATTGAGGTGCCAGGAATGCTTCATTTATATGAAAAGGAATTCCAGGTTCGTCCCACTTCTTATTGGGAGAGGAGAAATCGAATCTGTAACTAGGCCATAGACTATAAGACTGTCTTAGAGGTAGTGTGTAGGCATATCTTTTATTAGCATCTGTAAACACCTGCCAACCAACCAACCCTACCACTTTAGAAAGGATACCCAGATCAAAACTTCCTCAGAGCCAGGTCTTTTGAGGGCAACTGGTCAGCAGTCTAAATGTAGGAACATCATAATCATCAGTCACTCAGTGGTCACCTGGCTCTGGTGTTGCTATGGCAGCCTCACCTCTGCTTGGGGTTGACCATCTACACCTAGTACTGCCACTGCCCGCCTGCCCACGTGGCAAGTTTTTCTCAGACACTCTACTATCACAATAGCCAATAGGGTGCCAGCCAGTCACAGCTCTCCTCAGTCCACAGGTTCTTACAAACCTTCTCTGAGCAGATCCTAGTCCACGCCTCTTCTGTCAGCCCAAGCTTGCTCATGGCAGGTGTTACTTTCTGTGGCTTTTCTCAGACTTCCTGGGGTCCACCCAACTAGGACGCAATCTTCAGCATATATCCACAGTTAGAGTCTTTTGAAGTTAGGCTGCGATGAGCAGCTGAGCAGCATTCAGAAGCAAGGTCAAGCAAAAAGCCCTCCCTCCCAGTCTGCTGGGTTTTCCTTTATATCTACTGTCTCTTAATTATGCATCAGGCTGCTTTTTCATTGACCAGCCTTATGTCCTCCTCCTGAGATACATCTGTTGACCAGGATCATGAGTGCCACCAAGTGTTCCTGACAGGAGCAAGTTCTTAGGCTGATTTCATGTCCTTTTTAAGAGTTTGTATTTCAGAAGCCCTTACATAACTGTTTTTCCAAAGAAATACAAACCTCCACTACAGTGGTGGAGGTGGGGGTCTTGTGCTGGGGCACGTAGACTGAAAACAGGGAGAGAATGGATCTAACTTCTACCAATCTCAGGATTTGGGGGGGGGGTTGGGCACATCTCAATCTCCCTCTTTCTCCCGGCCATCTCCCCTGGTTGCACATACCCAGAGCTGTCCACCAAGTCATACCCTGCTTGCCAGCAGCCTGGCTACTTCAAATGCCCCCATGCAGGTTTGTCCTCTGTGCTAAGCAATGGAGACCCAGTCCAGAGAGCATAGGCACCACAGACCCTTTCAGCCTTTCAGCTTTCAAACTCCTTGGCCTGATGGAGGACTAATGGCTCCTAGAGTCAGAGACCTACCACCCTCTCCAAGACCACGGTAATGCTGAAGGTAATGGGCAAGCCTGTCTCATTTCTGTTGGACACGGGAATTACCTTCTTGGTTTTAACCTCACACTTGGGTCGTATAGTCCCATCACTAACTTCTGTCATGGGGGTGGACACATCCCTTCCTTTCCACCGAAGAGCCTGCCACTCCCCTGCATTCTTGAAGGTTGATTTTTCTTATACTCTTTTCTGCTCATGCGTATTTGCCGAGTCCCTTTACTTGGCTGTGATATCCTCAGCTGCTTTGGGCCACCCTCTCCCTGGTCTCCATATCCTCTCCTCACTCCTGTCTTCTTTCCCAAGTTGCCTCACACATCTTGTCCCAAGACTGCCCTATCCCTACCCTACTGGATCTGGTTGACACCCCAAGTATGGGATATTGCCATACTAGTGATTGCTACCCATTACCAACTGGTCCTCTTATGCCTTAAGGACCCCTCTTCCTTCCCCTCCAGATTCCAATTTCTTATCTCTGAAATATATCACCTCAGTCTCAAGTCTATCATCACCCACCTTCTATCTCAGGGACTCCTAACCCCTACTGACTCGCCTTGCAACATTCCCATTCTCCCAGTGCATAAGTTTTCCAGTGCCTACCACTTAGTACAGGACCTCTGCCTCATTAATGAGATAGTAATCCCAACCCACCCCATGGTTATCACCCTTACACCCTCCTCTTTAACATTCCTCCTACAACCTCCCACTTTACCATCTTGGACATAAAAGACATTTTCTTTACTGTCCCCCTCCACTTTGACTCATTTTCTCTTTGCCTTCAACTAGGAGGACCCTTACACATGAACTTTGAGACAGCTCACATGGACAGTTCTCCTCAGGGCTTCAGAGAAAGTCCTTTTTTTGACAAAACTTTGGCTTGAGACTTTTCCTCCTTAGACCTTAATCCTAGCATATTTCTTTATTATGTAGCTGACATTTTACTATATGGCTCTCTCCTGTCTCTGTCCCAACAAAACACTGCTTCATGCCTAAACTATCTTGGTTCCCTGGGTTACCATGTCTCACATCTAAAGATCAGCTGTGCTTTCCTGCTGATGTATACTTGGGTGTCAGACTTGGGTGTCTGTCAGTCTAGGATCTAAGACCCTCACCACTGACCATATCCAACGCTTGCCATGACTTGCAACCCCTAACCAGACTGGACCTGATTCTTTCATTTTGGGGCCAGGTGGGGGTCTTCAAACACTGGGTCAACAGTTTTGCTATTATGGCTAATCCACTATACCAAGTAGCCAGAGAGACCTCCACAGGGCCTCTTACCCCCTGGCCATGATCCACAGTTACTTCTCCTTACTTTGGGATACCCATTGAGTGGCCTCTGCCCTGGTCCTCCCAGACTCCATCCACCCTTACCACCTCTTTACAGATAAGATAATGGGAATAGCCACAGATGTTTTAGCTCAACTTGTTTGGCCCTCCCATCAGCTGTAGCTTTTTTGTCCAAGCAGCTAGATGTCCTCCATATGTGGATGGCATCTATGTTTGAGAGCCCTGGCAGTAACAATGGAACTCACTTAGGAAGCTCTCAGGATCATCTCATATATCATGGTATATCCCACACATTACCTCTTGGATCTTCGGGGTCATTTGTCTCTTTCCTTCCTCAGTCCCTTGTGGGTCCAAGCCCTTCACCTTGTTTTTTAGAAAAATCCCCAAATTACCTTGACCTCTAGTTCTGCCCTAAACCCTGAAAACCTCCTCCCTGTCCCAGCCCCCTCTACTACTCCCCTCACTCCTGCTCAGAGGCTGTGGAGGCCCCACGCTGACCCCAGCCTGATCCCATCCTGATCTAGAGCAATCCTTCACAGGCCCCCAACTCACCCTCTTTGTGAATGGGAGCCCTCTCATAGACAGATTGGGAAACTACCAAGTGGCTTATGCTCTAGTCACCTCCACTGAAACAGTTGAGGCAAACTGTCTCCCAGTGGGGACCTCTTCACAGAAGGCTGACTTAATCAACTTAACTACAAGAATCCAAATAGCAAAGGACCAAGGATCTAACACCTACACTGATTCTAAGTATGTTTTCTTAATAGCTTTTACCAACTCCACCCTTTGTAAGGAAAAGGACTTTCTCACATCCAAGGGCATGCCCATTGTCAATGTCCCCTTTATAGCCAAACTTTTGGCGGCCTTCCAACTTCTGGCAAAGGTGGCCATAATTCACTCCTGGGGACACCAGATTTCCACAGACCCAGTGGCTCTGGTTAATACCAGAGCTAACTTAGTGCCTCAAGGTTTGGCTTCCAATTCCTCCAGATCCACAGGGCACATACTATTCTTGACATCCTTCTACAAACTTCAGTACCACCTACAGGAAAGAAACAAATTCCTTGGCAAAACAAACATAGGAGATGGATGTTATAGGGTTGATTTACATATTCTAGGGATAAGTTTTTCCTGTTGGTAACCTGTTGGTGATCAGTCGTCAGACTCCACCACTTGAGTGGTCTGTTTGAACAGGCAAATATAGATTTCCTGGACCTTTGAAATCTTAATATAACAATAGCATAGAGGGAAAAAGAAATCTAAAACATTTCCCTTACCATAAATCACTTTCATTTTTGATATCTTTATTTATTAATTCAAGTTACATCTCAATAAAAGCTCCTCCCTCCTCTCCCTCTCTCACCTCTATCCCCTCTCCCTCCTAACCTGTTCCTCCTGTGTGGGGGTCCCCCACATATCAGCTCTCATCAGTTCATTATTTAGATGAGGACTAAGAGCTTGCTCTTGCTCTGGGGCCCTACTTAGCAGCTCCACTCTCATAAAGTGTCCCTCTAACAACGAACACACTCCATGACTGAGACCTCTTCACCCCTACTTATTAAGGGATCTGTACATGGACCAAGTTGCCTATCTTCTATATTTATATAGGGGGTCTAGATCAAGTCTAAGCTTTTTTCTTCTTATGTTGGTTAGTGTTTCAGTCTCTGTAAGCCTCTAGGGCCCTAGGTTAGTTGGCTCTGTTGATCTTCATGTTTTTATCTTCACCCCTCTGGGTCTTTCTATTCCTCCTCATTCTCTTGAATATAGCTTCCAGAGCTCCACCTAATATGTGACTGTGTGTCTCAGCATCTGTTTTGATCTGCTGCTGGGTAGAATTTTTCACAGGATAGTTATGCTAGGTTCCTGTTCCTTTGGGTCTTTGGGTTGTAGCATAGTTATCCTGTACTATATGGCTGAAATCCAGTTATAAGTGAATACATGCTATGTGTATCTTTCTGGGTCTAGGTAAGCTCACTCAGGATGAACAATGTTCATAGCAGATTTATTTGTAATAGCTAGAAACTGGAAATAACCTAGGTGCCCTTCAACTGAAGAATGGATTAAAAAAACAAAAATAAAACAAAAAAACTGTTGTGTATTACACAATGGAATATTTACTCAGCTATCAGAAACAAGGAAATCAGGCAATTTGCAAGCAAATGGTTGGAACTAAATCATTTTCTTATACCTTCAGAACTTTCCTGTACATGCCTTAAAACATTTTTATAGTTTAAAAACTTTCTTAAGTGTTTACATCCTCAGACCTTTATACACTTTCTTAAACTCTCATTGCAACTGGGCTGAGTTTTCACGAAAGCTCCTCCTGAGCTCTCTTTAGGAACTCCAGTCCTGTCCCCACAATGCTGAGCCTCAGCTGCTCTCCATGACCACTTCATGTCTTTTTAAAATGAATACCACCTGTGTGACTCTTATACAAAGTTTGGCTACCAGAATGATGTACATTCTTGCCTATGAATGTGTGGAGATGAAGCTTTAATACCTTATTAAACAAGCACTGTTTTTTTTTATTTTTTTTCTTTTATAAACTTTGTTTTTATGAGTTTTGTTTCCAGACAGGAATTATCATACAAAAATAGAGAAAACAGACATGGGAGTAAGCCCTGGTGAAGAAGAGATGAATAATGGAGTTATAGGGAAATGGATCAGCCTTTGACAGCCTGCTATAGAACAATTTCCCTACGCTGTTAGCACAGGTTGTTTGTTAGATGTGAGGGTCTCTTGGATGATAAACATTCATATATAAGAGCTACCTAATACTGGTTTGGATAAGAAAATCTAGAGAAGAGAGCAACTTTAGATATAAGAGATTTTCAAATTATTATTATTTTTTAACAGTGACAGAAGTTTCCATCATTGAAAATCAAGCATGCCAATTTTGGTCATTGAACTATATTGAAGCCAAGCTGTCTGTCGTAATAGAGCAAGTCTTTGACAAATTCTAAGTCTGTAGAGGAAGAAAGGAAGGGTAACCAAATTAACTCTGCTGGAATGCGTTTCTATAAGCTCCGAGTGGGAGATGAGAGGCAAGAGAGAAGCCCAGGAAGGCATAGAGAAGTTCTAAGACTTTCAGGATAGGTCTGGGAGACAGAAGGGACAAGGTCACAAAGGCCCTGAAGGGCTTAAGGAAGCTGCAGAACTTAGCAGAAAGTTTCTAGGTAGAGGAGGCAAGGAAACAGAAAGAGTTCCAATGGAGAAAGAGGACCAAGTATCTCAATAACTAGAGAGTTGTTCACATGGTGTAGTCTCAGAGGCATAGCTGGCTCCATAAGCCAGAAACAAAACACATACTGAGTAGACAAGGACTCAAGCAGCACTGTTTGGAGACCCTTGCATGTTAGGAGATGGGATAGGTGATGAAGAGAGAACACGGGACAGGGTGATCCAAAGGTTAACCATTTTATTTTCATATAAGAAGTTTGTCATGACCAGAGCATGCAGGCAAGGTGCCCATTGTTGAATAATATGGTCTAATTTTTTTCAATAGGTATGCAATGAGTGCAAAATAAGGTCCCAGTTGGTGACCCAGAACCTCAAAAGCATATCCTTCCTTTTCTGCAATATAGAGAAGGGGCAAGTTAAGTCCAGAAGCTTTAGGGCTGGAGGAAGATCTGTTTATTTTACAAAGGGCTAGACAATGGCCGTGAGGAAGGGCTAATGTGAGATGCCAAGGGCTTCCTCATGTAATGGGTGGGCAAGAAACAAGAAAGGGAATTCAAGAGCATAACAATCCAGCCATCCCTAGGAAGAATAGAATTTCATCCTTGGTGGTAGGGAATGAAAATGACTGGATTAGATGTTTTCTGTCTAGGGTAATATTGGAGTAATAACTAGTTCCAGTTAAGTTACCTGAGGTGGGGAAAGTTAAATCTTGGAAGATTAAACTGTATATCCCTGGCCAGGCTGGAAGTTTAATAAGGTAGAGGTGTCTGCCTGGCTAATTTGCAGGGACAGACTACAAAGGAGAGGATTGAATACACATTGAATAAGCTTGGATTTAGGATGAGACAAAGAGAACAAGTCATAGGGCAGAACTTGGCCAAGTAGATGTGGGCTATCTTGGAATCCCTGAGGTAGGATGGTCCGAGTGAGTTGGGTAGAAATGTAAGTGTCCAAGTATATGCAAAAATAATTTATGAGTGGGGGTCAAGAAGAATAGAAGAGAAGGCATCCATGAGGTCTAGGACAGAAAAATGAGAGGTCTCTGAGGAGATGGTGCAGAGGAGAGTATAAGGAATGGATACTGTGTTGTGAAGGGTAACCACTGACAAGTTGCTAAGTCAGAGATTCTGGGCCAAGTGGTAGGTTCCATTGTGGGTTTTTTGTTTTTGTTTTTTTTTTTGTTGTTTTTTTTGGCTTTTCATTTTTTTATTTCTTCAAGTTACATCTCAATCACAATCCCTTCCATACCCTCCCTCCAGTCCCACCCTTCCACATTCTTCCCTCTCAACTCCCCCATCCCCTTCCTTTTTTTTAAGTTTAAGGTACATCTTTTCCCCCCAACACCTCCACCTTTCAGTCCAAGGCTCTTTCCCTTATAACAATAAATACAATACAAAATAACAGAAATAATTAGCCCACAATTATGAGAGATGGCTTAGCATATATTCCCAATGTCCAGTCCATATGTATTTTGCACCTGACTTTAACATTCTACTATCTAACCATCTCCTTGAGTTTACAGTTCTATATCCAACTCAGCTTCCATCCTAACTTGCATCACAATTTTAAAAACATGTTCTTAGATCTAGAACACCCTCTCAATTCTTAAACAACTCAAAATTTAACTATGAGACTCTAGCTATCTAGTCTTCAACTACCTCAGAGACCTGACAGGGGTAAATATATCTGATTATACAGAAAGTTCAGGGCCAGCAGCTTCCAAATCTAAGAAATGACATACCAGTGGCTGCCTGGACAGTTCCCAATTTCTCTCCATACATTACAGCATCAATCTTCAGCCATTTAGCCCCGTTTCTCTGATGGACATTGATTGTAAAGCAGGAATTATGAAGGACTTGCCTACCCTGTCTTGGCAGAGCTAGAATGTCGACTAACCTGCTTCCAAGTTTTGTCCTGTTTGGACAACATTCTGTCTAAAGTTGAAGCACGGGATTTTTCTTGCTGAGAGATGGCTTGCCACTAATTCAACCATCTCCAGTTGGAGATTCTTTGATGCTCATCTTCTACTTGGAGTAGAATAGGGGGTGCTGTCAGGAGCTCACATGTGTTGATATCAAAAAAAAATCTTAAGTTAAGAGAACATCTTGGAATGCTATATTCTGCAGATCTCTTGAGGTTTTTGAAGATGCCCTATCTATCTCTTATATTTAGATAAGCAAATGTTTCTCTCTTAGCAACTTGATTTCTGATTAGCTCAGAAAATAACTGGGATAGACTGTCCTAGTACCTAACAAAATGAGATACTTGAATGACTATTAATTTGTATTTCTTAATTATCCTAAACAGTTTATGACAGTTGGTAGCAAAAGGCAAAAACTTCACATTTCATTTTTAACCATTACCTCTGTACAATACCTTAAAAAGAGTTCACCTTAATTTTGTATCAATATACAAAGATCAATACCAATGTGGCCAAATATAATCTTAATTTTGTATCAATATACAAAGATCAATACCAATTTAGCCAAATATAATCTTAATTTTGTGTCAATATACAAAAGTATAAGGGCATATTCAATAACCTGTCATTTTTTCTTTATCATTCCTATATTATGTCTACATCCCATTTTTTCTCATCTGTTCACCTCTACATAGGAGAGAAAGAAGGATACAGAAAAGAGAAAGAGAGCAGTCCCTGGATCTAACCTCCAAAACCTATTTAACAAGACCATTTAACAGCTTGTAATCTCTCCCCCTAAATAACAAGAAGTATCTATAACCCATCAAATGACCAAAGGGCAGAAAACTCACCCACCCAACCTTCTGGAGAAGGGACATCACTCCCTTAAAATGACTTCCTGCTGATTTGAGACATAGTAAGTCTGTTTGGGGCCCAAATAAGAATGGAAGAAAGGTTATGCATGTTAATAGAATCATTTGATGTTCAGTCCTTTTGTGCTCAACTCTTTGAATGCCCTAAGAAGTTTGTAGAGAGAAGCTGAACTTTAGGGCTTTACTGAAGTTCTGGCTGGAACAGTCTGTGGAGCTGAACAATCTTAGCGATTTTGAGTTGCTGTGGTTGTAGACTTTTGAGGAAAAACCTATAGAGGAAGTCTGTGAGGCTGGGTCATCTGGGCTATTTGTCTTCTTTGATGTCTGATCTGTTTTCTGAGGTTTCAGTTGTCCAGTTGTCCCTGGATTCCTTAGATGGATGCTTTAAATCTCCTGGAAAGATAAGAAGAGAGTTTTGCCCTAATCCTAACTCTGGGACACTTCTTTTATCAGGTAATATTTTTCCTGGAGCAAGTTCAGTATTTTGACAATATGAAAAGTATTATATTTCAAGTGAGATTAAAAAAGAAATTATTTTGAATTATTTTGATATTTTGGAACTAAACAAACATTTAAGTGTATATATTTTGAGATCTTAAAGGACAGTTCACTTTGAATTTCAGCATGCCTTTTCTGAGTAGCTTTCAAACTTAAATCCTTCCAAATCCTATTTGCCTGTCTCTGCATTCTAAGTATTGGGATCAAAGGCATGTGCTCCCCAACTGATGAGATTAAAGATGTGCACAACCACCCTCGGTTGAAGTTTTTCTCTGTTTAGAGCTTGCTTTATGTCAAGCTGGCCTTGAGATATGCAGGTTTCTGTCTCTAGTGTGTTGGGATTAAGGGTGCTTCCTTCTCAAATGATGGGATTAAGAGTGTGCACCATCACCACCCAGTTCCTTGTAACTCTAGAATTTATAAGACAATTGACTCTGTAGTGATCCTCCTGTCTCTAATGGAGTTAAAGGCATGGGCTAACACCAGGCATTTCATATATTTTACCTTAGCTCCAAATTTTTTCAACTCTTGGAGGTTTAGAAAACCAGGTTGAACTGCATTAACCTTTAATTTAGTTACATTATTTTAAGCCTCTTAGTTGCTTTTTAATGCCAAAGCATGAAAATATCTTTTATATCTACAAAAAAACTTTTAAGCTGCTATCAAGTTTGTGTAAGCTATGTGGCCACCTTGTAGTCTAACATTCCAATCTGAAATTAAGGCCATTTTCCTTTCATGCCAGTAAGGCAAGTATACCTTTGGTAAATTATAGTTTGAAAATTTTATATTGTATTTTTATTATATTTTTAAGCTTATTAACTCTTTTCTTTAAAAACTATTATTTTGTTTTCTCAAATTTCTTCTAAAACATAGTTTCATCCCTCCTCCCCTCCTGGCTCCTCCTTCCCTCCCACCTTCCCTCCATCCCACCCTCCCTCTCTCCCTCCCGCATTGTTCCTCTACTTGGTATTCTCCTTCTCCTCAGATGAGGTGGGCCTCACATATCACACTCCCTCAGTTCTTCAGTCATGTGAGCACCAAGACCTTCCACTTGTACTGGGGCTTGATATGGCACACCATCTAGGGTAAGATGTTACACTAACCTGAAGTAGATTCCATGACTCACTGGTGGGTGAGTCATTTAATTTTTCCTAGGATAGATATGCTAGGTTCCTATCTATTTGGGTCTGTGGGTTGTAGCATAGTTATCTTGTGATGTATGGTTAATATCCATTTATAAGAGAGTACATACCATGTTTATCTTTTTGGGACTGAGTCATCTCACTTAGGATGAGTTTTTCTAGCTCCATCCATTTGGTTTTGAATTGCATGATTTCCTCATTTCTGATAGCTGTGTAGTATTCCATTGTATAAATGTACCACAGTTTTGTTTTTGTTTTTGTTTTTGTTTTTAAATCCACTCTTCAGTTGAAGGACATCTGGGTTGCTTCCAGTTTCTGGCTATTACAAATAAAGCTGCTATGAACATTGTTGAGGCAATGTCCTTGTGGTTTCATTTCGAATCGTTTGGATATATGCCCAAGAGGGATATGGCTGGGTCTTGAGGTAGAACTATTCCCAATTTTCTAAGATATCTCCAGATTGATTTCCAAAGTGGTTGCACAAGTTTGCACTCCCACCAGCAATGGGGGAGTGTTCCTCTTTCTCCACATCCTCGCCAGCATGTGCTATCATTTGAATTTTTGATCTTAGCCATTCTGAGGGCTGTGAGACAGAATCTCAGAGTTGTTTTAAGTTGCATTTCCCTGATGATCAAAGATGTTGAACATTTCTTCAAGTGCCTCTCTGCCTTTAGAGATTCCTTTTTTGTGAATTCTCGGTTTAGCTCTGCACCCCATTTTTTGATGGGGTTATTTGATTTTTTGGTGTTTATTTTCTTCAGTTCTTTATATATTTTGGATATTAGCGCTCTGTTAGATGTTGGGTTGGTGAAGATCCTTTCCCAGTCTGTAGGCTGCTGTTTTGTTCCAAGGACAGTGTCCTTTGCCTTACAGAAGCTTTTCAATTTCATAAGGTCCCATTTATTGATTGATTGTTTTAGTGCCTGAGCTATTGGTGATCTATTCAGGAAGTTGCTACTGTTGCTAATGAGTTCCAGGGTTTTCCCCACTTTCTCTTCTATTGATGTTAGTGTGTCTGGATTTATGTTGAGGTCTTTGATACACTTAGTCTTAAGTTTTGTACAGGGTGATAAGAATGGATCTATCTGCATCCTTTTACATGTTGACATCCAATTAGACCAGCATCATTTATTGAAGATACTTTCCTTTTTCCATTGTATGGTTTTGGCTTCTTTGTTGAAAATTAAGTGACCATAGGTGTGTGGGTTTATTTCTGGGTCTTCAATTTGATTCCATTGGTCAACTGGTCTGTTTCTATACCAGTACCATGATGTTTTTACTATTGTCCTGTAGTACAACTTGAAATCCGGGATGGGGATACCTCCAGATGTTCTGTTATTGTACATGATCGATTTAGGTGTTCTGGGTCTTTTGTTATTCCATATGAAGTTGAGAATAGTTTTTTTTCCAGGTCTGTTAAGAGTTGAGTTGGTATTTGGATAGGAACTGCATTGAATCTGTTTACTGCTTTTGACAGGATGGCTATTTTTATTATGTTGATCCTACCTATCCATGAGCAAGGGAGATCTTTCCATCTTCTGATATCTTCTTCAATTTCTTTCTTCAGGGACTTGAAGTTCTTATCATACAGGTCTTTCACTTGCTTGGTTAGAGTTATCCCCAAGTATTTTGTATTATTTGTGGCTATTGTGAAGGGTGTTGATTTCCTTATTTCTTTCTCAGCACATTTATCTTTTGTGTAAGAAGGGCTACTGATTTTTTTGAATTGATTTTGTACCCAGCCACCTTGCTGAAGGAGTTTATCAGCTGTAGGAGTTCTCTGTCGGAATTTTTGGGGTCACTTGTGCATGCTATCATATCATCTGCAAATATGGATATTTTGACTTCCTTCTTTCCAATTTGTATCCCCTTGATCTACTTTAGTTGTCTTATTGCTCTAGCTAAAACTTCAAGTACTATGTTGAAGACATATGGAGAGAGTGGGCAGGCTTGCCTTATCCCTGATTTTAGAGGAAATGCTTTAAGTTTCTCACCATTTAGTTTGATGTTGGCTATTTGCTTGTAAATGGCCTTTATTATGTTTAAGTATGGTCCTTGTATGCCTGATCTCTCCAAGACTTTTACCATGGAGAGGTGCTGTATTTTATCAAAAGCTTTTTCACATCCAATGAGATGATCATGTGGTTCTTTTCTTTCAGCTTGTTTATGTGGTGGATTACATTGATGGATTTTCTAATGTTGAGCCACCCCTGCATCCCTGGGATGAAGCCTACTTGAAGATGGTGTATGATACTTTTGATATGATCTTGGATCCGGTTTGTAAGTATTTTATTAAGTATTTTTGCATCGATATTCATAAAGGAAATTGGTCTGAAATTTTCTTTCTCCATTGGGTCTTTGTGAGGTTTAGGTATCAGTTTGATTGTGGCCTCATAGAATGTGTTTGGCAACATTCCTTCTGTTTCTATGTTGTGGAAGAATTTGAAGGATATTGGTGTTAGCTCTTCTTTGAATGTCTGGTAGAATTCTGTGCTGAAGCCATCTAGACCTGGGCTTTTTTTGGTTGGAAGACTTCTAATCATTTCTATTTTCTTAAGGGTTATAGGACTGTTTAATTTGCCGATCTGTTCTTAATTTAAACTTGATAGGTTGAATCTATCAAGAAAATTGTATATTTCATTTAGATTTTCTAATTTTGTGAAGTACAATTTTTTGAAGTAGGACCTGATAATTCCTCTATCTGTTGAGGCTTGCTTTGTGACTGACTATATGGTCTGTTTTGGAGAAGGTTCCATGAGGTGCCGAGAAAGAAGTGTATTCTTTTGTTTTGGGGTGAAATGTTCTCTAGATATCAATTAAGTCCATTTGATTCATGATATCTGTGAGGCTCATTATTTATCTGTTTGGTTTCTGTATCCTTTTTCTGTCTAGTGGTGAGAGTGGTGTGTTGAAGTATCCCACTATTAATGTGTGAGGTTCAATATGGGATTTGAGCTTCAGTAGTGTTTCTTTAATGAATGTGGGTGGTCTTACATTTGGGGCATAGATGTTCAGTATTGATATTTCATCTTGGTGGATTTTTCCTTTGATGAGTATGTAGTGTCCTTCCCCATCTCTTTTGATTAATGTTGGTTGAAAGTCCAATTTATTGCATACTAGAATGGCCACTCCACCTTGTTTCTTGGGTCCATTTGCTTGGTATATCTTTTTCCAGCCCTTTACTTGGAGATAATGCCTATCTTTTTTTCTGACATGTGTTTCTTGTAAGCAGCAGAATGTGGGATTCTGTTTTTGCATCAATTCTGCTAGCCTTTGTCTTTTTTTATTGGGGAATTGAGTCCATTGATTTTGAGAGATATTAATGACAAGTGATTGTTACTTCCTGCCATCTTGATGTTGGTGAAAATAGTGTATGAGTGAGCTTCACTTCTTTTGATTTTGTTGCAGGCATGCTATTTGCTTCCTGTGCTTTCTTGTGTGTAGTTAACCTCTTTGGGTTGGAGTTTTCCTTCCAACATCTTCTGTAGAGCTGGATTTGTGCATAGATATTGTTTGAACTTAGCTTTTTCATGGAATATCTTGCTTTCTCCATCTATGTTGATTTTGCAGGGACTAGTAGTCTGGTCTGGCATTTGTGTTTTTTTTTAGGGTCTGCAAGACATCTGTTCAGGCCCTTCTGGCTTTTAGCATCTCTGAAGAAAAGTCAGGTGTAATTCTGATAGGTTTGCCATTACGTGCTACTTGACCCTTTTCCCTAGCAGCTTTTAATATTCTTTTTTAATCTTAACATTCAGTGTTTTGATTATATGTGGTGGGAAGATTTTCTTTTCTGATCTAATCTATTTGGAGTTCTGTAAGCTTCTTGTACGGTTATAGGCATCTCTTTTTTTAGATTTGGGAAATTCTCTTCAATGATTTTGTTGAAGTTATTTTCTGGTCCATGGATCTGGGAATCTTCTCTTTCTTCTATTCATATTATTCCAAGATTTTGTCCTTTCATAATGTCATTGATTTCCTGAAGGTTTTGTGTCAGGACTTTTTTAGATTTTAAATTTTCTTTGACAGATGTATCTGTGGAATCTGAAAAAGTTTTGTCAAAATGGAAATTTGTGATGTCCTAAATGTTAACAGGTTCACCAATGTGGCTATAATCTTAGGCTTCATGCTGACTGTAAGGGAAGAGTTAAGTTTTTGCTCTAAAGCCAAGTTCCCAGTAATGGTCCCAGCTGTTGCTATGCTGGTGAAGGAGAAGGACCTTCAACCAGGTCAAGGTAGGCCTGTTCTGGTGTTTGATCTGTTATTCATGCATATTATTATGATTTTCCTAGAAGAATTCCTAACCAAAACAAAAATTGTTTCCATTTGGGCCAGGTCATATTGGCATTACCATCAGTTGTTCAGGTTATTAAAGAATTCTATAGCTATCAAAGGATGTCAAAACAGAACTTTGGTGGCCAAACTGACCACAGCTGGTTGATCAATAGTAATGAGCCAATCATAAATGGACATGACTAGTTACCTAAACATTATCCAGTCATATGGTAAAAGGACTGCTTCTTTGTCTGAGTTGCTATATAAGTTCTATGCTTCTTGAACTCGTGACTCCAACTTCAGCTGCTGTGTCAGTGAGAATTGTGAGTCTGAGCTTAAGCTTGTATTGAATAAACAACCCTTATGCTTTTGCATCAATGAAGGCTCTTTGGTGGTCTTTGGGGGTCTTAAGAACTGGGCAGAACATTTGGGGTCTTGTCCAGGATCCCCAAGGTCACCAGGACTCCTGCCCGGAGGTTTCAAATCGGCCGGTAAGCTACTGTGTTTCTGTGTCCTGTCTGTTTATTTATGTTCAGGGGGCGCCATTCTGCATTCTGAAGTTTTCTGTTGACTGGTATTGACCTGAGCGGACGTGCTGGAAGGCCAAAGGTCTAGGGGTCTGGAAGACGTTCCAGACCCTGATCTGTATCTGTGGGAAGAGGATGGTGGATGGTGTGCCTCTTCAGCCTCTGGAAGCATGTGGCGGGTCGCTCCCGCAGAATGTCCTGAAGCCGTTGTCCTATATTGAGTTCAGTTTTCGCCTGCCTGGGGGGGCGTCTGTGTCTGATATTGTTTTCTCTCCTTGTTGCTTCTGTGGTTCTTTATCTGACTGAGAAGATAGGACAGACTATGACTACCCCTCTTTCCCTCATGACTGGTAATTTTAGGGATGTGAGAAATCATGCTCATAGTTTGAGCGTGCAATTTCAGAAAAAGAAACTAATTACTTTCTGAAGTTCTGAATGGCCAAGTTTTGGAGTAGGATGGCCAGCAGATGGCACTTTTGATAGAGAAACTGTTAGGAGAGTTAAGAATGTTGTTTTTCAGAACAAGACTGGCCATTCAGACCAGTTCCCCTACATTGTGGTCTGGGAAGATCTGATTCTAAACCTTCTCCCCTGGATAAAGCCTTTCTCACATCCACAAACACAAAGGCAAAATGGAACCATACTTTCAGTTCAGGAAAAGAAGACGAAGATGCAAAACAAAAATGAAGCCAAATCATTGGCGCCACTCTATCCAGTTTTTTCACGGGGGAACGGAGGAGGAAACTATTTTTCCTCCATCTTACTTGTCTTTTCCTGGTCCTCTCCCCCAAAATCAATCATTAATTCCGTTTCCAGGTCTTGGACAACAGCTGGAGGAGGGAGAGGATGAAGCAAATTTAGAGCGGGGAGAGGACGTAGGAATAACACGCAGACTGAGTCACAATAGACAGACCTGGCAGATAGCAGCTGACTCTACTGTTCTTCCTTTGAGATCAATAGGACCAGTAGCTGAGAATGGACACCAGCCTCATCACTATTTGCTGTTTGCCTCTATTGACCGGTACAACTGGAAAACACAGCATGCTAAATTTTCTGACAACCCCACAGATCTTATTGACCTGTTAGAATATGTTTTGTTCACCCATCAGCCTACCTGGGATGATTGTCTACAATGTCTTAACGTCCTGTTCAACACTGAGGAATGAGAACACATTCAGACAGATGCCCAGAAATTGGTTCCTGGCGAGAATGGACAGACCACTACCAATGTAGATGCTATCAATGATGCTCTTCCCCTTTCCTGTCCAAACTGGTACCCTGAAACGGCTGAAGGTAGAGACAGACTCCGGGTTTATCTTCAGATTCTGTTGGCAGGTCTCAAAATGGTGGCATGAAAGCCGACCAATATGGCTAAGGTAGGGAGTGTTCAGAAAGGAAAGGAAGAGAGTCCAGCAGCATTTTTTTTAATACTTTATTTTTTTTCTTCAAGTTACATCTCAGTCACAAACCCCTCCCTATTCCCCCTTCCTATCCCGCCCTTCCACCCTCTTCCCCCCAGAAGTTTCCCCTTTCAGTCCAACAGATGGTTCCTTCTCTTATAACAGTAAGTATTATACAAAACAACAGATATAAATATGCCACATTTATGAGAGTTAAATGGCCCAGTATACCTTCCCAATGTCCAGTTTATACATATTTGGCCCCTGACTTTAACATTCTACTATCTAACCATCTCCATGAGTTTAAAGGTCTATATCTGACTCAACATTCATACTAACTTGCAACACACTTTTAAGAGTATCTTCTTAGATCTATAAAACCCTCTTGATTCCTAAACAACTCAAAATTTAACTATGAGACTCTAGCTATCTATTCTTCAACCACCTCAGAGACCTGAGAGGGATAAATATATCTGCTTATATAGGAAGTGCAGGGCCTGCAGCTTCCAAAACTAAGAAGGACATACCAATGACTGCCTGGACAGTTCCCATTTTCTCTCCATACATTCCTGCATCAGTCTTCAGCCTTTGGGTCCTGTTTCTATGACAGACATTTGTTGTAGAGCAGGGATTATGCAGGACTTACCTACCCTGTCTTGGCAGAGTTAGGCTGTCGACTTCCCTGCTCCCAAGTTTTGTCCTTTTTGGACAGCAGTCTGTCTGCAGTTGGTGCAAGGGGTTTTTTCATGCCAAGAGATAGGCTTGCCACTAATTCAACCATCTTACAGTGGAGGTTCTTCGATGCTTATCTTCTACTTGGAGTAGAATAGGGGGTGCTGTCAGGCACTGATATGTCTCGATATCAAAGAAAAAAAAAAGAAAATCTTGATTTAAGATAACATCTTTGAATGCCATATTCTGCAGATCTCTAGGGGTTTTTGAAGATGCCCTATCCATCTCTTGTATTTAGATAAGCAAATGTTGCTTGTCTCTTAGCAACTTGATTACTGGGTAGTTTAGAGAATATCTGTGATAGACTGTCATAGTAGCTAACAAAGTGACATGTTTGCATGACTAGGAGTTTGTTTTACTTAACTATCCTAGACCGTTTTAGACGGTTGGTATCAAGAGGCCAGAGCTTCACATTTTATTTTTAAGTATCTCTAGGTATGATACCATTAGGAAGCGTTACCTTTAAATTTGTATCAATATACAAAGATCTATTCAATTGTGGTTAAATATACTCTTAATTATGTTTCAATATACAAAGATCAATGCCTATGTAGCCCAATACAATCTTAATATTACGTCCATATACAAGGGTCAATACCATTGTGGCCAAATATAATCTTAATTTTGTATCAATATACAAAGATCAATACCGATGTAATCCAATACAATCTTATTTTTGCACAATAAACAATGGTCAATACCACTTTAGCCAAATAAACTACTAATTTTGTATCAATATACAAAGGTGTAAGGGCATATTCAATAATCTGCCCCTTCTTCTTGGACCTTCCTGTGCTATGTCTATATCTCATTTTTCTCAAGCCTATGCACTCCTACATAGGAGAGGAAGAAGGATACAGAAAAGGAAAAGTAGGAAGTCCCTGGGACTAACCTCCAAAACCCATTAAACAGGACCATTTATCAGCTTGTAATCTCTTCCCCTAAATATCGGAGTTTTCAGTTAGGTCATCTAAACAGATGAGAACAGAAGGACTGAACATAAAAGGAGTGTACTAACATTTTTAACCATTTTTTCCATTTGGGTTCGGGCCCCAAACAGGTCTACTACGACCCAAATCAGCAGGAAGTCACTTTAAGAGAGCAACGTCCCATGCCCAGAGGGTGGGGAAGGTGTTTCTCCGCCCTTCTTTTTTGGTTATTTGAGTCCAGCAGCATTTTTTAGAGAGAATAATGGAAGCGTTCAGATTATATATGCCTATGGACCCAGAAGCCACAGAAAATAAGACTGCGGTCATTATGGTTATTGTTAACCAGGATGCTCCAGATATTAAACATAAGTTGCAGAGGGTGGAGAGGATGAACTTACTCAAAGAACTGTGGACCTAGGAGTGAGACAGGTATCTCATTCTTTTCTAGTCATCCATGAATGTCTCCACCCTTTGTTGGGAAGAGATATCCTAACCAAAATTGGAGCCCAAATTCAATTCCATCCAGGGGGATCCTCAGTCTCAGATAAAGAGAAGAGACCCATCCATGTGTTAACCCTCCGGCTTGAGGATGAATACAGATTATATCAACCTCCCCCTACTCCTGAATCTAATATGGAACATTGGCTCCAAACCTTTCCCCAAGCATAGGCAGAGACTGGAGGCATGGGGTTGGCCAAACATCGAATTCCAGTTTTTATAGAACTCAAACCAGGGGCCGATCCTATGGCCAGAGGAAACAATCTGTCAGACAAAACAGCCAGAGACATTGCTTTGATCTCTGGACAGATTCTTGCCATAGCCTTACCAGATCCAGGCAGCTATTGCCTGGATGAAGAGCCTCAGTATTCTCAGATGGATTTAGATTGGATAAAATGATTACCAACAGCACAGTGTTTACCTGGATGGTGGAAATAAGCAGATGGTTCTGTGATTCTCCCTGAGAAACTGGGAAACAGAAAATTGCATAAAATGCATAGATCCACTCACATGGGGAACAGAAAAATGCAAGATCTAATCAGACATACAAATACCCTGATTAAAGACACACACAGGAAAATTGAAAAAAAATTGTTGCTGAATGTAAGGTTTGTCAGCTCACCAATGCCACACGTAATCAAGACAATATTGGCACCAGAGAGCGAGGGGATCTACCCAGAGTTTACTGGGAAGTGGAATTTACTGAGGTAAATTCTGCAGTTTGGCTATTGGCATATGCTTGTTTTTTTTTTTTTCCTTTATTTTTTATTTCTTCAAGTTACATGTCAATCACAGTCCCCTCCCTATTCCCCCTCAAGTCCCAACCTCCCACCCTCAACCCCCCGATCCTCTTCCCTTTTTTTTCTTTTAAGTTTAAGGTATATCTTCTTTCTCCCTACAGTTTTCCCTTTCAGTCCAACAAATGGCTCTTTCTCTTATAATAGTAAATACAATACAAACAACAGAGGTAATTAGGCCACAGTTATGAGGGTTATATGGCTTAACGTACATTCCCAATGTCCAGTCCATATGTATTTGGTACCTGACTTTAACATTCTACTATCTAACCATCTCCATGAGTTTAAAGTTCTATATCTGACTCAACATTCATACTAACTTGCAACACAATTTTAAAAGTATCTTCTTAGATCTATAACACCCTCTTGATTCCAAACAACTCAAAATTTAACTATGAGACTCTAGCTATCTATTCTTCAACCACCTCAGAGACCTGAGAGGGATAAATATATCTGATTTTATAGGAAGTACAGGGCCTGCAGCTTCCAAAACTAAGAAATGACATACCAGTGGCTGCCTGGACAGTTCCCATTTTCTCTCCATACATTACAGCATCGATCTTCAGTCATTTGTCCCAGTTTCTCTGACAGACATTGAGTGTAGAGCAGGGGTTATGAAGGACTTACCTACCCTGTCTTGGCAGAGCTAGGCTGTCGACTTACCTGCTTCCAGGTTGTGTCCTTTTTGGACAGCAGTCTGTCTACACAGTTGGAGCAAGGGGCTTTTCCTACCAAGAGATAGGCTTGCGACTAATTCAGTCATCTCCCACTAGAGATTCTTCGATGCTCATCTTCTACTTGGAGGAGAATAGGGGGTGCTGTCAGGAGTTGATATGTCTTGATATAAAAAAAATCTAAAGTTACGAAAACATCTTTGAATGCCATATTCTGCAGATCTCTTGAGGTTTTTGAAGAGGCCCTATCTATCTCTTATATTAGGGTAAGCAGATGTTGCTTGTCTCGTAGCAGCTTTATTTCTGAGTAGCTTAGAAAATAACTATAATAGGCTGTCATAGTGCCTAACAGAATGACCGGCTTGCATAACCATTAGTTTGCATTTCTTTTTTTTTTTTTTTTTTTGAAAAATACAGAAAACTTTAATGTAGGTCATTTCAGCAAATCCCTGGGCTGGTGGAATTCTAGCTCAGGTTCTGTAGAGAGAATCCATTTCTTAATTATCCTAAACAGTTTATGACAATTAGTAGTAAAAGGCCTAAACATCACATTTCATTTTTTTCTTTACCTCTTAACCCTTCCATCCCATTACTCTGGGATGGGTTGTCCTTATATAACAGTCCCTTATCTCAGTTGCGAGGTCATATGAGGGCCAAGAGCCTCCTCATTCATTGGGGGTCTACGAAGCAGTACCATCAGTGAAAAGTGTCTCGTTTCCTGGGAGAGAGAACTACTAAACAAACAAACCAAAAGGCAGACAATAGATAAAAAAGACTAAAAAATAGAAAAAATATATAAAAAATAAATAAAAATTAAAAAGTCCATGTCCAAGTTCCCTTTGGTGTGTTAGTTGTAGTATCGATACCTTCTACTATATAGCTAAAATCCTACTATAAGTGAATAGATGCCATATGCATCCTTCTGAGTCTGGGTTAGCTCGCTCAGGATGAGCTTTTCTAGTTCCACCCATTTGGCTGCCTATTGCATAATTTTATTGTTCCTGATAGCTGAATAGTATTCCATTGTGTAGATGTACCACAGTTTTTTAACCCATTCTTCGGTTGAGGGACATCTGGGTTGTTTCCAGTTTCTAGCTATTACAAATAAGGCTGCTATTAACATAGATGAGGAAACTTCCTTATGATTCCGTGAGGAAGTATTTGGGTGTATACCCACAAGTGGTATGGCTGGGTCCTGAGGCAAAGCTATTCCAAGTTTTCTAAGATATCACCAGACTGACCTCCATAGTGGTTGCACAAGCCTGCATTCCCACCAGCAATGGAGTAGGGTACCCCTTTCTCTACACCCTCGCCAGCATGTGCTTTCATTTGAGTTTTTGATCTTAGCCATTCTGACAGGTGTGAGATGGAATCTCAGAGTCATCTTGAGTTGCATTTCTCTGATGATTAAGGATGTTGAGCATTTCTTCAAGTGTCTCTCAGCCATTAGGGATTCCTTCTTTGTGAATTCTCTATTTAGCTCTGTCCCCCATTTTTTGATTGGATTATTTGGTTTCTTGGCATTTAATTTCTTGAGTTCTTTGTAGATTTTGGATATTAGCCCTCTGTCAAATGTGGGGTTGGTGAAGATTTTCTCCCATGGTATTGGTATAGAAACAGACCAGTAGATCAATGGAATCGCATTGAAGATCCAGAAATAGACTCACACACTTATGGCCACCTAATTTTTGACAAAGAAGCCAAAACGGCACAATGGAAGAAGGATAGCATCTTCAACAAATTGTTCTGGTCCAACTGGATGTCCACTTGTAAAAGAATGAAATTAGACCCATACTTATCACCTTGTACAAAACTTAAGTCCAAGTGGATCAAAGACCTTAACATAAGGCCAGTCACACTAAATCTACTAGAAGAAAAAGTGGGAGAAACCCTTGAACTAATTGGCATAGGCGACAACTTCCTGAACAGAACACCAACAGCTCAGGACCTGAGATCAACAATCAATAAATGGGACCTCATGAAACTGAAAAGCTTCTGTAAGGCAAAAGACACTGTCATTCGAACAAAATGGCACTTGCTAGTTTTTACAGATACTTTTTCAGGATGGACAGAGACCTTCACTACCAAGCATGAAACAGCTCAAGTAGTGGCCAAGAAGATCCTAGAGGATATTTTGCCCAGGTTTGGGTTCCCACTGCAGGTAAGATCAGATGATAATGGACCTGCTTTTGTGTCCAAGGTGAGTTGGGGCCTAGCTAAAGTGCTTGGGGCAGATTGGAAATTAGATTGTGCATACAGGTCCCAAAGTTCAGGGCAGGTAGAGAGAATGAATAGAACTCTAAAAGAGACCTTAACTAAACTGACCTTGGAGACTGGCGGTGACTGGGTGACTCTCCTTCCTTATGCCTTGTATAGGGTTCGCAATATACCCTACAAATTATGATTGACTCCTTTTGAGATTATGTTTGGGGTAGTTCCTCCTATAATTCCAAACTTGAGGTCTGAGGTACTAACTGAATTAGATGATCATGAATTAATTATTTCCTTCCAGTTCCTCCAACAAACCAACAGGAACATTTGGAGACAATTAAAGGCCCTTTATGAAACCGGGCCACCCCCAGAACCACATCGCTACCAGCCTAGAGATTGGGTCTACATCCGACAACATTGACAGGGGAACCTGGAGCCCCGTTGAAAAGGACCTTACATCATGGTTCTGACTACTCCCACCACCTTCATGGTAGACTGGGTTGCCACTTGTGTTCACTATACTCATGTCAAACTTGCAGACTCTGTCACTGTGAGAAAAGACCTTCTGTCAGAATGGACAGTCTCAAGGACAAGGACAATCCTCAAGCTCAAAGTCAAGCACTCCAGGTGATGAATTATAAAAGGATATCCCCACAGCTCGATAAGGAGAAGACTGACTACAAATGGTTAATTGTGATTTGCTTTTTATGTTTTGTTATACCTTGTTATGGACAATGGGTACAAAAACCTGGGGCATATAGGCCAAAGATTTGGTTATGGAGATTGTCAGATACTACCACAGGTAGGGTTATAGTGTATTTTTATCAGGAAAGTTATCACAAGCCTCTCCAAATAGTGACTGACCTGTGCAAGCTCTGGCCAGAGTTAGGATAAACACCCCCATACATATTCAATGGATCCTCATACGCTAGTTAAGGGACAAATGAAGGCGAGAAAATGTAGGGCTACTGATATAAGTGAAGAAAAACTACTGGGTCAAGATAGCTATTATTCATGCCCGCCTGAAGCTGGGTCAACCTGTACTCAATCCCCAAAGATTATAATTGTCACCACTAGGGATGTGAAACTTGGGCCCCAGGATGGAAAGTAGATCGAGATCCATATATCAAGATAGAGCTTACTTGCAATCTGAATTGTAAAACTCCTAAGACTAGTAACCCTTTGGTTATTACTCTTAAAACTTGGGATCCACTTCCTCCTTATACTGACTGGTAAAGGGGCACACTTGGCGATTTAGGGCAAATGTATCAGGACCTGATCCCCGGCACGACTTTTACTATTCATCAGCTACCAAAGCCGGAGAACATGCGACCTATAGGGCCACTGGTGCTGTTAGCACACCCCATTCAACCAGACCCCATTATAAATGAAAATCCTGTGACTCTTGGTCCCACCACACCCCATAAGACTCCATCAACCACTCCTCCATCCTTTGAAATACCAGAACCACCATTAATTCAGGGTCTCCCTTGGTTGATACCCTGGAAGCTGTTTTTAACTTTCTGAATGGTTCCAGACCAAATAAGACTAGAGACTGTTGGCTCTGCTTGGATCCTAGACCTCCTTACTATATAAGAATAGCTACTATAGACCCAAAGCCTTTCCAGCTTCTAAAACTAGTGCCTCTTAATGGTACTGCTTCTTGTCAATGGGAAACTTCCATAACTTTAGGAAATATATTAGGTAATGGGACTTGTTTTAGATCACAAATGATCCTCTACAGACATCACCTTATTCTTATGTGTCACTATGCAAATACTCATGTAATTGCCTCATCTAATCCTCTTGGAATGACAGGAACCAACCTACTGGCATCTCCAAAGGGTACCTGGTTCACCTGCAGTTCAGGTCTATCTCCCTGCATTTCTGTAAACCACTTTGTCCAACATCCTGAATTATGTATATTAGTTTATGTAATGCCACAAGTTACTTATTATGAAGGAACAGCAGGAAGAGCCCATATGGTATTTTATTTCCACCCATGCCCTCAGAGGGCTGCAATTCTTGTGTCCATGTTGCTTGAGATGGGCATTGCCGGATAAGCAGCAATGAGTACAGAAGCCTTAGTGATAGGACAACAAAACTTTCAACAATTAACTGATCAAGTAGATAAAGATCTGGCCAAACTACATACATTTATCTCGTTTTTAGAGCATCAGGTAGATTCTTTAGCAGAAGACATACTACAAAACAGGAGAGCATTAGAACTACTGTTCCTCAAGGAAGGAGGATTATGTATGGCCCTAGGACAACAATGTTGTTTTGTGTCAACCATTCAGGAATAATCAGAAATACTCTGGCTGAAGTAAAAACTAACCTCCTAAATAGAAAACAAGCAAGGGAACAATCTCAGAGACAGTATGAATTTTTATTTAACTGATCTCCTTGGTTAACAACTTTGGTGTCTGCCATAGCAGGGCCCTTACTTGTGCTATTGCTTTTACTAACATTTGGACCTTGAATTATTAACAAATTAGTTGCTCTTGTCAAAGATAGAATCAATACAATCCAACTTATGATTCTTAGAGCACAATATACACCTGTATCTACCAACATATTGGAGGACCCATGATTGGGCCTCGATAGATAGATGAGAAAAGGGGAATGTGGAATCTGAAAAAGTTTGGTCAAAATGGAAATTTGTGATGTCCTAAATGTTAACAGGTTCATCAATGTAGCTATAATCTTAGGCTTCATGCTGACTGTAAGGGAAGAATTAAGTTTATGCTCTAAAGCCAAGTTCTCAGTAATGGTTCCAGCTGTTGCTATGCTGGTGAAGGAGAAGGACCTTCAACTAGGTCAAGGTAGGCCTGTTCTAGCATCTGATCTGTTATTCATGCATATTATTATGATTTTCTTAGAAGAATTCCTAACCAAAACAAAAATTGTTTCCATTTGGGCCAGGTCATATTGACCATACCATCAGTTGTTTGGGTTATTAAAGAATTCCATAGCTATCAAAGGATGTCAAAACAGAACTTTGGTGGCCAAACTGACCACAGCTGGTTGATCAATGATAATGAGCCAATCAGAAATGAACATGACTAGTTACCTAAACGTTATCCAATCGTATGGTAAAAAGACTGCTTCTTTGTCTGAGTTGCTACATAAGTTCTATGCTTCTTGAACTCGTGAGTCCAACTTCAGCTGCTGAGTCAGTGAGAATTGTGAGTCTGAGCTTAAGCTTGTATTGAATAAACAACCCTTATGCTTTTGCATTGGTGACAGCTCCTTGGTGGTCTTTGGGGGTCTCAAGAACTGAGCAGAACAGTATCAATTTCTTCAATTTTATCCTCTCTGCCTGAAATTCTTTTTTCATCTCTGTATTCTGTTGGTGATGCTAATGTTTGTAGTTCCTATTCTTTTCTTAAGGTTTTCCAGTTCTATGGATGTCTCGGATTGGATTTTCTTCATTGCTTCAAATTCCCTTTTCAGGTCTTCCATTGCTTTAAGCGCTTTATTCATTTCCATCACCTCTTTTGCAGTATTTTGTTGTTGCTCTTTGAGATATTTGATTTCCTCCCTTAGGCCTTCTATTATTAATATAAGCATAGGATTAAGGTCATTTTCCTTTGTTTCAATCGTGTTAGGATGTCCAGAGTTGTCTGTAGCACTATTGGTAGGTTCTGGAGACATCATATTGCTTTGGGTTTTTTTTTTTTTATACCATGTTCTTGAGCTGACCTTTTGTCATCTGATTGACCCTGGTGTTGTCTGTTTGCTTCTTTTGTTAGTTGACCTTGGTGCTCAGGAAAACTCCCTGCCTAAGGTATTAGCTGATCCAGAGATCCTGGTGTCCACCTCCAGATGGTGGGTAGGCTCCTGCAATAGAGTGGCTATTGGAGAGTGACTGCCACTCTCCTCAACTGGTTGTGACCCAATTGGACCAATATACAGGGGATTGGAGTGGGGAGAGGGCTATCCTCTGAGGACATGGGACCTGGCAGGTGTCCTCAGAAAGGCAAGTAGAGTGTGATTGGGCCTGTGTTCTCCCCTTACTGACACAGAAATTTTCGTTCAGCAGCTAGACTAGCCCTGCAGGCAGGGAGCTCCACCCAAGATGGGTGCCAGCCTGAAATGCTTCGGTGCTAGTGTGAGTGACCTGCCCCAATATTTGTGGAGAACACATAGTCGCTGGCTCTGTTTGCTGTCACTCTTAGCTCCTAATTGCTTTGCTGTGACTGAGTTAGGTCTCTGCCACTCAGTTACAGTGCACACTGTGCTGGCATGTTGGGAACTCTGGAAAGAAAATCTTACTTACCTTTTCTCTTTTGGTCTGGCTGTTTTTCCCTGTTGGGTGTACAGGTCTGCATGCAGGTGGGATATCAGGCAGACAGGCGCGACCAATGATCTGTGGCTGGAGCCGTGTGCTGAATCCACTCTTGAGCTAGATCTGCTCCAGCTGGCGCTCCTCTCCAGATGGGTGACCAAGCTGGCCAATCTCAGTGGGGTGTTCCCAGGAACTTCATGAGCTGATTCACATGGTGACCAGTCTCAGTATTCGCCGTGGAAATTCAGACATGTCTGTGTTTCACAGTCATCTATGTGACCTCATATTCACTCCACAGTGACTAATCTCATTCACCTACTACTCAGATACAACACTCTATGGTCAGCACCATCTAGGATCAATCTCCATTGGGTTTTTTAAACACTAGAAAGGGGGAAGAAATGGGGCACATATTTTTTCCTAAGAGGTAAGAGATAAGAGGCTTAAGTCCACTGAGGCTATGGAAAGAGACTAGGTATTGAGCCTGGGTGATATAATTGATAAGGATTTTAGTTGAATAATGAAAGGGGGTGATGCTTAGCTACAGGAGGGTTTGGGTGTCCCATGCCCAGGGAGGCTGGTAAATGAAATGCTGTGTGTCAGAGTGTGTGGTCTGGTGGAGAGGGGGAGAAATAGTTGGCAAGCCTGGGGTCAAGCAGATGGAGGGAATGAAGGAAATAGAAATTCACACTTTGGCTAAGAAATCCCTTCACAGCAAGGGAATGGGAAAGTTTGAACTCCTAGGAACGAGTGGGTAAGAAAAATAGTCCTAAAGATTTAGGGAAGTGGTGGGTTTTTGTGAGGCTAGTAAAGCTATTCCTCTACCCTGACAATAGGGGCACAACAAGAAAGAGAAGTGGGTCTCAAAAATTCTGTCAGGACTGAATAGGTGACCCTATTTAGAAGAAGAATCTTCATGATACTCTGATGACTACCTGGGGCTACCCACCAGAGATAGTGTTCAGGCCAAAGGAGACTGGGCCCCATAAGTCATCCATAATCAGACCTAGGAGGTCAGCTAGAGGGTAATCTTGGCTTGGTGTCCTCATGCTGCTAGGGACATGGGGGCAGTTAGTAGCCAAATGCCCACCTTTATGGAACCTTGGATATAGGTAAGGTATTTTTTGAGGGGTCAAACAAGGCCAAGATCAGTGACCCTCATGACCACATTCAAGGCATGGATCCAGAGGTCTTTAGGTTTTGGAATACAAGAGAGCCTGGGAAGTTGCTATCTAATTGAAAGGCCTTTGCTAGAATCAGATATTTTTGTTTTGGACCTTTTCATTTCTCCCATCAGGCACCTTAAAGGCCACCACTAAGACTTCTGTCTGTGGAGGAAGGAGTTCCCCCTTGACAGGTTTGGCCCTAATATCTTGGAAACTCTGGAAGGAGAGGTAGGTCATAAATAGTTGTTTCCCACCTGGGGGTCTCAGGATCCAAATTGGTATATTGTAGGTGGGCCTTTCTAAGGTGTCCCAGAAATTGATAAAAGATTTTGTGTTTGTCCTGGATGACTTTGTTGATTTTTTAAAATAATTTACAACACCTAAGAGAGTTGACTTGGGCAGCCTATCATTGAGGAGGGAGAAAGGGAAACCAAAGAGGCCAGAGAAGGAGAGAAGGGACTGTGGGTTGAGGCCAGTAAGAGGGGTGACATTGACAGGGTGATCGAAAATAGTAGAGAAATCTTCTGGTTTGAGCTTCATAGCTAGGGGAAGTTGCTTTTTTCTTGGTTGACTTTTACCATGTAGTCACTTTTAATAAAGATGGGAGTGATTTCATATGGCAAAATCCATCCATTCCAACCCTAGCAATGATGGCTGTCAGCCATGTGGATGCCTCCATTCTGATGTGATGACAGTAGCTAAGATGGTAACAAGCCACATTTCCTTTAAGATTTCCTGTGTATAGATTTTTAACTATCAACCCCAGTGTTATAAGTTTTTAACATAATCCTTTTGTTACTGATTTTTAATCATACCAAATATGTCTACAAATTTTGAGGTACAGAATGTTTACACAATAGTCTTACAAATCTTGAGATAAGATTTATGCATTAGCAAAAGTTCTAGAGTTAAATCAAAATCAAAAGACTATGAGATGAGTAGCAATAGTCTCCATAGTGAGTAGTCTGTTCCATTATTTTGTTTTGTTCTCCTTTCTCTGTCAAATAGTCAGGTGTCTTGCTTGATATAGGGTAGAGATTTTGGAGGAAATCTTTAAAGAAACATTCTTGAATCTAATGGAGGGGGAGTCATAACCCAACTCCGGAGCCAGCTTTTAACTGAACTGGGACAGCATAAAACTGTCCAATGAAACTCATACCTACAAGACACCTGAATCCCTGTAAACTTGAATCCAGTAAGCTGAGAACAAAGAAGTCTTAGAGATAGGGAATTTTTCAGGCTGAATAAAGGCAGAAGATGCTAGGAGCTAAAAGACCTACCAACCAGAAAGAAATGTGGAACTGGCCTACTCATTTGCTTTCTCCCTGTCCTGCTAGGTCAGACTCCAGGATCCCCCTTTGCAACAAATTTACAGATACAACACCCTTAACTTAAAAGACAGGACATTTACACTGTGTGTGTGTGTGTGTGTGTGTGTGTGTGTGTGTGTGTGTGTTAGCACAGGACCAGGCAAAAACAAACAGGGCTTGTAGCAAAGAAAGAAAAGGTAAAGTTTGAACCATAGGGAATGGGGACTACCTTTCCACTGCTCTATCCACTTTCAGTATTTGGAAATGTCCTTCCTGAATAATATCGGGACCTATGGTGCTATTAGGCAGACATTTTGGATTGATTATCTAAGATATAATGAGACCAAATTTGATTCCAAAGGTTAAAAGTTTAGGACCCTTTATGTCAGGTGCTGTTGCCCTTGATTGCTTCACAGAAATAAGTCCCTATTGCTGAAGACACCACTTTGGACACAGAACTTAGCAAAGTAACATTGCAAGAAGGAAAGCTTCCTTCTTGAGGGAGGGAAACAATCAATACTCCAGACATTTTGATGCTTATGAATTACAAAAATGACCAATATAGGTGATAACCTCAAAAGCACAAGAGTGACATGCCTATCTGGTCAGTAACAAACAGCTCTTTAATTGGACCTAAGGCCTGATGAACAAGAGGGAAATTGTCCCTGGTATTGGAATTGAACCAACTTCCTGAGGCTAGTGAGGACATGGGTTTTGAATGAGAACCTATAACTACCACTTTACTAAACATGAATAATTCCTAATTGCATTTTAAATACTTACTTTATCACACAGATAAGCACAGCTCTCACACCTCAACAAAGGAACTTCTCTTTGCAAGAGATGGAGATCATTAGAGAAAATGACAATACATCACAATGCAGAGAATAAAAAGTGATCCTATGCTTACCACTCAGAGAACTTCAGAGAAGATAGGGCAGAAAAATTGGAAAAGATAGAAGAAAAAGAAGTTGGCTGTGAGATTGCATCTCCTAGAAGTTTCAGGGAAGCTACAATCACAATGTCTCAACAACATTTCTGTGTAAACAATACCTGAACAAGAACCACACCAAGAGGCATGTTAATATGGAAAGAGGAAATCTTACCAGATCCCAAACCCAGGCACAAAACTACAGGAAATGAAGTACTGCTGAGGACAGGAATCTTTTCCAGGGAAGAACCCCCGAATTCATTACACAATACCAAGTGAAGTCATATACAATCAACTTTATGTGGACTAAGCAGGATATTTCTATATCTTATCTATCTCTATCTGTATATCTATAGCCATATCTATCTATATAGATATAGTCACTGGAATTTTGATGGAGCCTGCATTGAATCTGTAGAGTACTTTCAGTAACACAGCCACTTTTACAATAATATATCTGCCAGTAAGTGAAGATGGGTTGCTTTTCCATCTTATTGTATCTTTTTCATTTTTTTTTTTTTTTTGGAGGGGGAGTAGCTTAAAGTTTTTATTTAGAGGACTTTCACCTCCTTTTTTAGAATTATTCCTGAGTAATCTTTGATGCTATTCTGAACAGAAGTTTGTTTTTTTTTTTTCCTAAATTTCCATGTATGGAAGACTGATGTCTGGAAACTCCACAGGTTTTGTGGTATGTTGACTTTACATCATGCTGGATTGTTACAAAGGTTTATCAGATCTGATAACTTTTATTTTTTTAATAATTTATTTTTTATTTCTTCAAGTTACATCTCAATCACAATCCCCTCCCTACTCCCCCCTCCAGTCCCACCCTTCCACCCTCCTCCCCCTCAACCCCCATCCTCTTCCCTTTTTTTTTTTTTTTTTTTAGTTTAAGGTATTTCTTTTTCCCCCCAACAGCTCTCCCTTTCAATCCAGAAATGCTTCTTTTTCTTATAACTATAAATACAATATAAAACAACAGAAATAAATAGGCCACAATTATGAGAGTTATATGGCTTAGCGTACATTCCCAGTGTCCAGTCCATATGTATTTGGCACCTGACTTTAACATTCTACTATCTAACTCAGCTTTCATACTAACTTGCCTCACAATTTTAAAAATATCTTCCTAGATCCTGAACACCCTCTTTATTCCTAAACAACTCAAAAATTAACTATGAGACTCTAGTTATCTATTCTTCAACCACCTCAGAGACCTGAGAGGGATAAATATATCTGATTATATAGGAAGTGCAGGGCCTGCAGCTTCCAAAACTAAGAAATGACATACCAGTGGCTACTTGGGCAGTTCCCATTTTCTCTCCATACATTACAGCATCAATCTTCAGCCATTTGGAGTTACAAATAGAACAGGAAGCAGTTAGATATTTTCTATTTGCAGTTGGCATGACCCCATACTTAAATGACTCTAGAGAGTCCATAAGAAAAGTTATCAGCTCAGAATTTTAAAAGCTGATAACTTTTCTTACGGACTCTTTAGGGTGACTGGAGTTTTCTCATACATAGTTTCTAATACTTTGAGTATGCCTCTTCCTATTTCTAGTTTCTTTGGGCTTTCATCATGAAAAAGTGTTCAATTTTCAAAAACCCTTTTCTGAATCTACTGAAACTACCATTCAATTTCTGTCTTTAAATTTACATATGTTCTATGTTATATTTTATTGACTTGTATGCCAGGAATAAAACCATGCCATAAGAGATACCAGTACACATGGAGGAAAGAGATAAACCTATGTGAGTTAGTTTTTTTCTTCCATTGTGTAGGGGTGAAATTCAAATCATCGTCATTGTACAAATGACTTTACCTACTGAGCTGGATTTCTAGCCCCAGTTTTGTTGTTGTTGTTGTTTGTTTGTTTGTTTTGTTTTTTGAGATATCTCTATCATTTGAGATAGAGTCTCATTATGTAGCCTTAGCTGGCCTAGTACTCACTACACAACCTAATGTGACTTTGAACTCATGGCAATCCTCCTGACTCAGCCCCCTGAGGGCTGGGATTAAAAGCACATGCCAAAAACATGAGACTTCATATGATTTAATTCTTCATGGAGAATAATATCTAAAGAGGCAAGTGATTTATAAATTCAGAAAGAAATAAAAAGATATCAAACATTTGTTCATATTAGAGTGTTCTCTACCAGGACTAAAAACTACATTTCCTAGTATGTAACCGAAAATGTTTTTAAAGTTCCTTTGGAAAAGTTTGCCTGTCAGGGTGGTGGTACTCTAATTCACACACTATAGCTATTTGGGGGGTATGACAGTCAGAATGCTAGTTCCTTCATTGTTTCCCACTGAAGAACTACAGAATTCAAAGATGACCTTGCTAATTTAATAAAACACCAAAATCTCCTACCTCGTGCTCACAGGAAGGCAATCTGAGAAGCATTTCCCAGGTTCAGTCCCAAAAGAGAATGCAAAGCCCTCTGCTGGGATTCTAAGAAATATCATTAGCTTAAGCTCTGAAATAATTATCATCACAATTATAATGAATCAAAATTTCTCAGAGTATAAGAAGACAACCATGTTCCGAGAACTGACCAGACTGCATGTTTTGATCTCTGGGAAGAAAATTGGCACTGGGCCAAATGTGAAGCCTATGGATTAAAAGGTTAAGTTTGAGAATCTTGTGCCATGACTTCGAAGAGCTAAGAAAAAGAACCCTTGTAACTCAGTACTATAGACTCTGCCTTCATGAAGAGTCTAAAGCCTGAGAGGGTATATCTGACCTCCTTCCTTCGAAAATCAGGAAAGTGCCGAAGAAGAAGCTTTCTGTTCCAAGGAAGAAGAAACAAGACCCCTGTTTGTTTGTTTGTTTGGTTGGTTTGGTTTTGAGACAAGTACCATTTTTCCCTAAAAACCATTGGTCCATAGAACAGTGATGTAAAGTAATATACTGCTGTAACCTGATCTTTCTGTTTCAGAATCTGTGGCTCTGTGAATTCCTCTTACCTTTTCAGACTAACATAATGCTCCAAGAAGTTGACCCATAGTGTGTCTTTTAATCCTGTCCTGGTGATGGAGTGGCTTTTTAAAAATCAATTTCTCCCATGTTTTAAGACTTGTAAAGTTTGAGTTATATTTTCTCTGAAATTGCCAGCAGATGGTGCTGGATCATAACTATAAATACATGAATACAGACTCTGGTAAGCCTTTTATTTTCTAGAGAGGGCACTGAGTCACATTAGGAAGAGGGTCACACAGTTTTCCAGCAGTTGAAATGGATGCCAGTGTTCTGTTGCTACTATCCACAGCAGTTAGATGCTCATGGTAGCACTTGATTGAGTCCTTGAGTCTCTAGTAGCCTCACCTGTCCACTTCTGTTGGCAGCAGCAATTTTTGCCTCTCCTGAGCTGGCTACATTTGGTACTTGCAGCTTTCTTTCTTTGGCATGTGTTCACTATTTCTAACATCTCCAGTAACTTTGATCTCCTTGAAATTTAGGGTTCACCTTCACAGATTTATGCACAGCCTTTTCAGAAACTTCATTCAAGAAATACAGACCTGTTTTAAGCTGACTGACCTCGGTGGGTATCTAAAACTTTGTACAAGCCTCTGTGGTCCCATATTTTCTTTATTTTGAATGTCCACAAAAGCAATACCAAATGGACAAGGCCAATTCTGCTGTTACCTCTATATGTAGCTTTTTCCCTTAAGGCCAATTCTGCTGCTATCTCTATATGTATCTTATTCCTAAGGGATGCAATTGCATGTGTCTCTATATATGTGCCAGAAAAATTGAGCATGAGACATACTACAGAAGATCCTGCTCAAGCCAGATATCCTAGGGGGTCTCTTGTGCTGCCACCCCCTTTTCAAATGAACGTTGTTCTGTTGAGATTGTTTTGTAACACTCAGGTCTCTCTTCCAGTGGGGTGCTGCCTTCAGGATCCCTTTCCTGTTGTCCAAAAAGAGTTTCACTCTAAGGGCTCAGAGCTTTCTAAGCCTGTTTCATGCTTTATCTGCCACTATGTTGTCGACAACATTCAACTTGCCAGACTCCCTTTCTCAACAAACTGTCTGCTTCATATCTTTCTGTTGCAGTTGATATTTTATTTCACTATATGCATAAATAAGAACAATTTTTATGATAATCATGCCATAGCCTGAATACTATGTTGCCTTGAAATTTCTTTTGCCAAAGAAATTACTCTATTACTTTTTAATTTAGGCACAGTGAAATTCACAGGACATGGCCTCAAGGCAGTCAGATTCTTTGCTTCACTTTAACACCCGTAACCTCTAGTGCAATTCTGACAGACTTTGACTTTTCTGAACTATCATAAGCTTGGTTTTCAATGTCTTCATTTCCATCAACATGTATGTGTTTTGACACGAGTAAATATCTGATAGTCTTTGATAATCACCCTGAATCACCCATTAAACTAAATATATAGCATTCCAGGAGTTCTTAATCTCTGGCAACAAATTTTTTCAGTCCTCTCACCAACCAGTTCTATAGAAAAGCAAACCACATTTTCATATGCATGATAGCAACAGCCTCACTTCTTGGTAACAATGTTTTTGCTTTAGGTCTGGTTCTCTACAGAAACAAAATCAATAGAACATATCTATATCTATATCCTATCTATCTACCTATCTATCATCTATCTTTCTATCTATGGGATTCATTAGAGTGCTTTATACCATTAAAGGTGGGTAGTTAGTTCTACAGTGGTCATCTATACGCTTCAGAGGCAAAGAAGTAAGCAGCATGCCACTCCAACATTTTGGATATCTCAGTGTTACCTAACTTGGGTGGAAAGACAAGAAACCTCTGTAGAGTTCATGATATTGAGTCCATGTAGGAAGGCTGAAAATCTAGAGTCTGGTGCCAGTGAAAAATGACAGCAGCAGTGCTAGATGTGGTCACTAAGAAAGAAGGAAATGTGGGATTCACTGTTGGAAAGTGCTACAGACATAGAAAACATGTCTCTCTACTCAGTTATTCCTCTCCAAAAGCACTCGGACAAATATGCCTAGAGATAACCCATCTAGATGATTCTGTAGCCAGTGAAATTGACAGGGCTGATCCCGCCTATGTAGGATTAATGCCTTTCTGGAGGTGATTTCCGATATGTACCTTGTCTCTTCATCACATGACAACCTAGTGAGTAACAGAAAGTGAACCATACATGCAGATGCTTATCTTTTGGTCCTCAAAGCATCTATAACTATAAGAGGTAAAAGTCTATCACTTAGAAGGTATATTGTTTGTGGTATTATGTTATAGTAGCCAGAGTGGACTGTGACAGCTAGAAAATAGAAAAGAAACAAAAATGAAGCCAAAAAGGAAATCTTCTGAAAAGTCATAGGATTTATTTCACAAAGTTAAAGACCACAATAGGGAAAAGCTGAAATAAATTATCAACTATAACCACAGGGTGTCAAGGACTGATGAGAATAAGAAGCAGCGGAAAAGGTGACGCCATAGATGCCGCTGCATACACGACGAGATAGCAAACATCCTGCATTGCCCCTTCTCCAAGAAAAGTTATTTCCAAACTGCGAAGTTCAGAAAATGAGCCTTAGAAGGAAAGTTAAATTATATCAGAGTTGAAGGTCAGAGCCTTTGCCCAAGTAGCAAGGTTCTCCCTCGAACCATAAATGAAAGAGTAAAATTGAAAATGGAAGGAATGGCTGGAGTGATGGATCAAAAGTTAGAGCACTTGCTGCTCTTGCAGATAACCCAGGTTCAGTTCCCAGTAGCCATAGTGGCTCACAACTATCCCTAAATTCAGTTGGGCATCAGACATACTTGCAGTGCATATAGAGAGAAAACATTTATACACAGAAAATAAATCTTAAAAGTCATTTCAAAGAATAAAAATCAGAACTGAGAGATTTATTCAATGCGGCCACATTGGGAAAAGGACGATATTTGGTGATTCCTTGACTCCCCAACTACATCTTTGGGATCATGACATGAGGTTGGGGTTTAAATATGAATAAGTAAATATTCACCACTTGTGTAACTAAGCCATCTAAGATGTGGTTCCCTGCTCAACATCTGCAGCTCTAAGACTCTTCCTCAAAAGATACTGATAAGTTGTTAAGTCTTCCTCCAGGAGACAAGTTCCTCTCTCGACTGCCACTAAGGCTTCAGTCATTTCTTATTCTAGCAGCAGACTGCTAGGAAAATTCTAACTTCTAGGTTTCAATTTTTCAGTCTGATAGTTAAAGTGGAGATAGCCATAATTGTCTCTTTAGAATGTATTCATTCCTGCTGACAGGCTAGTTATGGGTGTTGTTAAGAGTTGCTGCATCCCAAATACAGATGTCACTTGTAATTGTGATTCCTTAAGCATTGTCATTTATTTTTAAGGATCTTGGAAAGTGGTGATCCTGTAAGACAACATGGGCCCCATTCAGAGGGGAAATAAATTTACAGGCTCTGAGAAGTCTAGATTCAACAGGCAGATACCACAATTTATTGGCTCTCTGTAAGCAGAGGAGCTCACCCAGAAGATAAAAACATACTTGACTACTGTCTCAAGTTGGAAAATACTGTAGCATATACAAGAGCACACCTCATCTCTATAACATCTATGTGTACATGGCTATACCTCATTGCTGTGACATCTAAGTGTGCATTAACACACCTCCTCACTATGATGGCTCTCTAAATGTTCATGAGCACACTTTCTTACTACGATGGCTCTGTGTGTACATAAGCACACTTCCTCACTATTATGCTCTTTGTGTGTACATGAATTACACCTCATTGCTACCATGTCCCTCTGTGTTAGACATTTTGAGTTTGTTCTGCCTCTTTATTTACAAATATGCAAATTGAGATTTGCAGAGACTTTGCAAAAAATTACAGGATACTATTTCCCAGGATTATTTTCATTCCAAACTCTCAACTCTCTCCACATTTCATTTTGATATTAGAATACTATTCTGATCACCTGCTGTTAAATCAAATCTACAGAGAGTTATCTAAAGATGAAATTAGTAGTAAATTGTTTTTGTGCTTGACAGTACGTGATTTCTATAGACTTTCTCTAAAAGACACTAATTAACAAATCTGTGCCACATTTGAGAAAGCCTTAGTATCTACTTGCAAATAAAAGACAGAAACATAGTGGAGCAATTGAAAGAGTAGACAAGCAGCAAGATAGTATATAAAAATGATTATTTCTGAATACAGAAATACATGCTATAACAAAAATATGAGATGGACAATGGTTAAAAAGATTTGCTGTTCTTACTAACAAGGGTTTTTTTTTTTTTTTTTTTTTTTTGGTTTTTCGAGACAGGGTTTCTCTGAATATCTCTGGCTGTCCTGGACTCGCTTTGTAGACCAGGCTGGCCTCGAACTCACAAAGATCCGCTAAGGGTTTTAAGAAAATAAAAAGAATCCATTTTTCTTGGAAGTGGTTGAGTAAATTGATTCAAACATTTTAGTGGGCCATCTGGGAAGGAATTCCAAAACTTAAATTTGAATATAATCTGATCCACTTCTGAAATTATTCTATCGCTGAAAATGTATATTAAGGTAAGAAGAGTGTAAGTATGTGAACAATGTACATATCGTAGCATATATATATATACATATATGTGTATATATATGCCCACAACTTGCTTATAATGCAAGAATTTTAGAGTAAGCTTAACTATCAATGAATAGTGTATACATTAAGTGAATTACAGTACACTCTTAGAATGGAATAAAATTTATACATTCAAAAGAGAAAGGATAGTTTTTACACTTTAAAATGGAATAAGGCATGTACATTAGTTAAAAAAACAGAAGTAAATATAATAAGATACCATTTATGCAAAATAAATGCACTAAAATTCTGGAAGTTTAACAATAAATTGCTAGTGATGGTTATCTATTGGAATAGAATTTCTTTCAAAATTTATTTCTAATATAGCATTTGCATTAAGTGATATTAACATGTTGGAATTAAGAGTAATGCAATCACACCATATGATATCAAAATTCTATACTTTATTTCTTTTTTCATATGCAACATTTAAAGCACAACTTAATAAAGCCACCAAAAACATCTTCAACAATTTATTGACCTAAAAGTGGTAAGAATAATAAAAATTTTCCAGCTGGAGGATGAGATAAAAGACCTTATTGTTGATTTTGAGAGACAATATATGTACCCATTTAAGAAACTATAAAGGTGGGATGAGAGCTTATGCTTGTATATGTGAACCCCCTAAATGTTTCAGTTAGTTAGTATTTTGTTAAATATCAAACACTGACTTACTGAAGGAAGCATTAAACCTTGTTTTATAGTGCATTAAAGAGAGAAGTATTTGGACTTAGGGTGGAAGGTTACATACTTAAGACCCGGCTGAACACACAGAGCTGTGTGAAGATGAAGACTTATCTTTCTGTCCTCACATTCTTCAATCAGAATCATAACACTGCTAACACAAAATAGACACTAGTGAATACTCATTGAATAAACATGTCAAGAGGTTTCAGTGAGATGGCTCTGGGGGTAATGGTACTTGTCCTAAAAGTCTGGTAAACTAAATTTAATCCCCAGAACTCAAGGAAAAAGAGAACTGATGGCCCAAAGTTGTCCTCTGACCTCCATACACATACCATGACTTTCATGCACAGAACTTACATGCACACACACATAAACGGATTCACTCAAAAAATAATCATAAGTGAAGTGATTTATAAAAATAAATAAAATAAAGATAATATAATAATATAAAAATAATAGAGATTCTGTGTCATACTGCATCCAGCTGGAACTGGCTTTGTCTGGTATCAGGCTGGAAATACATGCTCCTCTGCCACAAAGTCAGGGCTAGGTCAGTCCAGTCAGAAAAGGGTGCAACACAGACCAAGATCTGCACCTTCAGAATGTTGAATCTAACTGGAAAGGCAGGAGAAAAGTTTATTTTCACCACTAAGTGTTGCAGCTCTTCTGATAAACATGCAGGACAGCTACGGTAACTCTATCCCTCTCTGTCATGAAGCAAAAGGTTACAACTCTTTTAGCTGAGCTGCTGGCATTGAGCCCCTGAGCTGAGCCAAGGGGCCTGGTGAATCCTGTGGCTATTTTGTGATCAGCCAGCAACCAGCCATAACAAATGAACTGTGGTACTTGGAGCAGGTTAGGTGGCTGAACGCCTCTTGGTGACCTTCCGAGGTTGGCATTGTAATGACCAACGATGGTAATCAAAAAATGAGCCTAGCTAGGCAGCCGTGGTGGCGGTGAGGCAGGAGTCTGTGTCCATGCAAGCCTAGCTAGGCAGGTGGATCCAACAATTACTTCCTCATTCCCAAGTCCAAAATAAACAGCTAAGTTTCATATGATCAGGGTGGGGGAATGGAGAGAAAGAGTTTATTTCGTGAATTAGGAATATTTTAAAGCTTTGGGCAATGGGAATGGTCCTATCGGAAGAAATGGAATGTAGTACCTAATTATCCCATGGGCAGAGGAGGTGGGGGAAAACTTCAGGTATGGTTAGAAGCATAGACAAAAGGGCAGCCAAGGTACTGAGAGATCTCATCAGCATGCATAAGTACTTCCCACAATCCTCAGGTGTTCACTGGGTGGGCTTCTTAGCAGGAAAGGGTTTGGCATGTAACTTCTCTGAGGGCTACATAACACTCCTTAGAGGATCTGGAGTTTCCAAAGATCAGGAAGAAGAAGGGACCCCACAGAAAAAAAGTGAGTTTCTCATTTAGCATGGAGCTCAGGGACTTTCCAGTAATACCAGACTTTGAGCTTAACATCAGAAGTTCCCTACACTTCTATTTGTTTCTTTGTGTGTTTGTTTTTAAGAAAATACCTTATTTGAAAAGAGAACATCACCAATTAAACAATGACAGCTCATACACCTTCAAAATCAAGATAAGTACCATTTTCTGTATAGGGTACTAACAAGGCTTTAATATATGGTAGCAGAGAAAAGGCCTCCTATTCAATAAAGATAAGATTAATTGTGTGCATCAGGAGAAAGCTGGTTTGTGCAATGTTTCTTTTCATGAATATAAGTTACAATCTGCTAAACATTATGATCTAAAACTGTACACAGTAAGATCTCCACCACTGGAATTACATATTGAGTTTCATAAATGGTATTTAGGACTGTCATAATCCTAGCACCTTAGAGATTGAGGCAGGAGGACTGCTGTGACTTTAAGAAGAGTCTAGGCTATAAAGAGATGCTTTCTCAAAAAAACTACAAAATAAATCAAAATTGTGCTATGATGCTCAAAATCTACTTCAAGGAAAACTATCAAATCTCCAATATCTTCCTTCTAGCAAAATCATCATAAAATTCTAACACTTCCTAAAAATGAAATGTATGTACCAGACAAGGGCTCCATCTGTGAAAAACTTGCACAGACCTCCCATCAGAGACATGCTCACTCACACAGATGCAGAAAACAATAGGTGGTTTTGTTTGATAGTATTTACAACAACATGTAAATTATTTTGATTGCAAATCATGATCTTGTGTGAACCCTTTCATTAGAACCTTTTAATTGATCAGAGAATCTAGTCATATACCTTTGGTTAATCATATGAGTAAAATATCAATCCCATTCCAGGTTGAGCAAATCATCTTGAATAGCAGTTACTACAGAAAATTTTGGATTCGCATTTTGCCTAGGGATCTCAAAAATCATAAGTAGAATATATCTAAGGCCTCTTAAGTAAGACATAAGAAGCCACTATGATTATGATTTGAAAGATCAATTATTTTCTGCATGCATTATGTGTGCATGTGTGTTCACATGTGTGTGGATGGATGATGTGTGCAGGTGCATATGAGGGCAAAGGACAAACTCCTTTGTCATCCTCTAGGACAGTGTCCACCTTCTTTGAGACAAGGCATTGCCATGGCCTGGAGCTCACCATATAGGCTAGACTGGCTGGTCTCAAGGAGTCCACTGTGTCTGCTTTCCAAGTACTGGGATGACAAACACATTGCCACCATGTGGAGCATTTTTTACACGCATTTTAGACTCTAACTCAGGTCCTCATATCTGAAGGTCAAGTGAGCCATCCCCATAGCCCTTTACATTTCACTTATAAAAAGTCACTAACTCATTTTATGTCACACACACACACACACACACACACACACACACTCTACTTTCAGAGTAGATCCTACAGTTATGGATATTTAACAGAACTAAGGAATAGCACATAGTGAAGGACACTGTGTTTCTGTGAGCTCAGTTTATCCTCAGGTTGTGTTTTAATGATTTTTAATGTGTCTGTGAGTTATTTTTATCTTCAGGCCAATTTACTCTGTTTTAATAGTGTTTGATTTCTCTTCATCCGTTTTAAATCACCCTATTTAAATTTATGAAAACTCCCTGATGTAAAGCATAAGTCTTAGTATAGGGAATATCAGGATTCTAGACCAGGTTGCCACCTGCTTCTCAGAAAGACTCTGACCTTGAACAGAGTATCTGGCCTTTGGCTGCTCAGTCCCTCATCAATAAAACAAGGCCATTGGAAGCACGCCTCACTCAGGCCTTTTCAGAACATCCTGCATAGGTGTCTGTTTAAACAAGCAGGCATTCAGAATTTGACTGACACCCCGGTCAACACTGTATTCTAAGGACATGAGAAATATTTATAAACCTCTCTTGTGAAACTGATATCCAAGGTGAGACCCCACAGTAATAGAATCCCAGTCAAGGATCCCTGTGAAGGTGATTTATTTTGAAAAAAGAAGAAGAAGAAGAAGAAGAAGAAGAAGAAGAAGAAGAAGAAGAA
>CAJQZJ010000735.1:26207-45189 GCA_907164525.1 Lophiomys imhausi | reverse complement strand
AGAAAGAAAGAAAGAAAGAAAGAAAGAAAGAAAGAAAGAAAGAAAGAAAGAAAGAAAGAAAGTTGGAAGTAGGGAGAGAGATGTGAGATGTGAGATGTGATACTACATCCTGGAAAAAGATGTGATACAACATCCTAGGGGAAGAGAGGAGTTGAAGGCCAAAGTGTAGGGTTGATATGATCAAGATACATTGAATAATACATGTATGAAAATTTCAAAGGATAAGTAACAACAGAAATAAAAAGATGAAATTAGATAAGAATGTTTAAAATCTGAGGAGGGGTTAGAAAAGCAATAATAGGAAAGGGAGTGTGTGGGCAAAAGTAGATTGACTCCACTAAAAGCTCTAGTGAAGTTAAGCCAAACTGCTTGTTAGACACCAAGAGAGGCTGTGCTGTGAATGTCAGCTGCTGTCATGCACAGCACATGACTGAAGCAGTTTACAGGCTCAAGGGTGCCTAATAATTCTATGATGTACATATTAGTCCAGGCTCTCAGAGAAGCACATGCCAAGATGTAGTTTAAAGAACAAGGATTTTATGATAGAAAATGGGACAGAAGCCAGAAAATCCAGGCACCATAACTGACATAACACCATAACCCCAATAATGAAGAGACAGGAAAGGAGGAGGTACCCTTGTCTAAAAACGACCTAGCATGGATTGTGTAATTTATACTCTCTTACACAAACTGCTCCTCTTTGGATCCTGGTCACACTCAGTAACTGCAAAGAAAGCCCTAAAAAAATGATAAATTTCAGAGCACCAATGCTAGGTCTTCTGTCAGACTTGCCAATCATATTTTCATCCCCCAAACGAAAATATTTCTAATACAATTTCCTGTCTAGTATTTGAGTAACATACATACTTTTATACTAATTTCAGTTATATGTCTTCCTTTAAAACCTGTAAAAATAATTTGAAAGGTTCTAAATATCTGTAGCCATTTAATGTATTTTTATTTTTTAACATAATTTCCTTTTTGAAATAAATTTATTTATTTGTTGCTTCAGGTTATATCTCCATCATATTGTCCTCCTTCCCCCCTTCCCAGCCCCACCCTCCCACCCTCTACTCCCTAATCCTTCCATCCCACTCCTCTGAAGTGGAGTGTCTCTACATAACAGTCCCTCGCTCCAGTTCAGAAGACATATGAGGACCAAGAGCATCCTCATACACTGGAGGCCTACAAGGTAGTACCACCAGTGAAAAGTGTCTCATTGCCAGGGAGAGAAAACTAAAAAACAAACAAACAAACAAAAGTCTATGTCCATGTTCCCTTTGGTGCGTTGGTTGTACTATAGATATCCTGTACTATATAGCTAAAATCCTACAATAAATGAATAGATACCATATGCATCCTTCTGAGTCTGGGTTAGCTCACTCAGGATGAGCTTCTCTAGTTCCATCCATTTGGCTGCAAATTGCATAATTTCATTGTTTCTGATAGCTGAGTAATATTCCATTGTGTAGATGTACCACAGTTTTTAAATCCATTCTTCGGTTGAGGGACATCTGGGTTGTTTCCAGTTTCTAGCTAGTACAAATAAGGCTGCTATGAACATAGATGAGGAAACATCCTTGTGATTCGGTGAGGAGTCATTTGGATGTATAGCCAGAAGTGGTATGGCTGGGTCCCAAGGCAGAGGTATTCCAAGTTTTCTAAGATATCGCCACAGGGACCTCCATAGTGAATGCACAAGCCTGCACTCCCACCAGCAATAGAGGAAGGTTCCCCTTTCTCTACACCCTTGCCAGCATGTGTTGTCATTTGAGATTTTGATCTTAGCCATTCTGACAAGTATGAGATGGAATCTCAGAGTCATCTTGAGTTGCATTTCTCTGATGATTAAGGATGTTGAGCGTTTCTTCAATGGGTCTCTCGGCCATTAGGGATGTCTCCTTTGTGAATTCTCTATTTAATTCTGCCCCCCATTTTTTGATTGGATTATATGGTTTCTTGGCATTTAATTTCTTGAGTTCTTTGTAGATTTTGGATTTAGCCCTCTGCCAGATGTGTGGGTTGGTGAAGAATTAATCGCAGTCTGTAGGCTGCCATTTTGTTTGAATGACAGTGTCTTTTGCCTTACTAGAAGCTTTTCAGTTTCATGATGTCCCATTTATTGATTGTTGGTCTCAGGTCCTGTGCTTTTAGTGTTCTATTCAGGTAGTTGTCACCTGTGCCAATGATTTTGAGGGATTTTCCCACTTTCTCTTCTAGTAGATTTAGTGTGACCGGCCTTATGTTAATGTCTTTGATCCAAGTGGACTTAAGTTTTGTACAAGGTGATAAGTATGGGTCTAATTTCATTCTTTTACAAGTGGACATCCAGTTGGACCAGCACCATTTGTTGAAGATGCTGTCCTTTTTCCATTGTGCTGTTCTGGCTTCTTTGTCAAATATTAGGTGGCCATAGGTGTGTGGGTCCATTTCTGGGTCTTCAATTCGATTCCATTGATCTACTGGTCTGTTTCTATACCAATACTATGCTGTTTTTACTACTATTGCTTGGTAGTACAGCTTGAAATCTGGGATGGTGATACCTTCAGATGTTTTTTTATTGTACAGGATTGATTTAGCTATTCTGGGTTTATATGATGAAAGTGGGCATCCTTGCCTTGTCCATGAGTTTAGAAGAAATGCTTCAAGTTTCTCTCTATTTAATTTGATGTTGGCCACTGGCTTGCTGTATATTGCCTTTATTATTTCTAGGTACAGTCCTTGTATGCCCGTTCTCTCCAAAAATTTTAGCATGAAGGGGTGTTGGATTTTGTCAAATGTTTTTTCTGCATCTAGCGAGATTATCATGTGGTTTTTTTCTTTCATCTTGTTTATATGGTGAATTACATTGATAGACATTCATATGTTGAACCACCCCTGCATTCCTGGGATGAAGCCTACTTGATCATGGTGTATGATACTTTTGATGTGTTCTTGAATTCAGTTTGCTAGTATTTTATTAAGTATTTTTGCATTTATGCTCATGAGGGAGTTTGGTCTGACGTTCTCTTTCTTTGTTTGGCAGTGTTCTTTCTGATTCTATTTGTTGAAAGAGTTTAAAGAGTATGGGTATTAGCTTCTCTTTGAAGGTCTGATAGAATTCTGTGCTAAAACCATCTGGCCCTGGGCTGTTTTTTTTTTTTTTTTTTTTTTTTTTTTTTTGGTTGGGAGATTTTTAATGACTGTTTCTATTTCCTCAGGGGTTATAGGGTTGTTTAATATGTTAACCTGATCTTGATTTAGCTTCAGTAGGTGGTATCTATCAAGAAAATTGTCCATTTCTGCTTAACTTTTCAAATTTGGTGGAGTATAGATTTTTAAAGTAGGACCCAAATATTCTCGGGATTTCCTCAATGTCTGTGGATATTTCTCCCCTTTCATTTCTGATGATGTTGATTTGGGTTTTTTCCCTCTGCCTTTTACTTAATTTGGCTAAGGGTCTGTCTATTTTGTTGATTTTCTTGAAGAAGCAACTCTTGGTTTCATTGATTCTTTGTATAGTTCTTTTTGTTTCTAAGTTGTTGATTTCACCCCTAAATTTGATTATTCCTGCCTTCTGCTCCTCTTGGGAGGTTTGCATCTTTTTTTCCAATTCACCCAGTTTACCTGTTAATTCGCTAATATGAGCTGTCACAATTTTCTTTTTGAAGGCACTTAGTGCTATGAACTTTCCTCATAGCACAGCTTTCATTGTGTCCCATAGGTTTGGGTATGTTGTGCCTTCATTTTCATTGGATTTTAAGAAGTCTTTGATTTCCTTCTTTATTTCTTCCCTTACCCAGTAGTCATTCAGTAAAGAGTTGTTCAATTTCCATGTGTGTGTAGGCTTTCTGTTGATTCTTTTGCTGTTGAAGTCCAGCTTTATTCCATGGTGGTCTGATAAGATGCAAGGGGTTACTTCAATTTTCTTGTATCTATTGAGGCTATCTTTGTGTCCAACTATATGGTCGATTTTGGAGAAGGTTCCATGTGGTGGTGAAAAGAAGTTGTACTCTTTTGTGTTTGGGTAAAATGTTCTGTAGATATCTGTTAGGTCCATTTGGTTCATGAGCTCTATTAGACTCATTATTTCTCTATTTGGCTTCTGTCTTGATGATCCGTCCATTGTTGTGAGTGGGGTGTTGAAGTCTCCCACGACTAATGTGTAGGGATCGATGTGCAATTTAAGTTTAGAAGCATTTCTTTTACAAATGTAGGTGCGTTTGTATTTGGGGCATGTTCAATATTGAGATGTCCTCTTGATGAATATTTCCTTTAATGAGTATGTAATGCCCTTCACTGTCATTTTTTTATTAACTTCAATTGGAAGTCTATTTTGTTTGATATTGGGATGTTTACTCCGGCTTGCTTCCTGCGTCCATTTGCTTGAAAAACCTTTTCCCAGCCCTTTACTCTGAGATAGTGTCTATATTTGTTAGTGAGATGTGTTTCTTGTATGCAGCAAAATGATGGGTCTTGTTTACAGATCCAGTCTGTAAGTCTGTGTCTTTTTATTGGTGAATTAGGTCCATTGATGTTGATGGATATTAGTGAACAGGGGTTGTTATTTCCCATTATTTTGGTATAGGTGGTCATCCTGTGTTTCTTTCAGTTTAGCTGCAGTGGAGTTTTCTGTTTCGTCTGTTTTCTCAGGTGTAGTTATCTTCTCTGGGTTGGGATTTTCCTTCTAGGATCTTCTGTAGGGCTGGGTTTGTGGGTAAATACTGTTTAAATTTGATTTTATCATGGAATATCTTGTTTTTTTCCATCTATGTTGATATAGAGTTTTTCTGGGTATAGTAGTCTGGCTGGGCACCTATGTTCTCTCAGGGCTTGTAGGACATCTGTCCAGGCCCTTCTAGCTTTTAAAGTTTCTGAGGAGAAGTCACGTGTAATTCTGATGGGCCTGCTATTATATGTTACTTGACCGTTTTCTCTTACAGCTTTTAATATTCTTTTTTTGTTCTATACATTTGGAGTTTGAATTATTATGTGTTGGGAGGAATTTCTTTTCAGATCTATTCTGTTTGGTGTTCTGTAAGCCTGTTGGAATTTTATTGGCATCTCTTTCTTTAGGTTTGGGAAGTTTTCTTCTATGATTTTGTTGAAGATATTTCCTGGACCTTGGGTTCGGGAGTCTTCTCTTTCCTCTATGCCTATAATTCTTAGGTTCTGTCTTCTCATTGAGTCCTTAATTTCTTGGATGTTGTGGGTGAGAGATTTTTAGCTTTCTCATTTTCCTTGGATGTTGTACTGATTTCTTCCATTGAGTCTTCCATGCCTGAGATCCTGTCTTCCATCTCTTTTATCCTATTTTTGATACTCATATCTGTAGTTCCTGTTCTCTTCCCTTGATTCTCCATTTCCACTCTTAACTCTGACTGTGTTTTCCTTATTGTTTCCATTTCCATTTTCATGTCTTGAATGCTTTTATTCGTTTTGTACATTTCCTGCTCCAATTTGCTTGTCTTTGCCTGGAAATCTTTCATTGCCCTGCCTTTTTCCTGTTCAAGTTGAGCCACTTTGGCTTGGAGCTCTCTAATGGTATTATCCATTGCTTTCGCTTGTGAAACTGTGGATTATTTGAATTCCTTCATAGATTAAATTCTTCTTGGAAGGACTCTATCCCTTTCCATAATGTAGAATTGTCATCATTTTCATGTGTGTCAGCTGTGATGAGGTGGTCAAGATTTGATGTACTAGCATAGTTGTGTTTTGTTGGAGATTTATCTCCCTGACTTCTGTTGTTTCTGTTTTTTCTCTGACCTTTAGCCATTTGGATGTCCTTAGCTGTCTTCTCCTGTTGTCTTCTGGGCTTGGATCCAAAGGGGGCGCTTTGGTGTAGCAGTCGAATTGCTTGGTGGTCTGTCGCTTTCCACTGTCTGTATGGGGCCTTGTGTGGAGGTTCTCAGTGTGTCTCCAAGAGCTCACCCCTTCCTGTTTCATCCCAATTGGGGGCTCAGGTGAGGGGTTGTGATGGTGATGTGTTCCTCTAGATTCCTGGGATCCAACTGGTCTTCCTATAGATGACAGTGCAGGTTGGCTGGCCTTAGGCTGTTGGGTGGGGTTGTAGCTCCCCTTCAGCTTATGTGTTGGACAGTGTTTGTGGTCCTCCCTGGCTGCTCACAGGGGGTTTTCAGGGTCAATGTGCATCTAATAGCCAGACACACTGTGAGCTGGTGCAGTCTATTCCTAGGCAATGAGGAATGGCCCAGGATTGTTTCACTGCTCCCAAGACAGAGGTCTCTATGTTGCACACTGAGTGTTCAGCCTGCAGTGGCTCTGGTGGTATGGTCCTGTGTGTCCATGCAGATTCTGTGGACTTTGGAGGTCCCAAGGCCTGTTGGAGTCTTGAGAGGTCCTGACTCCATGCCTATAAGGTGAGTCACTCAGCAGTGCCTCCCAGGTTGAAACCTCACTGATCCAGGGGGTGGAGCTATATATGCTTAAGCTCTTGTTTCCTGCCGGTAGGACCCGTACTAGCAAAAAAGTCTGATAATAATAATAAAGATCTCACAGTTTGCCCAGGGTTGGACCCTGTGGAGGGCAAATCCGCCTTCCAAACGTGTATCCTTTTCTGCCACTCTCACAGCTCCGCCTATGTATGTATGGAGCTGGCTTTGGATACTGGCAAATGGGGCCACTGTCCTCCAAGTTCAGTGTAACCTGCAGCCGGGAGAGTATCCTACTGCTCAATCCAGCTGGAGGGTTTTTTCCCCAATGACTGTAAATGCAATAGAGGGGCCAGTCTAGCACCCCCCTGGGGGCACACAGACATGTTTGGCTTTCCAAAATGCAGCTCTGGACCCTCTGGCTGCTGGGCTGATGCATTGTGTAACCGTCAGCTGCTGCATGCCATGCTGCTGCATGCCCACCACACACTGCTAAGAGTGTGTGGCACTCCCACGGGTCTGCAACCCTTTGCTATATAGCCGGAATGCCTGCGTGGTATCTGGGGGGGGTCCAGTAGGCTGGTGAGTAACCCTGTGTGGGGTCCAAATCTGCCCGTAGGGTATTAGAGTGGATCTTACCAGGCATCTCTCCTGGTGGGGGTTCCTGTTTCCTGGATTCAGTGGCTTCTGTTCATGTCCGAGAGAGGGAGGGAGAGTCCTGCCCAGGGACTTTTAATGGTCCCTGGGTAGCTGGATGAAACCCAGGTGGGTTGATTCAGTCAGATTTTTGCACCGGGCCTTATAACTCTGTGGCTTTATGGTTGTTTTCCCCAAGATCAAAATGCGTCCAAGTGGGCTGCAGCCATCTTGAATCCCCCCGGATTTTTAATTTTACTTTTATGCACATAAAATATATTCAGGTTTTCAAATAGTTTTCTGACAATTTACTTTTCTTTTTCCTTCATTCCCCTTTGTAACATCATGCCTCTAATAGCCTTCTTTCTCCTCTTATGTCACATGTCAATGTGGTAATGAAATGTAGTATATATGTGCAATCAATTTTGTTTAGCTATAAAAAAAATGAAAAGTTCAGCAAAATGAACAGATCTGAATAGTATTGTTAAGTGCAGTGGCCCAGTCTCAGAAGAACAGAAAACATGTTCTCTCTCATATGCAGAACCTAACATTTTAAAGATTTATTTTTTATGTATACATGTGTGTATGTTTGAATATGTGTACTGGAAGTATAAAAGGGTTACCAGATCCTTAGGAAGTATAATTATAGGTGTCACTGAGAATCAAACCTAGATCTTCTTCAAAAGCAGCAAATGTTCTTAACTGTATAGCCATCTCTGCATGCTCCCATCCTAATTTTCAAAATGTGTATGTTTGTCAAGAAGGGCATATGAAAATAAGGCCAGAACTGGATAAGAAACCATGAGAGGGCAACAAGAGAAAAGGAGGTGGTGGAGAGCATGAAATGCATTCTCTGTGCCATTTTATCAATTTTTAAAATTTATTTTTTCATTTCTTCAAGTTACATCTCAATCACAATCCCCTCCCTACTTCCCCTCCAGTCCCTCCTCCTACCCTCTTCACCCTCCTCCCATTTGCTTCCTTTTTTTTCTAAGTTAAGATAAATCTTTTTCGCCGGGCGTGGTGGCACACGCCTTTAATCCCAGCACTCCAAGGCAGAGGCTGGTGGATCTCTGTGAGTTTGAGGCCAGCTTACTCTACAAAGCAAGTCCAGGACATCCAAAAGATACACAGAGAAACCCTGTCTCAAAAAAAAGATATATCTTTTTCTTTTTTAATATTTATTTATTATTATAGGTTACATCATAGTGTCCTCTTTCCATCCCTCCCAATCCTCCCCTGCCACCATCTACCCTCTACCCCATCCCACTCCTCTGGAGTGTAGTATCCCTATATAACAGTCCCCTGCCCCAGTTCAGCAGTCATATGAGGACCAAGAACCTCCTCATACACTGAGGAACTACAATCAATACCATCAGGGAAAAGTGTTTCAATGACAGGGAAAGAAAACAAACAAACAAACAAACAAAAAAGTCTATGTCCATGATCCCTTTGGTGCGTTGGTTGTAGTATAGATATCCTGTACTATATAGCTAAAATCTGACTATAAGTGAATAGAAGCCATGTGCATCCTTCTGAGTCTGGGTTAGCTCACTCAGGATGAGCTTTTCTAGTTCCATCCATTTTGCTGAAAATTGCATAATTTCCTTGTTTCTGATAGCTGAGTAGTATTCCATTGTGTAGATGTACCTTAGTTATTTTTAATCCATTCTTCAGTTGAGGGACATCTGGGTTGTTTCCAGGTTCTAGCTATTACAAATAAGGCTGCTGTGAACATAGATGAGGCAACTTCCTTGTGATTCGGTGAGGAGTCATTTGGATGTATAGCCAGAAGTGGTATAGCTGGGTCCCGAGGCAGAGCTATTCCAAGTTTTCTAAGATATCGCCAGACTGACCTCCACAGTGGTTGCACAAGCCTGCACTCCCACCAGCAATGCAGGGTTCCCCTTTCTCCACACCCTCACCAGCATGTTCTGTTATTTGAGCTTTTGATCTTAGCCAATCTGACAGGTGTGAGATCTGAAGGTATCACTATCCCAGATTTCAAGCTGTACTACAGAGCAATAGTAATAAAAACAGCATGGTCCTGGTATAAAAACAGATCAGTTGATAAATGGAATTGAATTGAAGTCTCAGAAATAAGCCCACACACCTATGGTCACCTAATCTTTGACAAAGAAGCCAAAACTGCACAATAGAAAAAGGCAGCATCTTCAACAAATGGTGCTGGTCCAACTGGATGTCCACTTGTAAAAGAATGAAATTAGACCCATACTTATCACCTTGTACAAAACTGAAGTCCACTTGGATCAAAGACATTAACATAAGGCTGATCACACTAAATCTACTAGAAGAGAAAGTGGGAAAAACCCTCAAAATCATTGGCACAGGTAATAACTTCCTGAATAGAACACCAACAGCTCAGGACCTGAGACCAGCAATCAATAAATGGGATCTCATGAAACTGAAAAGCAAAAGACACTGTCATTCGAACAAAATGGCAGCCTACAGACTGGGAAAAAAATCTTCACCAACCTCACATTTGACAAAGGGCTAATATCCAAAATTTACAAAGAACTCAAGAAATTAAATGCCAAGAAACCAAATAATCCAATTAAAAAATGGAGAAAAGAGCTAAACAGAGAATTCACAAAGGAGGAATTCCTAAACGCCAAGAGACACTTGAAGAAATGCTCAGCATCCTTAATCATCAGAGAAATGCAACTCAAGATGAAGTTGAATAGTTATACATTCTTCAGTTGAATAGTCTTCCCCATTCTTAAATACTCTTTTGGATAAAAACAAACTCGTTGAAATTACTCTAAATATTACAGAACCTATTTTTTAAAGCCGTATTTATTTTATGTATCTCAAAATTATCACTTTTCAATTGTAAAATAAGTGTATATTAACTAAATTGACCACATATAAATAGAAATTGTGTGAATGTATATATGATACTAAATGTTATTTAGATTTTCTCAATACTGTATAAAGTAATTTTCAGTGGATTCAGGTAAATGTAAATGTATACATGTTCATCTTTATTTATGAGTATTTCTATTTATTCATATATTTCCCCTTGGCAAATTAATACAAGTGAATTAATGAACTGAGATCATTTTTTACAATGAACAACAAATATTTCACAAAGCATGCAGAACATCTATTTCTATGACTGATGGCCAGCTCTTCTTATTACATAGTTTAATAATATAATTATTTTGTGAACAGAAGGTGGAGTTTCTCATTTTTATTTTGTTTTATCTGCATTCTCTGGTGAACATTTTTTTGTGGTGAACTTTTTTTAATGTTCTTGTTTGGTGTTTATTTATCCTTTCCTCTCTGTCTTCGGTACTTCCAAGGTGTCTCAGTTCATATTTTGACTTTAAATAGCATATCTATGTCAGTTACTCTCAAATTTATAGTTCTTGCTCAGATACTTCATAATCATCTACTCAGCACCTTGTATGGACTCTCAATAAGCATCTCAAGTTTGTCTTGGTTTGTTTTGGTTTGGTTTGGTTTTTCAAGACAGAGTTTCTCTGTGTAGCCATGGCTGTCCTGGAACTCCCTCTGTAGACCAGGCTAGCCTCAAACTCACAGAGATTGGCTTGCCTCTGCCTCTTAAGTGCTGGGATTAAAGGTGTGTGCCACCACTCCCCAACCATCTCAAGTTTGATATGTACAAAATTAGACTCCAAATCTTTACTCTCCTCCATTCTCCCTGTTGTCAATCATTTTCATCTTTCCAGGTACTCTAGACAAAGACTTAAGGGTTGTCATTGATTCCTTTCTAAAGGATTTGCACAATTATCACTGAGGAAGAATACTTGCATATGCGACCAATATACTGCTTGTATCTTCTGAAAGTATGGCTGGGGAATCTCATATAAAGAAGAGTGGATCTCCTGGCAAGTTTATATTCTTCACTTTTTCTTGAAACTGCAATTTAGTTATCAATTGTATTTATTAATAAGTATAAACTATATATTTAGGCCAGCAGAGCAGCTAGCGGGCTGGCAGGAGGCTGGCAGGCCTGGCCCACCTTATCTGGAGGCCTGACTTGTCCTGGGGAAAAATCCCTGGACCAAGGGTAGCCTTCACCGCCTACAGACTAAACTCTGTTAACTAATATCTTCATTAATAATGATAAGCTATTATATTAGGCCAGCAGAGCAGTTGGTGGCCTGGTGGGAGATTGGCAGGCTTGACTTGCCTTAGAAGCCTATTGGCCTGGTGGTCCTTCTTGGCGGGGCAGTTTGGCGAGGCAGCTGCTAGATATTTATTAATAACAACAAACTATTATATTAGACCAGCAAAATTGCTAGCGGCCTGGAGGGACAGCTGCTGGGGTTTGGTGGAAGGCTGATGGACCTGGATTGTTTTCACTGGAAGCCTATAGGCTACTGTGGCCTTTTCCCCAATAATGAAATACACCAAGACCTTTTAATGTTTCAATACTTAGCCTTTAGCTGGGTGGACTCTCAACTAGCTGATCTAAGTAAACCTGAACTATTTAATCCCCAAGAGCCATGTAGCCTGTTGTTACCTTCTGAGGTAACACCTCTATCTGCTTCTGAGACTCCTGGCAGAAAGACAGATTCCTCTGTGTAAAACTCAAGGTTCCTGTTTCTGTCTCAGCTATACTCTTTCTGACCAGCTAATTGACCATCGGTGACTTTTGTTAACCAATCAAGAGAATGCCTCAGAAGGGTTGGTAACCAGATATCAGCATTTAAATCAGCCCTTCAAACCAATGTATTAGACTTTCCTCCAACATTTTTTCCTTATCTAATAAGAGCCATCTTGAAACGATGAATAAATGAATGTCATACGAATAGACAACAGTAGACAGCAAATTACAATGTTCATGAGAGTTAAAGAGATGATTTAGTGGGTAAAAATACTTGCTACAAAACATGATGGCCTGAGTTTGATCACAGATACACAGATGCATACACACATGCACACACATACACAGACGAAACAGCTAATAGATAGATAGATGATAGATAGATAGATAGATAGATAGATGACTGACAGATAAGAAGATGGTAAATAAAAAGTAAAAATTATTTCTAAAAGGCTATTGATCCTTTTCTAAGTAGTCATACTAAGTTTAATTGGTGCTTGGTTTTCATAATGTGAGAAAAATTAATTCCCATTTACTTAAGTTATTGTAATTCAGTTGTTGATACATGTAACTAAACATAATTAGAAACTAACACAAAGGGGTTGCTAAGAGAGCACTGTGATAAAACCTGGAAATTCTGAGCATGTCTGCTGATTGGAACATTAAGCTAATATTAATAAAATAAATGCCTATTAAGCAGGGCTGTCTTCAGGCCAAGAAACTCTATGTATACAAAAACTATTAATTACTCCTGTTATCCTTTCCATCACTATTCACAGGGGAACAAATATCTGAAGTTTAGGCTCATTGAAGATTTATAAATTGCTAAGTGATTATATCTTCATTTTAAAACATCGTGATGGCATGTACTTGGCAGCAATGCAATTTTAATCAAACTCCTTGGTCAAGTGGACTTAAATGGGACCAGATGGAGAGGAGGGAGGGTATGCTAAATAAATAAATACATAAATAGATAAAATTTGAAAATAAAACCCTAAAATTCCTCCAATATTCCTCAAAAAAATACAGACACTACAACAAACCTATTTCCCAAGTTATAGTAAATTTCTAATCAGATCTTATTAAGCATTGGGAAAAGTTTACTAATTGTGTGGGGGGGGCTGTTATGCATATTTTGATTAAAAGGGTAACTATATGTAAGCTTGTATATGTGTAATATATTTGCGTTTAAGGGGAGAAAGGAATTGAAATGGAGAGGTAAAGAAATAGGAGGAGAATTCTCTTTGTGAATATGTAAAAGATTCAACTTATATAACATTTTTAATGGAAACATGACACAAAATTTAAAGAAAGTATTTTCTAGACATTCAGATGGGAGAAAATAATAATAAAGTTTTATTTAGATATTTAAATACATTTTAAAATAATAGTAAAATAAGAAGCTTTAAACCAGCTTGGCTGTGTAACCATTCAGAGAGGATAATTCCAGATGACTTGTAAAATGCAACTTCAACTGAATGCGCTTACAGGAATACTTCTGAAAAACTAAGATGAATGCAAATAAAAATCCAAATTGATTTCAATAATTACAGTGTTGTGATAATGCTATTATTATACTGACTGTGTTGTGTATATTGCAGAATAGTAAAAATGAGTAATTCCTTTAGAACAGTGAAACAGAGAACAAGCAAGATCAAAAAGTCCAGTGAAAGCCTCACAGTTCTAAGTTTGAATCAATTATAAATTATAAATTGAATTATTAATTAATAAAATGAGTATTTGTTAGTAATATGTTTTATCTTTACAAAATGAATAAATCTTACTTAGGCCTTAATTTTCTTAAATTAAATATAAATTAATGAGTAATCCTAGTGTTTATGGTCTCTGAACATATTTCACTAAAAGGAAAAAGTCCATTTTGTAAGATGAAAATCTTACCTCTGAAATTTTTAAGGTGAACCTAAAGACATTATGCTAGTAGAGAGTTAGTCAGTTAATAGAACTATTAGTAGCAAATAAGAATGAAGGGGTCGGGCTGGAGAGATGGCTCAGTGGTTAAGAGCACTGGCTGTTTATCCAGAGGACCCAGGTTCAATTCCCAGCACCCACATGGCAACTGACAGCTGTCTGTAATGCCAATTCCAGGGCTTCTTGACACTGTTACATAGACACACATGCAGGAAAAGCACCAATGAACATAAAATAAAAATATACTAAAAAGAAAAATCATCTGTGGGGGGAAAAAACGAATATAGGAGTCATGGAGAGCAGCTGAGGCTTGGCATTTTTTAAGAGGCCAGAAGAGGCTTTTGGTGAAGGTGTAGCCTTGGTGGAAGTGAATGTATAAGCATAATGCTATTATGTACTGTGCTATAATAGATTATCCTTATTTTATTCAAACACTGATCAGTGACCCCAATATCTGGTTACAATTCTTATTCTTAGAATCTCCTGTCTCAATTTGATATAAACATTGCTCCCCAATTGTTTCCTAATATATCAATAAAGTAGCTTGACACCCAAAGACTGTACAGGCTTGGACTTCCTGCCAGCAGGGGAGCAGGAGAAAAAAAGAGGACATGGGGGATTCAGCCATGGAGGGAGGTCCAGGAGACATCATGAGAAAACTGCTGGAGCATAGAAAGCCATAAATGCAAGTATCTCTGGGACTTAATCTGGGAGGTAGCCAGGCTATCTTAGAGGATCAGAATACAGTAATAACTTCTCAGTGTTGTGCCTTAAAGCTTGTTAAATAAAGAATAGTCCAGTCTCAATCATCTGGGAGCTAGCTGGGTTAAGAGAAAACTGTAGCAATCTTTTAAATGTACACTCTCTGGGATTTAAGCTGGGAGGCAGCCAGAATGTCTTAGAGGACCAGAATAAAGTAATAACTGCTCAGTGTTGTGCGTTAAAGCTTATTAAATAAATAACACTCCATTCTCAATTATTTGGGAGCTAGCTGGGTTAATAGAAAACTGTAGAAATCTTTGAAATTTATGCTAACATGAAGGCCCAGGAATAAAGGGGTCAGGCATACAAGTTGAGGCTTGGCACCATGATGAGAGCTTATGAGATGTTATTAGTGAAAGAACAGTCCAGTTGCAGCAGAGGACCCTAGCATGTTGGAGATGCCAGTACCACAGGATCCAAATGAAGGACAGCAGCAGCAGTGCAGTGGAGCCAGCCAGAACCTAGAAGACAAGCTGTGTGTGCTGCGGAGGGCAGAGCTGGGAGCTGGAGAAGTGACCCAACCTGTTTGGAGGAGCCCAGAAGATTGTAAGTGAATTCCAGACAGAGGCCATTCTGTTAATTACATAGTTAGGAGTTTGGTTTATGCTTTGTTCAGATTGTGACTGCACCCTGGTTTTTCCCTCTTGAAGTAAGAAAGGATTTAATGTATTTTTGATTTTACTAAGGTCTACACAGTTAAAGAGACTTTGAAATTTAAGAGAATTTAGATTTTTAAAGAGATTGACTACTTTAAAGGGAATTAAGTTTTAACGTGTTTCACTTTGTAAAGACTGTGGGACTTTTAAATTAATATACAATTTTAATGTGAGATCTTGGGGCTCTCATTCCTTTCTTATTAGAAAGGAAGGGCTGCCTGGTATGGGGGGTACATGCCTTTAATCCCAACTCTCAGGAGGCAGGAGGCAGAGGCAAGTGGATCTCCATGAGTGCAAGGCTAGCCTTGTCTACAAAGTGAGTCCAGGACAGGCAGAGAAACCCTGTCTTGTAAAACAAACAAAAACAAAAATTAAGAAAGGAAGGGTTGTCACTTGTGCTTACGTGTCAAGTTGCTAAGGGGTTAGTTGTGCTGGTTGGTCTTATGTCAACTTTACATAAACTAGAGTTATCTGAGAGTAGGGAACCTCGGTTGAGGAAATGCCTCCATAAAATCCTCTGTAGAGCTTTTTTTTTAATTTTAAGCTTTGTTTTATTTATTTCTTGGTTTGGTTTGGTTTGGTTTTTGAAACAGGGTCTCTCTCCACAGCCCTTGCTCTCCTGAGACCCACTACTAGACCATTTTCTTCATTAGTGATTGATAGGGTCGGGCCCAGCCTATTGCAGATGCCACCCCCTGCACTTATAAGAAAGCAGGCTGAGCAAGTCATGTGGACCAATACAGTGAGCAGTACCCCTCCTTGACCTCTGCATCAGCTCCTGCCTCCAGGTTCTTGTCTATTTGAGTTCCTGTCCTAGTTTCTTTCAGTGGTGGACTACAATGTGGAAGTGTAACCCCAATAAACATTTTCCTCCCCAACTTGCTTTTTGGTCAGGGTGTTTTGTTGCAAAAGAAATGCTAACTAAGACATACCCTATGTCCTACCCACTTGAAAGAAAACAGACATCATTTTAGGATGATTTAAAATGAACTAATCATTGTGAATTTTTAATATGATTAATCCAGCTAATTTACACGTATTTTACATATTTGTGTGACTTTCCTGTTAAGAGAATGTAGTCCTTCAAGTTTCAAGAGTAGAATTTACTGTTTTAAATTAAGATCACTATATGATGTTGAACAATAAACATTCTCCGTGCATTCTTCCTACTCAACTGAAAATGTATGTCATTTGAATAATATCTCTCCAAGTCCCAGAAATGAAATCCATCCATTTAATACATTTATGTTATGAAGAGATAGCTCATCAAATAAAGTGTTTGCCAAGTAAGTTTGAAGACTTGAGATCAGTTCCCTACAAACCACACACAGTAAGAAACAATAACACATGCATCTGTAATCTTCGTACTCCAGAGGCAGACAGGAGATGGGGGAAGGAGAACCCAGAGAAGCTAGTATGCCAGGTGCAGTGAAAAAGACAAGACAAGACAAGAAGATTTCCAGTATCAAACAAACTGGAAAGCAACAACAGACACCTGAGACTGTCCTCTGACCTCTGCATATGCATCTGACACACTTGTACCTGCATTCATAGACACACACACACATGCACACACATGCACACACGCACACACGCGCACACACACATGCACACGCACACACACGCACACACACACATGCACACGCACACACACACGCACACACACACGCACACACACATGCACACACACACACACGCACACACACGCACATGCACGCACACGCACGCACACACACACACAGAGATGACATAACCTAAAATAACGTGTCAGTCATCAACCTCATCTTTCCTGTATAACCAGTATTTCTAGATATCTAAATAACTGGAAAGAGATAGTCACTCTATAGCTATGTTGTGCCTTATAAACAAAGAAACTATCAGAAAGCTCACCATTCCACAACTGTTAATAAAAAATGGAATGTTGAATTCAGGCAATAACCCTCAGTAATTATTTATGCCAAGTGGTGTCCTCAGGAGTATAAGGTTCAGATCTCTCCTCAAAAATAGATTTACCTTTCATCTGCAAGGAAGAGTTGCTGAGGAAAGAGAGAGAAGGAAGGAACAACTAGATGAAAGGAAGTTAAATAAGCTAATTTTTCAAAAAGCTAAATTAAAGGAAGACTAAATGTGTTAATGTTGGTATATAGATATTATGTAGATTCTGATTTAAACATAAAAGGTCCAGTGAAGGAAATGATTGCACTGAGGAAAATGTGACATCAAAGGATTACTGTGAAATTGCTTGTTGTGACAAAAGTTTTCTGACTGTGCTTCCAAAAATCACTATTTTATAATAAAACACACAGAGTTGTCTTTGATTAAAATACTTTTATTCAAAATAATGTGAAACTAATAGTGCTGAAATTAAAGGTGTGTGCCACCACACCCGGCAATAACAGACAGCTGTGAACTGCTTGTGGGTGCTGGGATTTGAACCTGGGTCCTTTGGAAGAGCAGTCAGTGCTCTTAATCACTGAGCCATCTCTCCAGCCCCAATTTTATTTGTGTTTCATTTTAACCACTGTATTTGGAATTTGAATATTTCTCAATTAACTTATCACTTCTGTCAGGGTTGTATAATATGTAGGATTGATGTCAGGTTCCCTCCCTCACCATGTCCTTTTAAAAATACACTTTTGCATTTAATTATTCATTTTAGAGAGGTGATTGTGATGCACATACATGTGCCATGTCATTTGTGGAGGACAGGGGACAACTTCTAGATGGTGACATGTGTCCTGGGGATTCAACTCCAACCATTAGACTTGGAGGGAAGTGCCTTGAGCTGCTGAGCCATCTCATGAGGTGAAATTAAACTTAAAACTAAGAGCTGAGGATTTTGAGAGTCATTTCTATCTTCCAGAAGAGTGTCTCCTATAGTCTGTGTGGTTTGAAAACATTGTTTTGCACTCCACTACATTTTTACTTCTTCTAAAAAACATACTTGGTTGTGGCAGATACTTGCAGTAGCAACAGTTTACCAGTTTCTTTTCATAGACAATTCTTTTGTCTTTCAGTCTATGAACTCAGTGCTTACCATTAGCTGTCCCTGCATCTCCTTATGTGTTATTGCCATACATTTATTTTATAATATTACTATATAACATTAAAAACATTCTGAACTCTTTGCTTTCTGATTTTTAGTACTTATATATGGAGTATTTAAAGACAATAAAGAGTGGCTGGAACTGGCTAAGTATAATAATTAAAATATTGAGGCTGAATTGACTGTACTGATGTAATCATTTTAAAATAGTCAATTGAATATGTTACCATGATTTAAAAAGCTGAAGATATCATTGTGATATAGATAGAAAGATAGATAGATAGATAGATATAGATATAGATATAGATAATCAGCAATAAAGCTGCCTCTAAGGAAGACTTGATTATCTGTATAGAAATAGGAATAATTATAATAACTTTAAAAATCTCATCTAGAACTCATAAGCTAGACCAGCAAGGTTAAGGGTATAATGAGAAAATTTGTTGGTCAATCTAGATCCTTGACACATTAGAGAGGACAAAGATGAAGAACAAACTTTTCTTTTTCTCTGGGATTATGTTTTCAAGTATGTTTATGTGCCAAATAACATAGAAGACAAATTTTTGTTTGTTTATTTGTTTAAGATTTGTTTTCCCTAACTCACTTTACTTAGCTGTGATGCAAATCACATGAGTATGCAGTTTTTAATTGGGACCCTCTTCATCACATCCTGGAACCTAAGGGGAGGGTATATAAGTTTCCCCATCTACCATGATTAAGTCTTTTGTTCTGACCCTGGTGGCACAAGTCTTTGGCCAGCATCAAGAAAATGGCTTGACAAAATGATTAGCCTGCAAGTATTTTTAAATCTCAGATTCTTTAGCATTCTTGGCATTATCATTAAAATGTCAATGTTGATTTCATTGTAAATCAATATTTTGGAGAACACTAGATTATATGCATAGTATGTAAATTGCCTCTACCTAGAAGCAATATAGATAGATAGATAGATAGATAGATAGATAGATAGATAGATAGATAGATA
>CAJQZJ010000735.1:0-26197 GCA_907164525.1 Lophiomys imhausi | reverse complement strand
ATAGATAGATAGATAGATAGATAGATAGATAGATAGATAGATAGATATCGATGAATGGGTGGGTGGGTAGATGGATGGATGGATGAATAGATTTAGATATAGATATGCAGTGTGTGTGTGTGTGTGTGTGTGTGTGTGTGTGTGTGTGTGTGTATGTACATCTTGGGCTGGAGATGTAGATCAGTTTATAGAGTGCTTGCCTAGCAAGCATGCTAGGTTCTACCTCAGAACATCATGAACAGTATATGATGCCATTCATCTGTAATCCTGGCACATGGTGAGTAGAAACACGAAGAGTGGAGGTTTAAGGACATCCTTGCCTAATCAGTTCAAAACTAGCCTGGACTGCATAAGATCCTGTCTCAAAAACAAAACAAACAAACAAAAAAAGATTTCTTTGTATCTTTCTGCCTGTCTCATCAGTGTGTCAAGGCATGAGCCTTGACAGCTTGCAGACAACAGACCAACAGATGTCTTTGTTTCTGCTTACAGTGAAGACAAATAATATAAATTCACTGAATACAAGGACAGCACAAAATGTAAAAAGTTTGTAAATGAACAAAAGGAACACTATGTTGAATTCCTGGATCATTTATAAGGGTTGAGGGTCCACCTCCTTTGGTCCCAAAGCAGTATACAGATGGAGTCCAGGAATGAGAAATCCAATCAGATCTTAATGTGTATCATATAAGGAAGAGAAGCAATGAAGCAAAGAAAAAGACATTCATCACAGCCCAAATAAAGCTGGAGCAAGAAGAGAAATAAATGAAAAAAGTTGAGAGTCAAGGAAATCTGAAATGAAGAGTGAATCTTGGCCCTGATTTCCAGAGGGATGGGAAGAAGGTCAGTCTGCACATATTTAGTAAGTTATAATAAGTGACGATTACTCCCTCATTATAGGACTTGGAATGGTGCTGATAAATTTGTGTCCATATCCTACACCTTCATGGAAGTTATAATTGGCATGAGGGAGATTGGGTAGCACAGTTCATAGCCTTGCTCAGTGGGACACCCAGAGGTATTCTCCACACTGGATGATAATGACAGCTCTGATTATCGAATCTTGCAGCCAGGCTTCCAGAGGACACAGGGTGACCCCAGAGACTGTATAGGTTATGTTTGGCTCTCCCAGGAGAGAGTGTAGAACTCTTTGCGTGAGTTTATTATAAAAATGACAAGTTTATTTAACTGACCAGGCTTAGGTAAAGGGAGCTGCATGTAGTAAGTAGGATATCCTTAAAGTAAAGTCATCCTTTCAAAAGAGATTAGGTAAATGATTCTTGGGGACTTGAGATTGTCTTTAAGGGAGGTTTTTTTTTTTTTTTACATTGACCTATTTTGACTACATAAATGGAAATTCAAAAGAGATTTCTTTCCTTTCTTTTCTCAGTTATCTATAGAATTTATTAACACTAAGTTTTTCTTTTTCTTTTTTTTTTTTTTGGTTTTTCGAGACAGGGTTTCTCTGTATAACAGCTCTGGCTGTCCTAGACTCACTTTGTAGACCAGGCTGGCCTCAAACTCACAGAGATCCGCCTACCTCTGTCTCCCAAGTGCTGGGATTAAAGGCGTGCGCCACCAACGCCCGGCAACACTAAGTTTTTAAGCAAGAAAAGATCAACAGCTTTGGTTTCTCTGGATGCTTGAAATGCCTCCATAAGATAAGGTTGTATTAGCCTCTTCAAACTCTTTCACAAAATAGAATCAGAAAGAACACTGCCAAACTCATTCTATGAGGCCACAGTTACCCTCATTCCTAAACCACAAAAAGACCCAACAAAGAAAGAGAACTTCAGACCAATCTCCCTCCTGAACACAGATGCAAAAATACTTAATAAAATTCTAGCAAACCGAATCCAAACACATCAAAACTATATTACACCATGATCAAGTAGACTTCATCCCAGGAAAGCAGGAATGGTTCAACATACGAAAATCCATCAACGTAATTCACCACAAAAACAAGATGAAAGAAAAAACCACATGATCATCTCACTAGATGCAGAAAAAGCATTTGACAAAATCCAACATACCTTCATGCTAAAAGTTCTGGAGAGAACGGGCATACAAGGACCATATCTGGAAATAATAAAGGCAATATACAGCAAGCCAGTAGCAAACATCAAAGTTAATGGAGAGAAACTTGAAGCATTTTCTCTAAACTCAGGGACAAGGATGCCCACTTTCACCATATCTCTTCAATATAGTACTTGAAGTTTTGCTAAAGCAATAAGACAACTAAAGGAGATCAAGGGGATACAAATTGGAAACAAAGAAGTCAAATTATCCCTATTTTCAGACAATATGATAGTATACATAAGTGACCTCAAAAATTCCACCAGAGAACTCTTACAGCTGATAAACATCTTCAGCAAGGTGGCAGGATACAAAATTAATTCAGAAACAATTAGAAGCCCTTCTTTATACAACAAATAAATGGGCTGAGAAAGAAATTAGGGAAACTTCATAATAGCCACAAACAATATAAAATATCTGGGGGTAACTCTAACCAAGCAAGTAAAGGACCTGCACAACAAGAACTTCAGACCACTGAAGAAAGAAATTGAAGAGGACTTGAGAAGATGGAAAAATCTGCCATGCTAATGGATAGGTAGGATCAGCATAATAAAAATGGCCATTCTACCAAAAGCAAAATATAGATTCAATGCAATTCCTATCAAAATACCAACACAATACTTTATAGACCTGGAAAAAGCTATTCTCAATTTCATATGGAACAACAAAAAACCCAGAATAGCTAAATCAATCCTGTACAATAAAAAAACATCTGAAGGTATCACCATCCCAGATTTCAAGCTGTACTACCGAGCAATAGTAGTAAAAACAGCATGGTATTGGTATAGAAACAGACCAGTAGATCAATGGAATCGAATTGAAGACCCAGAAATGGAACCACACACCTATGGCCACCTAATTTTTGACAAAGAAGCCAAAAACGCACAATGGAAAAAGAACAGTATCTTCAAAAAATGGTGCTGGTCCAACTGGATGTCCACTTGTAAAAGAATGAAATTAGACCCATACTTATCACCTTGTACAAAACTTAAGTCCACTTGGATCAAAGACCTTAACATAAGGCCGGTCACACTAAATCTACTAGAAGAAAAAGTGGGAGAAACCCTCGAACTCATTGGCACAGGCGACAACTTCCTGAACAGAACACCAACAGCTCAGGACTTGAGATCAACAATCAATAAATGGGACCTCATGAAACTTAAAAGCTTCTGTAAGGCAAAAGACACTGTCATTTGAACAAAATGGCAGCCTACAGACTGGGAGAAAATCTTCACCAACCCCACATCTGACAGAGGACTAGTATCCAAAATTTACAAAGAACTGAAGAAATTAAATGCCAAGAAACCAAATAATCCAATTAAAAAATGGGAGAAAGAGCTAAACAGAGAATTCGCAAAGGAGGAATTCCTAAAGGCCGAGAGACACTTGAAGAAATGCTCAGCATCTGTGTAGGCCCCCAGTGTATGAGGAGGCTCTTGGCCCTCATATGACTGCTGAACTGGGGCGGGGGACTGTTATGTAGGGACACTCCACTCCTGAGGACTGGAACGGAAGGGTTAGGGGGCAGAGGGTGGGAGGGCAGGACTGGAAAGGGTGGAAAGAGGACACTATGATGGAGATGTAACCTGAAGCCATAAATAAATATATTTTTTTAAAAGATAAGGTTGTAGGCAAGACGATAGGGCATTTTCTTAATTAGTGTTTGATGAGGGAGGGCATAGCCTATTGTGGGTGGTTCCATTCCTGGAATAGTGGTCCTGGGTTCTATAAGAAAGCAGGCTGAGCAAGGCTGTAAGAAGCATCCCTCTGTGGCCTCTACATCAGCTCCTGCCTCCAGGTTCCTGCCCTGTTTAAGTTCCTGTCCTGCCTTCTTTCGATGATGAACAACAGGGGTAACACAGAAGTGTAAGGAAAGATGAACAGTAAGTAATGTGGAAGTATAAGCCAAATAAACACTTTCCTCCCTGAGTTGCTTGGTCAGGGTGTTTTGTTGCAGCAATAGAATCCCTAACTAGGACTGCTAGTACTAGAAACTCTACCATGGAGAAACAAACTCCAAAAAGTTAATGGAAACATACTTCATATAATTTATCTAAAATATTTAAGTCACATATTAGCTACCATGCTTCCAATTTAGCAAATTAAATTGCAGATGTGTATGTATGTACTTCTAATGGATGTGAAGTAGACTTGTTGGTACACACAGAGATTAAGGCCTGGATTAGCAATCTTCCAGAAAAGCTGGAAGATGGGTTTTCTTGCCAGGTCATACCCAAAATGAAATATCTAAAGAGTCATAAAGGACACATCTGACCTTTGAAAGCTGATGATACAAGCCTGTACTTTCATCCTGAATGTTTTGAGAATTTAAGTGTCTGTAGTTTCCCAGTAAGCTTAAATCACCAGATTCTAATTACCTGATGCCACTTTACTACAGATTACAGCTCACCACTCCAGGTTAACACTCCCTCTCTCAAATACATCCCAGACTTGAAAGAGACTGTCTCCTTACCTTGCTTTTGCCATTGCAGATGGTTGTTGTTGTTGTTTTGCAAAACATGAGAACTGATTTGCTACATGCTAACTTGTTTTTTCATGGCTTCTCACATTATTGGAGCTTGAGTTCCAATTCTCTCATGGGAGACCCATTCTTAAGGAGATTGATTGGTTTAGAGTAGCATGCTATGCTATTTTGTTAGCTTCTGCTAAGTGTTGTCAGTGGCAGGCATGCAGCTTTCCTCTTTTTGTTTGTTTGTTTACAATGTTTTTTGAGACAGTTTTTTTTTTCTGTGTATCCTTAACTGTCCTGGAATCACAGGTTGGCCTTGAACTCACAGAGATCTACCTGCCTCTGCCTCTTGAGTGCTGTGACTAACATGTCTTCTAGGGGCAATATGCCATTTAAAACCAGATCTCCTGTGGGAACCCAACACTTAGGGAGACTGGCTTGTCACCCATTCTCTGTATATAAGTTTATGTGTATTTATCCATTAGATCAGTAAGGACATTATTGTTTATTATTAAGCAAAAACTTACATAGTACCTTCACGGGGAAAAAAATGTGTCATTTTGAATTTTAAACTGTCCTTAGCAAGCAGCCTTATCTTATCAGCAGGGGTCTCACCCTGACTTCATTGTTAAGATCAGGCTAGTCTAGAATTCAGAGATCTGTCTGTTTCTGCCTCCAGTGTGGTGGGATTAAGGGCATGTGCCATTACTGCCCTGCACAAATATTTTACTTAAATCCCAGATAATAGTAACTCTAACCCAGAGAGCAACTCTGCACTACAGTGACAATTCCAAATCTGTCCAAAAATCCTTAAAAATCTCCCATGTTTTAGCAATACCAAACCAGAAAAATATCCCTTCTCCTTCCCGATATAGGGAAAAATCAAAGCCATCTAAACAAAAATCAAGCAAAGAAACAAAAAATGTTCCAAAAGCCTTGGTCTAACCTTGCCATCCCATGTTATAAATAAAGTTCTGTTTATTATTCTTTGGAATATAGTTTTGGCTGCTTTTCATTGGTGGGCTTTTTCCAGTTAACCCTGACAAGCACATCCTAGCCAGGGAGCTCTAAGCTTCAGCTGTCATCAATTTTGTCTTATCTATTGGAAAGAGTCTCCCTCCTTCCCCCACTGTCATTGTTGGTAACTTAGCATTCCATCTATAAGCTCTCTCCTTTTCTAAGCCTATCCTAGCCCGATCTCTCTGAAAAACTATAGACAGAACCACAATTGTCAGTGTAAAAATCATTTGTATGCTAAGAGAAACAAACTCAATTGAAATCCAAATGTACTGAGACATTGTGAATTTCTCTATTTTTAATTTAGGCAGTTAATTCCATTCTCAAGCTCTGTCTAGAAGGCTGCAGGGTTTTTAGCACATGGGGAGAGCCAAGACCTTAGCTCTCTGCCTTTGTTGCAAGACAACACCTTTTGTTAAGGGAGCCCACCTCTAAAATGCATTTGGGTACGGTTCCCTGCTCTTTGGCTAGGACACTGTCTTTTACTGGGTACTGAGCCAGTACTTCAGTAAAGCCCCAACATTCAGCTTGAGATTACAAACTGCTCAGGACATTCAAATTATTGAGCACATAGAGACTGGACAACAAATATTACTATTAAATCGATTAACCACTTTTCCATTTTATTTGAACCCCCAAACAGGTTTTCTGCATCCCAAATCAGCAGGAAGCAATTTTAAGAGAGTGACACCCCATTTCCAAAAAGTGGGGTGGATGATTCTTTGGTCATTTGATGTATTATAGATGTTGTTTAGGGGGATTGGTTACAAGTTGTTAAATGGTCTTGTTAAGCGAGGTATAGGAAATTAGATTCAGGGACTTTTCTCTTTCTTCTCTCTGTCCTTTTTTTCTCTCTTATATATATTTGGAGAAAACTTGAAAAGAAAAAAGATGGGGAATATGGGCATATAATATAGAAATGATAAAATATATGGGTAGATTATTGAATCTGCTCTGAAACTGAAAGGTGTTGTTTTTTCTCAAAATAATTTTATCTTTTGACATATTGGTATAGAATTTTGTATATTGATACAAAAATAAGGTTAATTTTTGATTCATTGGTATAGAATTTTATATTCTGACACACATATATATGTATATTTCAACTCCTATATAAGGTATTGTGCCTATACAACTCACGTAACAGTATATATTTACTTCCAATCCTTTTATGGGTTGCTATTGCAAACTATTTAGGAAATTGAACTTGAGTTGTTTAGGATTTAAAAGTATATTTTCAAGTCTGAATAAAATCTTTGAGTTTATAAATATAGGATATGATATAAAATATTAGGGTCAGAACTTTAGGCATACCAAGATAGATGATTATTTTTTCTTCTTCAAGATTGCCTGATGCAAATAGGCTACATATCATGTGTGTAACTTTTATAGATGGTTTTCTCAATTGTTTCATATTCTTACTACTTTTACTATATAATTTTTAAAAATTAGCCTTTTTTTTTAGAAAAAAGGAGGGAATTGATAGGGTGATGTTATGCATTCGAAATGTTAATTAACCTGGTCTCAGAAGCCTGCTTGCTGTACACCAAGTAAAGCTATGTTACCTTTCTTATTAACCATTGTCTCTAGTAAAAAATATGGCTAATTAAATTATTTAACCAGCATTTATAATCAGTAATTGGTTTGGCGGCTAATCCTTAACCATCCATTATAAATGAATACACAGACAACATGGGTGGATTTTAACAAGCCTTGGCATGAGTTGTGCAATCCTAGCCCATCTAAGCTAGCTCATAATTCTGTTACCCAAATATGACCCCATATATACATATGTCCCCTTGGACTGCCATTCTCCATGATATTCCGATGTTCCTGGCCATGTGGAATGAGGTTCTTTTCTCTAACCCATAGTATGTGCCTCCTTCTTCCTGCTGCTCCTGGCTGGAATGCTTTCTTCTTCCTGCTGCTTGCTGGAAAGCTTTTTTGTTCTGTCTAAAGCACAGGCTTCCAGCTCTAAACTCAAAAGGAAGTCCCACCTTTCTCTGTCTTTGCCCAATCTCAGGCCTTGGCATTTTATTTACCCAATCAGAGTCAATGTAAGTAACAGACAGAAAGCAGGACCAATTAATTAACATTTAGAATGCTTAACACTACCCCAACAATTCCCTCCTTTTGTCTAATAAAAAGGCTAATTGTTTAACTCATATAGTAAAAACAATAAGAACAAATATGAAACAATCAAGAAAACTATATATAAAACTTATGCACATAATGTTTAGCCTATTTGTATCAGGCAATCTTGAAGAAGAAAAAAATCATCTATCTTGGTGTGTCTAAAGTTCTGAACATAAATAATTTCTATCATATCCTATATTTATAAACCTAAAGATTTTATTTAGACTTGAAAATATCCTTTTAAATCCTAAACAACTCAAGTTCAATTGAAATTTTATAACTATTATGCCTTCAGCCCCATCAAAGTCATAAGAAGGGATAGTTTATTATTTGAGTGAGTAGGAAGCATAGGAGAGCAGCTTCCAAAAAGAAATATGACAGTTTGTTGCCTAGACAGTCCCAAATATCTCTCAATATTGTTGGAGCATCATTTTCAGCCTTCTGGCCAAGCATTTTTCACAGACTAAATTGTGCAGCAGGAAATAAGGATTTTCCCATTCTGTCTCTGCAGAATCAGGACATCGACTTACCTGCATTTAAGCTCTGGTCCATCTTTGGACTATATATAGTCTGTTGAGAGAACAAGGGTGTTTTTGCCCAATAGGAATTATATCCTGATGGGAGATTTCTTTTTGATGTTCATTGTCTTCTTCCAAGTCAAATGGGAACTGTCAGGAGCTGACTGTCTTAAGTCAAACAATTCTTAAAGTAATAAAACAATCTTTAAATGCCATTTTCTGTATGCCTCTGAGGGTTTTGAAGACATCTATAGATTTATTTATAAATCTATCTAACATCTATCTTCTATCTATGAACAAACTGTACATTTTTATCCATTTAGTATCTGTTTAACCTATTAAGCCTATTTTGTGATAAATTAAGACTAGTGTTTGAAATGACCAGAAGCTTGACTGGCTTGCAATCAACCTGTATTACCCAAACTCCTAAATAGATTGCAATAGCAACCCATAAAAGGATTTGAAGTAAACCTGTACTTTTAAATGAGTTGTGTAGGCACACTACGTCATATGAGAGTTGAAATATACTTATTATGTGTCAAAATATAAAATTCTATACTAATGAATCAAACTTAATCTTATTTTTGAATCAATATACAAAATTCTATACCAATGTATTGAAAGATAACCTTATTTCAGAATAACAATAATTTTAAGTTTCAGAGCAGATTCAGTAATCTATTCTTATATCTAATCATTTTATATTATATGCATATTTCCCTCTTTTTTCTTTTCAAGTCTTTTCCACATATATAAGAGAGAAGGAAGGAAAGAGAAAAGGAAAAAATAGAAAAGTCCTTGAATCTAATCTCCTATATCTTGCTTAACAAGATTATTTAACAATTTGTAACCATTTCCCTAAACAACATTTATAACACATAAAATGACCAAAGAATCATCCACCCCACTTTTTTGGGAATGGGACGTTGTTCTCTTAAAACTTCTTCCTGATGAATTGGGTCGCAGAAAACCTATTTGGGGGTCCCAAAATGGAAAAAAAAATGGTTAAGCAAGTTAATTGTAACATTTGTTGTCCAATCTCTATGTGTTCAGCAATTTGAATGTTCTGAGGAATTTGTAGTTTGAAGCTGGACTTTGGTAGGAAAGTTCAGTCCTTGAGGCTGGGCCATCTCAGCAAGCTGTTTGAAGTTGTTCTTGATGCAGATTTTTGAGGAAACAGCATTGGGACATTCTATGAGGCTGGATCATCTGGGTTACTTGTCTTCTTTGGACTCTGGTCCTGTTGTTCTGAAAATATATGATTTCTCACAAGTAACATATAGTTCTGCAAAAAAAAGCCTTGGATGTGCAGGATACACAAGTCAATTAAGGAATATTTTCTGTTCTTTGAACAGAAGAAAGACATTTGTAAGTTTCCATGCCATATAAAAGGATGACATGTAATAGTAAGATTGTATGGAGTTTAAGTATTCTCCATTACACTTGATATAAATTTACTAATTGATTAAAACAGGTTTATTCTGTGTTATTCTGGCTTTTTGTAGATTAGGTTGGCTTCAAACTCAAAGGGAACCAATCTGTCTCTGTCGTTGTCTCCCATGTTTTGGGAACAAAGGTATGCATTTATATATTTCTTTCCTTTTCTCCTTTCTTTGGAGATTTAATTTCTATGTGGATGTGTCTATCCTTATTGAGACAGGGTTTCTCTTTGTAGCTTGGGCTGTCTTGATTTGCTCTGTAGAGCTCTGTAGATTTAGATTGGCCTCGAACACACAAGGAACCTATTTTTTCCTTGTCTCCCAAGTTTTGAGATCAAGGTATGAATTTAAATAATTGAATTACCCTTATTAAACAATAAGATTAATTAAATCATTTTATATTAGTTTGAGTTCCAATTCTCCCATGGAACCTCCATTCTTAATGATATTGGTTTAGAATAGCATGATATGCTATTTTATGTTAGCTTTTCTTAACTGTTGGCTGTGGGAAGCATGCTGTTTGCATGTTCTTCCCCAGCCTAACTCTGGGTTCTTACATTGATTAACAGAATATATCTCTTTCTCTGTCTTTCTCCTTTTTTTCAGAGACAGGATTTCTCCGTGTAGCCTTGTTCTGGACTCAGTTTGTAGACCAGGCTGACCTTGGTGAAGGTCAGGGATCCACGTGTCTTTGTTTCCCAAATGCTAGGATTAAAGGTGTGCACCACCACACCTAGTGATTAGCATACTTCTTTTAGGGGCAAAATGCCTCTTGAAACTAGTTCTCCAGTGGGAGCCCCACAACTAAGGAGACTGGCTGGTGAACCTTTTCTTTTTACATAAATTTAAGATTATGTGTATTTATTCATTAGATCAGTAAGGAAATTATTATACTTAACATCAAGGAAAAATGTGTCATTTTTGAATTCTATACTGTCTTTAGTAAGCAGCCTTATTTTCTCAGCAGAGTTCCCGCCCTGCCTTCATTGTTTAAACCAGGCTGGTCTAGAATCCAGAGATCTGCCTGCTTCTTCCTCTAGTATGATGGGATTAAGGGATTAAAGGTGTGTGCCAGTATCACCCTGCTCAAATATTTCACTTAAATCCCAGATATTAGTAACACTGTAACCTAGAGAGCAACTTTGAACTATAGTGACATTTAGAAATCTGCCCAAAATCTTCAAAAATCTCTTATGTTTTAGCAATGCCAAACCACAAAAATATCCTTTCTACCTCCTGATATAGAAAAATCAAAGACATCTAAACAAAAATCAAACAACGAAACAACATTCCAAAAGCCTTGGCATGTCTAACCATGCCATCCCATGCTGCAATTAAATCTTTGTTAATTATTCCTTGAAATCTAGTTGTGACTGTATTTCACTGGTGGAACCTTCCCAGAAATCCCTGAGAAGCACCTCATAGCCAGGGAGCTCTTAGCTCCAGCTGCCATTAATGTTGCCTTATTTATCAGGAAAGGCCTCCCTCTTTCCTTCATTATCATTATTGGCAATTTAGCATTGCATCTGTAAATTCCTTCCTTTAAGACTATACTAGTATGAACTTTGTCAAAGAAGATACACAGAACCACAATTGTGAGGGTAAAAACCATTTGCATGGTAAGAGGAACAAACTCAATTGGAATCCAAAAGTATTGAGGCATTATGAATTCCTCCATTTTTAATCTAGACGTTTAATTCCACTCTCAAATTCTGTTTATAAGGCTGCCAGTTTTTTAGTACATAAGGAGAGCTAAGCTTTCCACCTTTGCTGCAAGGCAACAGCTTTTGTTAAGTTAGCTGCACTTTTGAAATGCATTTGAGTTCAGTTCCCTGCTCCTTGGCTAGGAAACCAGCTTTCACCCAGGGCCTTCTCACACTGAAAGCAGGGATTCTAATTGCCCCAGTCAGACACCGTATGTAAAAAAATATGGCTAATTAAATTATTTAACCAGCATTAATTATCAGTAATTGGTTTGGCGGCTAATCCTTAACCATCCATTATAAATGAATACACAGACAACATGGGTGGATTTTAACAAGCCTTGGCATGAGTTGTGCAATCCTAGCCCATCTAAGCTAGCTCATAATTCTGTTACCCAAATATGACCCCATATATACATACGTCCCCTTGGACTGCCATTCTCCATGATACGCCGATGTTCCTGGCCATGTGGAATGAGGTTCTTTTCTCTAATCCATAGTGTGTGCCTCCTTCTTTCTGCTGCTCCTGGCTGGAATGCTTTCTTCTTCCTGCTGCTTGCTGGAAAGCTTTTTTTCTTCTTTCTAAAGCACAGGCTTCCAGCTCTAAACTCAAAAGGAAGTCCCACCTTTCTCTGTCTTTGCCCAATCTCAGGCCTTGGCATTTTATTTACCCAATCAGAGTCAATGTAAGTAACAGACAGAAAGCAGGACCAATTAATTAATATGTAGAATGCTTAACACTACCCAACAGTCTCTCATTGGTTAAATAAATGCTGGAGCCTGAGATTGGGCATAGAGAAAGGTAGCCGGGACAAAGTTTTGTGGACTTCTGGGCCAGACAGAGAGGTTCATGGGAAGAAGAAGCCTCAAGAAGAAGGAATAAACAGCCTCCAGAAGAAGGAAAAGAAGCCAAGAGCAGAAAGGAGGACACACGCCATGGATTAGAGAAAAGAATGTCATTCCATGTAGCCTGTAACATCTGCATAGCATGGGGAATAACGGCCGAGGGGAGTATATATATATATGGTCATATTTGCAGAGTAGAGTGATCTAGCTTAAATAGGCCAAGATTGCTCAGTTCAGGCCAAGGCTTCTTAAAATTCCATCAGGTATCTATATTCTCATTTATAATGGCAGGTTAAGGATTAACACCACCGACTAATTAATGATAATATAAATACAGGTTAATAATATAGTTAATTATTTCTACAGAGACTCGCTGTTTATTTTGGACTTGAGAGTGAAGAATTCCTTGCTGGATCCATCTGCCTAGCTAGGCGTGCTTGGAGTACAGGCTTCTGCCTTATTGCTGGCTGGTAGCCTGGGCTCATCTCTGAGCACGTGGAGAAACAGGGCTCACACCCCTGTTGCTGCCAACACTGCTGTCTAGCCAGGTTCACATTGCATCTCGATCACAGGTGCTGGTCACCCTGAACACTACCTCAGAAGTTTCCATTTCTCCTGTGCCCACATTGCTTGCTGTAATGCTCATCTGCAGCAATGGCAGGTTGTTGGCTGTCTCTAAAACAATCACCAATTTTTCTTGTTCCAGGTCAGACTCCTGAAGTTGCTTGACTCTGTCCAGAAGCTCCAAGCTCCTTAAAGCTGCCCAGCTCAGCACTGGCAGCTTAGCTAAAAGAGCAGTAACCTTTCACTGCATGAGAGAGAGGGTTAGGGTTACCCCAACTCTCCTGCTAGCTTATTAAAAGGGTTGTAACACTTGGTGGTTGAAAAAATTCTTTCTCCCACCTCTCCATGGTATCTTGTGGCACTGAGTGGATCTTGACCCATGTTTCATTCTTTTTCTGTCTAGACCAATGTAGCCCAGACCTTCCAGCAGATGAACAGGCACTTCTGATTTGGTGTCTGACAAGGCCCAAGCCCTGCTGGAAGCTTCAGAATGACAGCATATGAATGCATGAAATGCACAAAGGATTTCCTTTTTAACATATTTACCTCCCTGTGAATAGCAAAGTTGTTTTAGGTAATTCAGTGTAGTGCATTTGCTCCCATGGCATTCTTCTTAGATGAAAGTAGGGTTGAGTGACTCAGTCCTCCTCATACTCATTTACTTAAGGCCCACTTTGGCTTGACACAGTATGTTGTTGGAATTGACAGGACATGTTTCCTGTCTTGGTTGGCCTTCCTAACTCCTGGAAGAAATAGGTGAATAGGCTAACAACATATGTAAGAGATATGGTGAGACCCATAGGAATCCACAGGAAGCAAGACCAGTAATGGATTTCAGGTCACAAAGTCTCAAAGAGAATCTTAGAGTCTGAGTCTTGAAGAAAGGTAGGACTTTGCCAGGTTGTTGGGCTTTATCTATTTATATTTTTAGATTTTTCTAAAAGGAGGTCAACTCAAGAAGATATGAGCTAAGCAAGAAAGTGAGACACAACATCCAAAGTAAAACAAAACAAAGCAAAAATAATAAGAGTTGTTGCTGTGTGGCCCATAGAATATGAGAACATTACTATGTAACAGTCCTACACTGTGGAATTCAGAATAAAAGGGAATGGATACTGTCAATGTTTATGTTTGGAAGGAGGTTGCTGTCTTCTAGCAGAACATCAATCTCCACCCAGAGTGTGAAGAAAGATGTATTAAATCAGGCAGCAAAGTCAGCTGAAACTGGCACAGCTGAGTAATACATTAGCCTGAAAGAGAAGGTACTAACTATTGTCCTTCAGAAAGTCCCCTGCTGTTGTGAACTGTGGACACCATTAGCTCTTTTGACATATGCAACTTAATGTGGAAAATAGTCACAGTTGTTAAACTCCATGAGAAGAGCCTGGCTCTAGATATTTCTTAGAAATGAAACAGAACCTACCAAAGCAGAATAGATCACCAGACACACAAGAATCAAGGTCAGTAACACAGACACTTGAGGGGCTCTAAGGGAAGTTCAGCTTTATTTGTTATTAATCTACCTCAAGGCAACCAAAAAGAAGAATGTAATGGACTAATGTTGAGGGTGTTCTCTGTAACCTGTGTTTTTCACCTATGTTGCTGTTCCCAGAAATAATGTCTCTGAGACTTAAATATATTTATAAAAGCCTAGACCAATATAGTTGGGCATATTCCCTTACTACCTCATAACTTAATATCACGTTTATTCTATTCTTAAGTTCTCCCACACTGCTGGTTACCTCTGCTCAGGTTTCATATGTCTGTCCTCCTTTAGGTTCCTGATGCAAAAACTCCTGACCTTGGCTCTATCCCAGCATTCATTCTTTTTACAAGGACTCCTCCCTCCTATTTCCTACCTTTGCTGTAGGCCATCAGTGTAGATGATGCTTCTATACAGACACAAGAGATTCTTAGAATCTCATTATTTCTGGGAACAGCAGCATGGATGAAAAATACAGGTTACCAATAACACCCTCAATAAAATTATGCCAACAGACTAAATTACAGCATTTTAAGTCTCTTAGATAAGAGAATTTCAGTATCATATTTTCATTTTAATTTATCATCACATATTAATTGTATACAAAATGGGAATTATTATGTCATTTTCATATATATGTAAAGATATTTTTATTTATTCACCCCTGTTGTTCTGTCTTAGCCTCTTTTGTGTCCCTCCTCCCACTGTCTTCTTCTTCCTCCTCTTTTTGTTTTTTGTTTTGTTGCTGCTGTGATCAAGTGAATTTATTATAGTTGTTTACAAAAGTGTGGGTGAGAACTTATTTTCAAGAACATGGGTAACTTACCAGTGATTATTCCACTGAAGAAAATGTCACCCACTTTAGTCAACTATTAAGTGGTGACTATTAAATCTTCAGGGAGGTGAGTCCCATGAGCTCCTACCAACTCCCAGGATGTTGAAGAGCACAATCTTATACAGATCTGCCAGTAATCACTGTTGTAGTAATTTTTAAAATATTTTGAGCATAATAAAATACAAAAAAATCTGTAAAGTTAAAAACTTTACATTTCCACCTGGAATTATATCTGTACAATCTGTATAATCTGGCCATTTGCTCACAGACAAAATGAAAACAGTAATTTGCATTTTTCTTTTGTAAATGTGTTCTAACAGGTGAAAATCAGCATATGATCTGTCATTGTAACACTCCAGTTGGCAACCTCTTGCCTCAGGAACCAAATCCACCCCATTGCTTATTCCTATAAATAAAACATTATTTGACTACACCCATTCTATAATCTATCACTGTATTTCAGTCATAGCACTAAAGTGAAACAGCAACTGTTGTAAGTTATAGACTTACAATGCCTGTTTGCATCATGGTCAGACACAAAGGTTGTATTCTTGGGCAAAGTGGGAACTGTACTGTTACATCTAAACATCTGTCTGCATTTTAATTTCTAAGTGTTGACCAACCAAAAGAAATAGAAATTTAAAAAAAAATCATTTATTCATGAACCACGGAGAGCAAACAGATTGATCCTGAAACACCTTGTGGCAATGCAAAGCAAGTTCTCCCAAAATCCTAGGTCAACCTGACAGACCTTCAGTGGCCAAGGCTAAAGCACAGAGAGGGATAAATGTGTAAATATAACACTGAGTTACAACTCAAAGATTAAAACTGGATAGCTGTAAATGAAACCCCATTGACAACATCATGCAAAAGAAATGAAGGGAATAGAAAGTTACTCTTAGAGTAATGTAATAACTATCCAGGGAGATTTTCACTAATGAAAGCTGAATATAGTGGAAAAGAATGAAAAAAAACAGTATATTTTCAGACTTTCACACTATCTCTCAGTATAAGATGAGTCAAAATATATTTTGTAGTATATCTAAAGTGGAAAAACATTAACAAAAACAAACAAACAAAAAAAAAACGAGCAAACAACCAAAGCACAGATGGTACCATCTTAACAGGGGTCAAAGTTAACATCGCCAGTGAAGGCTATTGTTACCACTGTTGATACAATCCACTGAAGAAGTAGGCCATTTGATCTAGATTCTTTATAATAATGCCACATTGGTCTAGTAACAAGAAAATGCCAGAAAAAAAATGTCTGGCATCAACAAAATATATGAGCAGCCCCACCCAGAAAATGTCAAGATCATGAAAGACAAAGAAACAAATGAACTAACACAGAAGAAGCTGCCATAGTGAGGGGCTGCCACACAGAAATGCAGTATAGGATCCTGGAAAAGAAAGGGGACACTATGAAAAGCCACTGAGCTGTGAATTGTGTTATAATGTGCATTACATAGTTCTAGTTAATGTAGTATAACATTAGGGGCAATGAGTAATGAGGATATAGAAACTCCATTCTATTTCATAAAATTCTGCATGTCTAAAGTTACCTTCAAATAAAAAGTAAAAAAAAAAAAAAAAAACTATGCTAGAGTAAAAGTGGTCTTTTGTTTAAGAGAAATAGAAAAATAATATATTTTGTAGTGACCACATCCTTGGCTTAGATTAATAGCACAGAATCTCCAGATGCTGAAAGAACACTGAAACTTGTTAATGGAAAAAGTTTCCTTGACTTTCACTCTCAGAGTTTAAAGCAAGGGAGACTTTAATTGGGCTGAGGAGACGGAGAACATGACAAGGCAGCCCGGCCTCCCTTGGGTCCCCCTAACTGAATACTCTATGCATGTTCTGACTGCATGAGGACCTAGCCCTGGAGATAGAGCAACGGGTGACCAGATAGACTATAAGGGCAAAGTGGACTCCCTCCTTCCTTTTCCCTGTAGAGGGTAATTTTTATCTTACATGCTGAGAAGGATGTGGTTTCTGTGTGTAGCTTATGGAAATCACAGCCATTATTTGGAAGGTATAATATGTACTGGAATTCAGAATGTGAAAATGTGCCATATGCTGAAACACTAATTCAAAAAGTGAGGTAGGGTCTATTACAATGAATAGGCTAAGATATAAGCTACATTTTAAACTTTTTGTTAAGACTGGGAAACATTTCAAAGTAAAATGCTTTATAACTCATTAATTTCATTTATGGGGAAAATCATTGAGTACTTTTGATATGACCAACACTTTGCCAGCCATTAATTGAAAAAAGAGAGAAAAGCAGAATTACATATAACCCCTGCCATCTTCAAAATATTAACAGTCTTGGGAAGTAACAAATTAATCCACAAGAAGTAAGAAAATTTAAGTGAGAGAATATTTCATTAATACTAGGGGGACAGATATTTGGAAAGAGCAGGCTGCCTCAGAAAGAGGGCTTTAAGCCCTGCTGTGGGTGAGGAAGTTTCAACTTCATATGCTCTGTGAAGGGGATGATAAAAATGCCAGATGCTATCCTTACTTTGAGACTTAAATAAGGCACCACAAAAGAGAAAATTAAGTTCCTTCTTACTTTGCTCCTGTGCATTTAATCAACCCTAAAAGTGCAACAACAACAACAAAAAAATGTCATTTTAAAATTTTAAAATATCCATCTTTAAACAATGAACAACATTCTCATCAGCAATAAAACAATTTAACTGAATCACAGATTTAAACTTCTCCTACATCAAAAATTCATGAGTCTTGCTTTAAAAATTGAACCAGAGAGAGAACAACACATAGGCAGTTAATGGAAGTGTAGAGTATAGAAGATGCAAATATGTCATAAATCTCTTGAAGTTGAATGGAAATAAAGTTTCACCATTGTTATTACTAAACAGTAACTGAACATTCAGCATTTCCTAGTCATATAGAGTCTAGGAACAAAACAGAGGGTATGGCTTGCCAATATTTTGAGCTCATAGACATTTTTCATGTAATCTTTCCATTGTCACCAATATCTACAAGTCCTGTGTCCACTCATCACTACCTCCACATGAGAGCAGTAGAGATTTACCATGACATGTTATTCAAACCATTTTTTAAAATACAGCATTATAATTTGTATGATATCTTGATATCAAACATAGCTAGTTACTTTGGAATTATGTATCATGTATTAAAGAAAGCTTATAGATCACTCTAGGGAAGAGTTCCCGAGCTTCACTCAGACATAACACATCAGGGAGTAAAAACCATTGAAACTAGCTGGGGATATAGTTCAGTGGCAGAACATGTGGCTGACACATAAATAGGTGTGAGTTTGATTCCCCAGTACTGAGAGAAAGATGGGCTAGGGTTGGTGAGAAAGCTCAGCAGTTAAAAGTGCATCCTGCTGTTTGAAAGGACAAGAGTCCAGTACTCTGTACCCACATCAGGATCCCACTCCAAGGAGCCAGCATCCTTTTCTAGATTCACAGGAACAGATATGCACATATGCATATCATTAAAAACAAATAAATCTGTCAAAAAAGAGGACCACTGAACTATTAAGTGAGCTGTGTTGGTCTGAATAGGACACTAAAAGAATTTGTGAGGGATACTAGCTAATGCCAGAAACTTGTGTCCAGAATATGATCTGTATGCATATCATAAGCCTTCTATTTTATAAAATATTCACATACAATATCTCTAAGTGCTATCATTATAAATAGTAAGGGTCAAATGACCCAGTAGGCTGTCCTCAAACTTCCACATGCACACTACAGTACATGTATGTGCATGCCTCCCCACCATACATAGAAAATAAATATTCAACTCATGAAAATCATGGGAGCCCATGCCTTTAGGAACATAGGTAATGAGCAGGCCTTGAGAAGATGACAAAGAATTGTCATAACTATCCATCATATATTATTTATTTCAAAAGTGAAAGGTAAGTGCCATTTTTCACAACTACATTTTGAATTATTTGTATACTGTAAAGGTTTGTACTCTTTATATTTTAAAGTCTGTTATTTGATCCTCAACAGTGGGGCAGGTGAGCTTTCAGGATAGAGGGCTTCATGAATACATCACATCAAACAGGAGAATGGCCAGAACTAGCAAGAGCTGTCAAATCTGTTAGTGGCCTTCCAAGCTGGAAGAATGTCTGTTTCTACAAATGGGTCTGGAGCCAAATCTTGAGCTCTGCATTCCTAGTTACTGACTCTGTAAATAAGACCACCCCGGGGACTTCGGAACCATAGCAAACCTCTCTTGTTCACGGAGTACTTGGGTTTCTAAGTGAAGGAGATACAGAGCAGGACAAGAGACAACTAGCTCACTGGGAAGGATACTTAGCAGACTGCCTGCCTTGGGGAATAAAAGAAGCTTGTGTCCCTGAAAGACTTTGGTTGAAAATGGGTGGCTCTCTTCAGGGTTACTGGCAAACCAGGTGAAATATGTGGTGTAAGCTTTGCAGAGAAACTCTTGAATCCTTTGAAAGCCAGTGGCATGCCTCTGCGTGAGTGAAAGGTCTAGAAAGTAGACACCCATCAGCTCCTCTAAGCCCCTAAATACTAGTCCATGTTTCCTTCCCCCCTCACTTTCTCCCTCCCTTTCCTCCCTCCCTCTCACCTTAATCCCTTCCTTTCTTTTTAGCCCAATCAAAGAATTTTATACTGAACAAGTTAGAAAGCACAATATACTTTTCCTGGAAAAAAATCATACTATGTATTAGTATTAAAGGCTAGAACAGTCTTATTTCCCTTTCCAAAACTAATTATTCACATCTCTGAGAATTTCTTTTCTAAAGACACTTTAGAAGAAATGCTTCAAAGTCCAAACAATTTTAGCCATTCCTGTACTGGAAGGAAAACTCACTTGCTTTCATACAGTTTACACTGGAAGTGCTCACCAAGAGTTAGTTACAAATAAGGACACATAACACTGGATGAACTCCCAACACAGCAGGTTACCTCTGAGGTCCAACCATCATCAAAAGTCTATTGATGGTTTATGATCCTGTCAGAAACCTTCAGTTCTCCCATATGTATGTATAGGGTACACCTTTCCTCCCACTTAATTGTGCCATAAATAATTTCTTCTTACCTGCAGATCGATTACAGGGTAATAAACGCCAGTTCACATTATGTGAAACACAAATCACGCTTTAGACCCGTGAAATTATTTTCTTGGCCAAACTCCCAGACCCTGTGCTTCGGCTGAACTTCCATCATGCCTCCAGGGTTAGTGAGTGCTCTATTTCTAAGTGACAGTCTGTTTATTTTATGCCACATTTACAAGCTGTCATGTCCTCAGATGTACGAGTCATCATCAGATTGAGATTTTTAAAAATACTTTAAGTTCATTATATTTTTGCAACTTTTCTTTATTGAAGTTTACTACAGTGGATAGTTTGTTCAAATCTCATCTCTCCAGAGAGTTTAGAGGTTGCATTACCCTTCCCCCTACAGAGTGCTGGCTGTAAAAATAAATAACAGCCAAGAGCCACAGTTGGCAAACACATAGTCCCTTCTCTCTAGTCTCTAACATACCTCAATGAAAACACTGCTGGCTTGCAGATATACTAAAGGAGGCATCCATTCATTGACTTTGTTCTGTTTTATGAACATTTTGCACTTCCTTTTGGATACCTTAGTCCAATTTCCTCTTTCTTAAACTGTAGGGTGTCCATTCTACATTGTGAATTTGTTTGATATCAATGACATGTATATCCCCACCTTAAAGGCATAACCTTTGAAATTGAGCCAGGTTTCATGCCGAGAAAGGGATCAAGGAGAGATAACAACAGCTAAGGAAGGGAAATTTCCTGTATAAAATATCACCAAGTACAGAAATGGCAAACAGTGGAGAAACTCAACAGAAAGGTGAATTTTCCATCCATATTTCAGCCCTGAGATGTTCTGTGCCTTAGATTAAAAATAATAATTTCTTCCAACTTCAATGCTTAAGTCACCTCCTCCTGGAGGAGGCACTTAGGGGGACTAAGCATCTTATTTTCAACACTAAACTTGAAATACTTTACCCTTAAATTTAAACCACAGGTGATAAAAAGGATTCCAGGGCTTTTCTCTGGATCCAGAACTCCTTGACCATTATGTCTGTGGACACAAAAGTATGGATTTAGGTAAAGAAAATCAGTAACTAAGATCCACTGAAAGCTGTTGATGAGCACTTTGAGAATAAATTTTGGACAAGGACATATTTTTATCTCTTTTAAATATATCTCTTTATCATTCAGATTGTGGATATCACAAATATTTTCAACGGCAAAGATGATGTAATATAATAGCATGTGGCTCTGTGAGGTTATAGTCTACTCCCAGGTCTCTTTGCTAGGATAAATGACTGCCATGCAACTGAACCATGAAGGGTTTTCACCTCAGACAAGCACGACATAATGTAATATTACCAAAAAATCTGAACCCCAAGGATTTCCAATATTTACAATCACCATAAGGAGAGTAACTTCAACTTTTGTTAAACTGAAGATGCCTACATAAAACAGAAACTTTCACATTTTCATTGTTAATTTCAGTTACATCCCATGATTTTTCTTCCTTGTCCATTTTTTTCTTTTTACTCTCATTAAAACACTTAATTAAAAACCTGTAATTATTTTTCATCTTGTATCATCCTCTTTACAAAGAGCTTGGTCTGTAGTTGTTTTTTTGTCCTTTTGACCTCACAATGCAAATAGGGTTAATATAAAGACAGAACACGCATCTAATAATATGTTTTCAACAGTTTATTAGTATTATTTCTCTTATAAGTACTTCTGAATTAATACATTTTCCTTATACTTGTTTTCTGTTCATTGATGTGTCTCATATTAAAATATCACCTGGGGGATCCAAGATGGCAGCAGCCTGCATGCACAGTTTGAACACAGGGAAAACAGCTATAACGTCAAGGAGGTATAAGACGCTGAGTAACAATCTGGGTGGCTTGAGCCTGATGGGCTTCACCCAGTGACCCAGGGACCATTAAAAGTCCCTGGGCAGGTCTCTCCTCCCCTGTCTCAGACACTCAGAAAAACAGACCAGCAGGATCCGTGGAAGACACTGAATCCAGGAATCGGGAATCATCACCAGGAGAAGAACAGGGTAAGAGCCACTCAAATACCCAGCAGGCAGCTCTGAACCCCAGACAGGGTTACTCAGCAGGCTCCTGGGATCCCAGATCCCATGCAGACTTTCCAGTTATTTAGCGAAGGGTTGGCAGAGCTGTGGGAGTGGGATACACTCTGAGCAGAGCCACAGCACGATCTGAGCAGAGGGGCAGTGCAGCAGCCAGCAGGTCTGCAGCCACATTTTGGAAAGTGCAAGCATAACTGTGCTTCCTTAGAGGCGTGTTGGACATACATACAGGCCCCTCTGTTGGATTTACCATCACTGAGAAGAACACTGTAGATGGACTATGCAGCAGGATACACTTCCAGCAGCAGATTATGTTGCAGCTCCATGGCAGTGTACCAGACCTTGGAAGACAGTGGCCCCAGTTGTGAGTCAGCTCCAGACAGGCATAGATGGAGCAGTGAGAGCGGCACAAAGGCGGGCAGCCAGGTTGGAAGGCAGATTTGTTCTCCACAGGGTCCAAGCCTTGGGAAGATCGTGGGGTTAATATCAGACCCTTTTGCTAGTGCTGGTCCTTCTGGCAGGAAACCAGATCTTCAGCATATATAGTTCCACCCCTGGAACAGTGAGGTTTTGGCCTTGGGGGCACTGCTGAGTGACTCACCTTATGGGCATGGAGTCAGGTCATTTCAGGACTACAGCTGGCAGACTCAACCCCCAAACTTGGGACCTCCAGAGTCCACAGCATCTGTGCCTGGACACACAGGACCATACCAGCAGAGCCACTACATGCTGAATACCCAGTGTGCAACATAGAGAGCACTGACTTGTGATCAGTGAAATGATCCCAGGCCATTCCTCATTGCCTGGGAGTGGGCTGCACCAACTCACAGTGCTTCTGACTATTAGATGCACACTGACCCTGAGAACCCCCTGAAAGCAGCTGGGAAGGACCACAAACACGGTCCCTACACATAAGCTGCAGGGGAGCTACGTCCCCACCCAACAGTTGGGGCCTGCCAACCTGCACTGTCATCTACACAAAGACCAGTTGGATCCCAGGAACCTGCAGGAACACATCCCATCACAACCCCTTGCCTGAGTCCGAATTGGGACAAAACAGGAAGGGGTAAGCTCTGGGAGACACACTGAGAACCTCCACACAAGGCCCCATCCAGCCTGTGGACAGCTACAGATCACCAAGCAATACGACTGCTACACCAAAGGGTCCCCCTTTGCATCAAGCCCAGAAGGCACCAGGAACGAACAGCTAAGAACAACCAAATGGCTAAAGGTCAGCAAAAAAACAGAACCAACAAAAGTCAAGGAAATATGACTCCAACAAAATGCAACTATACTAGTACAGCAAGCTCTGACCACTTCACCACAGCTGAAACACGTGAAAACAATGACAATTCTACATTCTGGAAAGTGATAGAGTCCTTTCAAGAAGAATTTAAATTTATGAAGGAATTCAAAGAGTCCACAATTTTACAAGCGAAAACAACGGAGACTACCATTAGAGAGCTCCAATTTAAGTGGCTCAACTTGAACAGGATAGAGCAAGGCAATAAAAGATTTAAAAGGTATGAAAGATTTCCAGGCAAAGACAAGCAAATTGAAGCAGGAAATGTATAAAATGAATAAAATCTTCCAAGACATGAAACTGGAAATGGAAGCAATAAAGAAAACATAGTCAGAGATAAGAGTGGAAGTGAAGAATCAAGGGAAGAGAACAGGAACTACAGACAAGAGTATCAAAAATTGGACACAAGAGATGGAACACAGGATCTTAGGCATGGAAGATTCGATGGAAGAAATCATTACAACAAACAAAGAAAATGAGAAATCTAAAAAAGTTCTCACCCATAACATACAAGAAATCAAGGATTCAATGAAAAGACAGAACCTAAGAATTGTAGGCGTAGAGGAAAGAGAAGACTCCCAACACCAAGATCCAGGAAACATCTTCAACAAAACCATAGAAGAAATCTTCCCAAACCTAAAGTGATGCCAACAAAATTCCAAGAGGTTTGCAGAACACCAAACAGATTAGATCAGAAAAGATATCCTCTCACCACATAATAATTGAAACTCCAAATGAACAGAAAAAAGAAAGACTATTAAAAGATGTAAGAGAAAAAGGTGAAGTAACATATAATGGTAGGCCCATCAGAATTACACCTGACTTCTCCTCAGAAACTTTAAAAGCCAGAAGGGCCTGGACAGATGTCCTACAAGCCCTGAGAGAACATAGTTGCCCAGCCAGACTACTATACCCAGCAAAACGTTCTATCAACATAGATGGAGAAAACAAGATATTCCATGACAAAATCAAATTTAACCAATATCTACCCACAAATCCAGCTCTTCAGAAGATCCCAGAAGGAACATTCCAACCCAGAGAAGATAACTACACCCAAGAAAACAGAGGAAACAAAAAACTCCATGACAACTAAACCAAAAGAAACACAGGATCACCACCTACACCAAAATAATGGGAAATAAAAACTATGGTCACTAATATCCATCAACATCAATGGACTCAACTCTCCAATCAAAAGACAAAGGCTTACAGATTGGATCCCTAAACAAGACCCATCATTTTGCTGCATACAAGAAACACATCTCACTAATAAAGATAGATGCTACCTCAGAGTAAAGGGTAGGGAAAAGGTTTTCCAAGGAAATGGACCCAGGAAGCAAGCTGGAGTAGCCATCTTAATATCAAACAAAAGAGACTTCCGAATGAAGTTAATCAAAAAAGACAGAGAAGGGCATTACATACTCGTTAAAATAAATGTTATTCATCAAGAGGACATCTCAATATTGAACATCTATGCCCCAAATACAAAGGCAACTACATTTGTAAAAGAAACGCTTCTAAAACTCAAATCACACATCTATCCCCACACATTAGTAGTGGGAGACTTCAACACCCCACTCACAACAATGGACAGGTTATCAAGACAGAAACCAGAGAAATAATGAGTCTAAAAGAGCTCATGAACCAAATAGACTTAACAGATATCTGCAGAACATTTTACCTAAACACAAAAGAATACACCTTCTTCTCAGCACCGCATGGAACCTTCTCCAAATTCGACCATATAGTCGGACACAAAGATAGCCTCAAGAGATACAAGAAAATTGAAATAACACCTTGGTTATTGTTCCATTGTTCATGGAAATTGAACAACTCTTTACTGTATAACTACTGGGTCTGGGAAGAAATAAAGAAGGAAATCAAAGGCTTCATAAAATCCAATGAAAATGAAGGCACAACATACCCAAACCTATGGAACACAATGAAAGCTGTGCTACAAGGAAAGTTCATAGCACTAAGTGCCTTCAAAAAGAAAATTGTGACAGCTAATATTAGCGAATTAACAGGTAAACTGGATGAATTGGGAAAAAAAAGAAGAAGCAAACACTCCCAAGAGGAGCAGAAGGCAGGAAATCAACAAACTTAGGGCTGAAATCAACAACTTAGAAACAAAAAGAATGATACAGAGAATCAATGAAACCAAGAGTTGGTTCTTCGAGAAATTCAACAAAATAGACAAACCCTTAGCAAAATTAACTAAAAGGCAGGGAGAAAAAACCCAAATCAACAAAATCAGAAATGAAAAGGGAGAAATAACAACAAACACTGAGGAAATCCAGAGAATATTTGGGTCCAACTTTAAAAATCTATACTCTACCAAATTTGAAAACTTAAGCGAAATTGACAATTTTCTTTTTTTTTTTAAATACTTTTTTTTCTTCAAGTTACATCTCAGTAACAAACCCCTCCCTATTCCCCCTTCCTAACCCGCCCTTCCACCCTCTTCCCTCCAGAGGTTTCCCCTTTCAGTCCAACAGCTGGTTCCTTCTCTTATAACAGTAAGTATTATACAAAACAATAGATACAAATATGCCACATTTATGAGAGTAAATTGGCCCAGTATACCTTCCCAATGTTCAGTTTATACCTATTTGGCCCCTGACTTTAACATTCTACTATCTACCCAACTCCATGAGTTTAAAGGTCTATATGTGAC
>CAJQZJ010000733.1:199162-212865 GCA_907164525.1 Lophiomys imhausi | reverse complement strand
ACACACACACACACACACACACACACACACACACACACACACACACAGAGACACCCTGCTTAGTACATAACATTTGGTACTGAGTGATCACTTGGTGTGCTCCTCCCTGGGGAAGACTGTCTCATCTACTCTGAGCACTCCTCGGTTGCCTGTAGTTCTTGTTCTAGGGTGGAGGCCTCCTGGACTTTCCCTCCTCAATGTTAGCATGTCTGTTGGCATTGTTCAGGTTATGTTCAGGCAGCCATGTTGTTGAGACACAATCTCACAGCAAAATTCCTGTTCCCCTGACTGTTCCAATCCTTCCCTTCTCTTCTTCAGTGATCCCTGAGCCTTAGGTGCAGGGGGCATGTCGTATATGTGTCACATGGGATTGGACTCCACAACTCTGCGTTTTGATCAATTTTCTGTAATGGTCTCAGCTTCTTGTCCATTACAAAGAAAAATTTTCTTGATCAAGGGTATGAACTACACATATCTGCAGATTTCATTTTCTCTCCAGATGGCTAGTACTCCATGGAGTATACGTTCTACATCTTCATTAAACATTTGTCACTTGAAGGACATTGGGCTGTTTCCATTTTCTAGCTGTTGTGAGTAGAGCTGCAGTGATCATGGCTGAGCAAGTGTCTGTGGATCAGGATGTCAAGCCCTTTTTGGCCCACGCCAAGGCGTGGTATAGCTGGGCCATATGGGAGACTATTTTTACCTTTTTGAGGATTTCCGAGTGGCTGGGCTAGCTTGCAACCCCACCCAGTAAATGAAGGTTCCTCTTCACCATGTCGTCTCTGGCTTTTGCTGTCAGTGTTTTGCTGATCTCCTCCAGTCTAACTTGGTAGGTAAAATCTCAAAGTGGCTTTCATATGCGTTTCTCTAATTGCTAGGGATGATGAACAGTTTGGGATAGTTCTTAGGTAATTTTACTTCTTTGAGAACTCTGTTCAAAACCTGAGTCTATTTTTGAGTAAGTCGTTTGGTGTGCGTGTGTGTGCGTGAGTGCGTGCACATGTGTGTGTATGTATTATGTATGTATGCATATATGTGTGTGCATATATGTACACACACATATATATGTATATATATGTGTTCATGGCAGATATTGATTCTCTATCAGATGTATAGGTGGCACATATTCTTCCCCATTCCATGGGCTTCATCTTCTCTGATTGTTTGGTTTTAAGAAGCAGAAGCTTCTTCTTTTATGCAGTCCCACTTGTCATTTGTTGGCCTTCATTCTAGGGTAAAGGCTTCCTATTCAGAAAGTCCTTTCCTACGCCTGTATCACGTAGGGCACTGCCTATGTTTTCTTCTAGCAGTTTCAGTGTTCCGTGTTTACGTCTTTGATCCTCTAGGAATAGGTTTTATGTAAGGTGCGGTGGGCATCCAGTTACTTATTATACATGTGGAGATCCTGTTTTCCCAGATCCACTTGTTGACGATGCTTTGTTTTCTCTAGCATATGTTTTTGGCATTTTTGTAGAATAATAAATGACTGTGGTTACTTACGTGTGCTCATGTTTGGGTCTTCAGTTTGTCCCATTGGTCGATGGATGTGTCTGTTTTTATCCCACTACATATTTCTATGTCCCTGTAATGTACCTTGAAATCTGGAATGGTGAGCCCTCCAGCACTGCTGGTTTTTTTTAGGATTATTTGGCTATCCATTTTTTTTTTGTGGGTCCATATGAATTTTAACATAGTTTCTTTTTTTTTTTTTTGTCCAGTCTCTTCACACACAATTCAAGGATGTTCTTCTTCTGGGCCTGGGTTAGGTTACAGTTACTTCTTCCTCAACCACTTAGGATGACTTTAAAGTTGTATGGATTGATTTCTCCTAAGTTTTTTTTTTTTTTTTTAAATCCCATCTCGACTCCATACTATTCTGTTTGTGCCTGTTACATAGCTTTTCATTTGGTCTTTGCTTCTGTCCGTCCCTTTGAATCCTGATTCCTCTTTTCCTTTTGTTGCTCTTGGTTTCACATTTAATCCAGGAAAATAATGAAGATTTGCATGTTTCTTTCTAAGACCTTTATAGGCTCCACTGTCATTCATCCAGGTGTTCGTTATGTTTTGGGTTTAATTTTGTCCTCAGTGTGAGGTAAGGGTTCACGTTCATTCTTTTCATGGAGATATCCACTTGTCCCATTTGTTGAAAGAATTTGTTCTTTATTAGTAGACTTGTCACTCTTGTTTTTGGAATACCAGTTACTGTCCATTGATCTGTTGGCCTTTTTTTCACAATGCTGTAACATTTTGAGGAATATAGCATTATACTTTTAAAATGGGGCTCACTTTTGTTTTCTGTTTCAATATTATTTTAGCTTTTTGAGTTCTCTTACAATTCTATGTAATTTTAGGCTTGTCTTGTCATTTTGGCAAAGCTGATTTGCTTTCTGATACATTCTTGCATCTGTGATCAGCGTGGAGGGTGCCAGCTGCCATTTCCACCCCGTTCAACCTTTGAACCCCCAATATGTCTCCACTCAGGTCTTCATTCAGTGATTCCACTGCTTTCTGTTTTTAGTATAAATCTCCTCCTTCCTCAGTTAAGATTATTCCTATAACTTTTATTATTTTCAAAGCTGAGTGGAAACATTTTCATTTTGTGTTGTTCCTTGTGTAGACATACAATTGGTCTTGTATATTAATCATTGCTGAACTGGTTCATTATCTTAAAAATGTTCTTTGGAGTTTTTCTAAGCCTAAGATTGTGTCATCTATTAACAGAGACACTTCTTTCCTATTAGGTGATTTTTGTTTTTTAATTTAATGCTTTTTATTTTTCTTAAAAATAGTTGTGTCTTTCTTTTTTTGGGGGGGAAGGCTAGGTAATACTTCTCCTGAAGCAAATTTGGCCTTCCGACAACATACAAATTGTTATCTTTCAATCCGGGTTAAAGAAGAAATCATTCTGTCACCTTGGAGCTAAACCAGCAAAACAGGACCCAAAGGCTGAAGACTGATGCAGGAATGTATGGAGAGAAAATGGGAACTGTCCAGGCAGTCACTGGTATGTCCTTTCTTAGTTTTGGAAGCTGCAGGCCCTGCACTTCCTATATAAGCAGATATATTTATCCCTCTCAGGTCTCTGAGGTGGTTGAAGAATAGACAGCTAGAGTCTCATAGTTAAATTTTGAGTTGTTTAGGAATCAAGAGGGTGTTATAGATCTAAGAAGATACTCTTAAAAGTGTGTTGCAAGTTAGTATGAATGTTGAGTCAGATATAGACCTTTAAACTCATGGAGATGGTTAGATAGTAGAATGTTAAAGTCAGGGGCCAAATGTGTATAAACTGGACATTGGGAAGGTATACTGGGCCATTTAACTCTTATAAATGTGTCATATTTATATCTGTTGTTTTGTATAGTATTTACTGTTATAAGAGAAGGAACCATCTGTTGGGCTGAAAGGGGAAACTTCTGGGGGGAAGAGGGTGGAAGGGCGGGATAGGAAGGGGGAATAGGGAGGGGTTTGTGACTGAGATGTAACTTGAAGAAAAAAAATAAAGTATTTATAAAAAAAAAAACACACACAAAAAAAATAGTTGTGTCTCCCCTCCTTATTTTTTCTTGCCTAATTACCCTGGCTTGAACTTTGAATACAATGTTGAGTAGAAGTGTCAAGGAGCATCCTCTTTTCCCTGGTATTAAGAGGAAGGCAGTCTGACTTTCCACTGAGTACAGTGTTGAAGGGTAGACTCTGATGGATGTTTTTCACTGTGATGAGGTGGTGTCTGTGTGCCTGTCTTGATGTCTGTTTATGATGGGAAGACGTTGCACCCTCCCTCCTTCCCTCCCTCCCTCCCTCCCTTTCTTTCCTTTTTCTTTCCTTTCACCTTTGTCATTTTTCTTTTACTTTCTCTCTTTCCTCACCCACTTCTTTCTATTTCCTCTTCTTCTTCCTCATTCTTTTTTTCAGACAGGTCTTCTCTATAGCCTTGATGTCCTCTCCTAGAACTCACTATATAGACCAAGCTGGCCTAGAACTCACAGATATATATATATATATCTGGCTCTGCCTCCTGAGTGCTGGGATTAAAGGTGTGTGCCACCATGCCTGAGTCAAGGTGTTGGACTTTTAAAGTGTTCTTTTTTTCTGTCTTGCAATGATCCTGCACCCCCCCCCATTTCCATTAATATGATTTTATTGGTTGTCCTTTGTTGAACCAGCCTTGCACACAGTGTCACCGCTGACTCAGCTTTGTGTGCGACTCAGATCTAGTGACTGCTCAAGCCGCTGCCTTGCCTGCTAGTGTCCACTCCCACTCGCTCCCATCACCTCTGTGTCTTGCTTTTCACTTTTCAAGGCTGTTCCCATAGTTCTCAGGGGCCTCTATGGCAGCCCAACTTCTGTTTTTCAAAGTTGCATTTAGAGTCTTCATCCACAGTTCTAATGTACAGTACCTTTTCTCCTCAAACCCCTAAATCTGGTGATTATATCAACTGGAAAATGTGATTGTAGACTGAGTTTATCCCAGGATACAGTAGATAGAGCATTGGAAATGAGAACTGTTTGGGGTGTTTGGAGTATCTGTAGACAAACCTTTTTGTTTGTTCATTTTTAGCATAGGATTTTAATGTGTTTCCTTCAGGGCAAATGACGTCATCTTTTACAATGTTCCACTTTTGTATAAAAGGGTATGATCCAATCTTGTGCTGGCTAAGGATACAAAAAGACACATAAAGTTGGGGCTTAAATTCACTTAGCATAGAGTGGGGAAGATGGTGAACAGGAAGTGGTTTGGGTGATAGGAGGTTGTGGGCTTGTGTTCTTGTTCACGGAGGTAGTTTGTCCTGGGTGGACACTGGAGTTCAAACCCTTAGGCTGGGGAGCAGCTCATGTGCTACCCACTAAATGCACTTTTCACCAGTTTGCTGCTCTGGAACCACAGCTGAACCTTCTTCTGGCCCTTCCCACTGGCATCATGGATGAAGTCTCCCTAATGTCCGCCCATGCCCTCCCTGGGCTGTCTCATTTGAGTCAGTATGTCCTAACATGGCTTATAGGTGTGGACCACTACCTTCCCAGATGACAGCCACCACAGATCCACATATCGCGTAGCTCATAGCGCTGGGTGGAAGGGCTGTTGTCCCAGTAGCACTCAGTAAGACTGTTCTATGGTGCCTTGAGCAACTTCATCCCCACCTGCTTGAGAGCCCTTCCTTGCAGAACACGCATCACAGTCCCTGTGGCCTCGGCTGTACCTGTGTGGCTCCACAGCACCAGGATCCACTCCAGTGGCCAGGACTCTCAAACTGTGGCCCAGGGTCTGGTGTGCACTGACACAGCCCAAAGGACAGCACCTGCAGTGTGTGCACCTGAAGAGGCCACCCGTGGCTCTCGCTGGTCAAGCATGGGAAGCAGCAGGCACAGGGTTGTTTCCAGGCTCACTGTGTATAGCAAACCATGTCCCAGAAGGATCCTGGATTGCAATGCATCTTTTCTCCTCCTCCCACCTCCCGGTTCTTATCCAATGTCCAGCTGTGTACCCCTGGGTGGCCTGGAATGTGTTATGTAGACCAGGCTGGCTTGAAAAGTCATGGAGACCTGTGTGCCTCTGCCACCCCAGTGCAGAGATCCAAATAGGTGCCACCTGCTTGGTATATGGACATACACTCTCAAAATGGCCTTAGTGTTCTTGTCTGAGTGTACTGTTTAACTTTCGGTGTCACCAAGTCATTGTCAGTGCGGTAACATTAAATGCCAGGAGTGTGCAAGTGGGGTGTGTGTGTGGGTGTGTCTAGAAGACAGAAAGATCCAGGTGGTGGGCTTGTTTTTCTCTTAATTTATAATTTATCATATGTGTATTAAAAATGGTTTGAGAAACTTTATTAGAGTAAAAATAATCCAGGCACCCCCTCTGTGTGTGGTGACACCTGTATGCAAATGGGAACAGTAGAAAGGTCCGTGTTTGGTTAGACTGTTGGAGTTTAGGGTGTGCTGGGATTACGCAAGGGCCACAGCGAGCCTCTGCTCCACACACAATTGTCAGGGTGCTGAAGCTGAACAGCCTGAAGCCAACTTGTGGAACTCCAGGACTGATGATTAGCTACCATGGTATTTGCATTCTGTGCTGCTAAGAGAAGTATTTAATTTCTCTGAGCTTCATTTAATTGCAATATGAAATGAAGAAACTTTTTTTTTGGAGACAGGGTGTCTCTGTCTTAGATGTCCTAGACCTCACCCTGTAGACCAGGTTGGCCTTGAACTCAGGCATGTAACACCACACCTGGCTTAAAATGAATTTTTAGATACTTACTTTTCAGAGAAATAGAAGTGAGGATGTTTGTAATTAGGGAGAGCTTGCTACTAGAGGTGACAGGTCACTAGGATGAGTAAATGGTCTGTTTACTTTAGAACAATAGCATCCGCCCAGACTTGCAAGTGTATCTGAGAGCAAGGCCAAGGGTCACTTATCTTTGGCCTTAGAACAGGGGTTATTTTTGTGTTTGGCAGGAGCTTTACTCCGTGTTTTGATAGTTGCAGGTAACATTCCAAGCTCATTTGTTGATAATTGCTTATTTCCTTCTATTGTGGTTTTGGTTTTGGTTGATGTTCAGAATGATTATTGTCAGAGAAGTTAGACAGAGAAGTTTTATGTTCTCAGTTGTTACCTTCCCAAAGTGGGAGACTCACACTTGTGGTTAACTATACCTGGTGCATATCTATATAGGTTTTGAAGTTTGTGTAGAGAAATTTGGGAAAGCCAATTTCTTTGTATTTTTGGTTGTTGAGAAGCGGGTGTTGGTTTTTTTTCCTTGCCTGCAGATGAAGTATTTGAATAAGGGAATCTGTTGTTGCTGTGGGAGTGGCAGTGTTAGGAGGCGTTCATTGCGCTATTGCTCCTGTCTTGGAGTTACTGCTGTGACTTTGACACACCCTTTTCCTATTCTGAGCCTCTACAAAAGAACCACATACCTCAAATAAGTTTCCTTAATATGAGTGCAAATCACCTAGTTATTATTTATCATCATTACTACTTAGAAGTCTGAAAACATTTCACCACTGCAGATCCAAATTTCCTGTTAGTGGTGATGATAGTGGGCTGGGGTGAAATGCCTGTTTATGTGCTTAACCTTGGTTTCGGTTCAGATGGGAATTTTTCTCATGTTTCCATTATAAGTTAAAGTAACTGTACTATGCATGCTAGTTTTTCCCCTAAAGTTTGGATCAGGAGAGTGTAGTTCCACTAAGCAGTTTGTAGGGGAAATAGTCCTGCTCTGGCTTTTATAGACTCTTCTAAAAGGAAGAGCTATGATTGAGTCGGTCATGATGGTAGTGGAAGAGGTCTTGCAGCTGTGGCGTTTTGGGTCCATTCCAGAGATAGTATTTGTGTGCACTGTTAGAATGTCTTAAACCCACCCTGGAAAGGGTTCAGCTCTATAAAAGGAGCACTGTTTATAACCTCACATGTTCTTATGGGGTGACGGGATGCTGGTGGTCTTCATTGGCTTGTCTTTGAACTGACGTTTTATTAGACACAGGCTCACAGTTTCACAATAGGAATTACAGTTGTAGTTTTTCTATCTTGTAAAATAAATAGTTGTTCTTCTTTAAACTTTATAGTTTTAGTAGTGAATTTTTAAGTTCTGTGCCTTTATACAGATAAGCACATTGGCATTCATGTGGTTGTATTCTTCCTGGTAGTTTAATAAGTACTGAATTACAAATTAAGTTTATATGTCAGAAGATGGAAGATTATACAGGAAATTCCAAACATTGAAAAGTTAAAAAGCAGAAGAAAACAATGCTTTCTCATTGGAAATTGTCTAACCTAACTGGTTTTGTGCTTCCTGTTTATTTACATATATTCTAGGAGAATTGTCATTGTTTAGAAGAGATTGACAATATTTTCCCCCAAATTCCCATTTTCTAAAACTTAGGTGCTTTAAAATTACGTAATGGAGTACGTTGTCATCTTCCCCAGCGGTGAAGTGTTTGGTAGTTCTGCTTCCTTCCTTTTCCTCACTGCTAGCCTGCAGAAGTCCTGTAGCCTGCTCACCTCCTCCCACACCACAGGCACTTCTTAACCCTCGTGGATTGCGGCAGCTATCTTCCTGTTTGTTGTACAGACCCCCCCATCTGGATGGTTCCTTCTTGTCAGCTCTCCCACACTGTTTCCTTGCTGTTGCTGCCTGGAAATGTATCCTGAGTATTTTCCTTACCCCCTTTTTCTCAGGTCTCTGTCCACTCTTGACATTAACTGAGCCAGTGGTTCCAGCTCTTCATATGGAGACAGCCTCAGTCATTCCATTACCATTCAGCCTTTTGTCTTTTGGTTGAATGAAGGATATGGACACTTCAGTCCAAGTACCATCCAAGTGGCTTTTGATTCCTTTGTCCTTATTTCCTAGTCTTTTGGAACTCTGTCTAGGCCATTGGTCCTCTCATGTGGCTTTTGACTCCAGCAGCTTAGGAACTCTGTTCCCTTTTACTCCGACAGTCTGGCCTACTGTTGAGCTGCATCGGTTTTGTTCACTAAACACTTCTGGACTCTACCTCTTATTTGCATTTCATCCAGTTTCCTTTCATTGTATCGCTTACTCTCAAATGGCTGCCAGCTCAGTCTTCCAGAAACCCAAAGCTAATATTGTTTTCCATTGCCTACAGGATTGATTGAGAGCATGAGCTCCGTACCGACCTTGCATTGTCTGGCTGCTGCTTCCGTTTTCCCATCTCCACTCCCCACCCTGTGTTCCAGGCAGATGAGGTACTCACCGTTCTCCACAGTCCATTTATCTCTAATGGTTTGGGGGGCCTTCCTCACCCTTGCACAGTCTGGAATGTACTTACGCTGGCTTATCATCTGCCTGGGACGCTCCTCCTTATCTTTCAAGGTCACCTTGGGAATCATTGTCCACGCTCTTCAAGTCAGTAACTGTTAAATGGCTTGTGCCTCCGTTATCCCATGTCCCTTCCTTCGTGCAGTTAGATACTCTAGCACCCTACCCCCCAGGAGCCACATTTCTTACAGCTCAGCCTCAAAGGCTCTCAGCCTGCAAAGAGCAGTTCCTCACAGAATGAGTAGATTGTAGCCCACCTCAGTGTACAGAACTAAAGTCAAGATCTCACAGGTAAAGTGATGAGCCGTGTGCAGGTGTGATGGCGTGCAGTTGTGTGTTGTGTTGGACAGAGGGGCGTCTGAGAAGAGAGCACGTCAGTACTAGGGGTTCCGTATGTACATGGCAGCCATTTGAGAGCAACCATGGTTATGGTTGTCTTCCTGACTTAAGCTGAAGTTGCAGAAACACATGAACAGAATGCAGTTCCCAGATAACATGCCAGTAAAGCAGAGATTGGGAGCTCGCTGATCTCCAGAGTAGATGTCAGCAGAAGTGCCCAGGAGGTAGACTGAGCCCTCAACGGGTTGTACATCCCCAGGCTGTGCTGAACTGCAGGCCAGGTATCACCCATTGTGTTGTACCTTCATGTTTTCCAATAGAAGCAATCAATATGCAGCTTTATATACCTTGCTTTTTATTTTATAACTTGTTTATATTGTAGGGAGGGGCATGAGGGGGAGTATGGAGGTCAGAGGGACAGCTTTTGGAAGCTGGTTCTCCCCAGTTCACCCCCTTCCCCCATGAGTCCCAGGCATTGAATTTAGGTCGTCAGGCTTGGCAGGAAGTGCTGTTAGCCATTGAACCATATGGCCTCTTCAGGATAATGGCAGCTAGGTTTGTTTGTTTGTTCCTCTTCAGGATAATGGCAGCTAGGTTTGTTTGTTTGTTATGTGTGAGGAATATGTATGTACTTTGTGAGAATGTGTGAACTTGTGCATTATGGGTGTCTGCATGTTGAGGCCAGAAGTTGGCATTGAGTGTCTTTCTGAGTTGTTCTTTTCCTTGTTTTTCAAGACAAGGGTTCTCTCTGAAGGGCTCCACTGATTGGGTGGACTGGCTTGTCAAGGAGCTGCCTGTCTTCCTTTCGTTCCTTCCTGCACGTGGCTAGGCTCACAGATGCACTGCATTGGCTGCTGTCTGTGAATGCGTGACTTCAAATTCAGGTCCTCCTCCCTGTGCCTCCAGGGCCCCCCCCCCCCATGGCTACTTTAAACGCCTGAGTAGGGAGATTGAAGAGAAACTACAGGAAGTGGGCTAGGTTAGAGAAATAGTTTTCATTTTGCATGTTGAGAAAAAACAAAACAAAACAGGTTGGTTAGGGAGATTATTATATTTTAATATGTTTTCTTTTTAAAAATGAAATTAACATAGAATGCACTCAGCCATTTTAGAGAAAAAAGGCTGAAGATTGTAATCATTCAAGTTTTTGTTTAATAGCATTATTTATGCATTCCTTTAACATTGGTACCTTACTGGCAGCTATTATAATGATTTTCTGTTGATCCTAACCCCAATCCTGTTAAAGACTTTAGAGACTGATACCTTCTTTTTGCAGACGTAAGTAAAGGGCAACATGAGGATATTATTTAAACTGTTTGAGTTTAAGTTTAGTGTTCTTTCAAGTTGAGAAAGTAGATAACTATGAGCGTTTTGCCTGCGTTACCTGAATGGCAGTTTACCAGGAAAGGGCACTGGGTCTCTTGGAGCTGGAGTTAGAGCTGTGAGCTGCCCTGGGAATGGATCTGCGGTCTTCTGCAGGCCTGGTGAGTGCTCCTGGCCACCTGGTCATCTCTTCAGCCTCAGCAGATAGCCTTCCTTGAGACCATATGGGCTTTTTCGTTGGTACAGACATTGGGCAGGCTGGGAAGTGCTTTAGATCTGCACTTCTTATATTGGGGCTAGGTTTTGCTTTTTGTGTTTTTAGTTTTAGGTTATAGTAAAGGGCCTCATTTCCATTTTCTTTCCTTTTTAGTTGTATCTTCCTTTTCCTTCCTCAGCCAGGCAGGGCATGCTGTAGTATAGAGCAAGGAACGGGAGTGTCAGTCAGAATCTGATATCTAGTTTGGTTAGATCTGCTGCTGATCTAGTGTCACCCAGGCATTGCCCAGTGTGGGGCTCAGATTCCCTGTCTGTCCGTTAAAGGCTGTGGTGAGGGACATGAGCTCTGAGACCCCTGATGGCTTGCTGCATCATACTATAGGGGTTGCACAGTGGCTAGCGGGGCCTTTGCTTTGCTCTTTGTGCTGATCTTTGTGGTAAGCAGTTTTTTAATTTCATTTGTTCATCTTTAAGTCAACACGGGTGTTGTTACTACCTAACAGTAGCCCCTGTTCGCTGCAGGGTGTGAAGAATGATGCTTGCTGGCTTGCTCGTAAGCTTATAACTGCTTCCCAAGGAAGTTGGCCTCTTCTGCTGCATAACTTCCTGTGCCCTAGCCTACATTTCTTACCATGTGTGCCCAATGATTTGTTTATGTGTCTGTCGTCCCTGCCATACTCTGAATTCCGTGTAAGACCATTGTCTGACACCAAGGAGGAACTCAACAAATGCGTCTGAGGCGTTTGAAATACAGTTTTAGGCACTCGGCTTGGATAACTTCTTCACCCTGGGCTTCAGCAAATCCAAGAGCAAAGGGCGTGAAGTTTTGTTAGTTGTCATGTAATCAGACTGAACTCTGAAAAGAGCCAGATTTCAAAGCCAAAGCAAACAGCAAACTGCAATCCCCAGGAGAATTATAGTGACTAGTAAGTCTGCCTGAGCGGGCACATGAAGAACGCAGCTCCCCCTTTCTGCTCTACCTAGCTTGTGAGTGTCTGCCTTTTCTTGTTTCTGCTTTCTCCAGCCTCCTTCCTCAGCCTGTCATCACATTCCTTTATAGATGGAGGTCTGGTCCTATTCTGGATTCTGTGCACATTGCCTTCAACAAAGCAGTTTGAGGTCACTGTCACTTGTTCTTTTGACTTCTGACAGTCAATAAGACGGGAAACACACACCTTTGCTGGATTACCACATTAGTCCGATTGTATACTTCTGTTATGATCTAGTCTTAGCGGTTATTTTTTAAGAGTTTGTGTTCAGAGCTTTGTTAGAATACTTTTCAATGTTTTAAAAGCAGTAACTTTTTAATTAGAAAATTTGAACTGGGCACTGGCTGCTCTTCCAAAGGACCCAGATTCAAATCCCAGCACCCACGTGGCGGTTCACAGCTGTCTGTAATTACCAGGAATGGTAGTGCATCCCTATAATCCCAGAACTCAGGAGGCAGAGGCAGGCCGATCTCTGTGAGTTCAAGGCCAGCCTGGTCTTCAGAGTGAGTTCCAGTACAGCCAGGACTACAGAGAGAAACCCTGTCTCAAACAAACAAAAACAAAAAGAAAAGAAAATTTGAACCACCATTATTTGTGTGTGTGTGGTGTCAGTGCTCAGGATTTAACCCTAGCTCCCTATTGTGGTAAGAAAGCTGTCTTCTACAAAATTGTACATTGGAGTCCAGGTATTACTGGAACACCGGTCCTCTCCCTTCCCGGTGTCTATCTTCTTTGGACCCCAGATAGGTGTACCGATAGCACTTATCCTAAGACATACAGGGTTGTAGAAAATGAACATCCATTTGAAGAGTCAGAAAACGTGTCCATGGTAGCAGAGGTGGTGCTGGGGTGTGCGGTCTTGTCTGATGGCTGCTGGATGGGAATGTTGGATCTCTGTCAGCCCAATTGTATTAGAAAACACAGAGAAAGAGGCTTATTTCTGAGAGCTTTCCCTGTGATTTTAGGGCTCTGCTAGAAATTGTGTTGTCTGCATCCCACTGGTTGGGCAGGTGGTGTTCACCTTTTTCTTTTCTTTTTTTTTAATTTCTTTTTTAAATTTTATTTTATATTTATTTGTTACTTCAAGTTACATTTCCATCACAGTTCCCTCCCACTACCCCTCCCAGTCCCAACCTCCCACCTTCTCCACCTTCTCCCCCTTCTCCCACCTATCCTACTCCTCCAGTGTGGGGTGTCCCGAGATATCGCCCCCCCCTCAGTTCAGCAGTCATATGAGGGCTAAGAGCTTTCTCTTGCACAGGGGGTCTACATGGCAGCTCCACTAGGGCAAAGTGTCCCACTAACAGGTAACAAAAGTTCATGTTCCTGTTCCTCTCTGTCTGTTGGCTATAGGATAGTTATCCTATAAGTGAATAGATGCCTTGTATATCTTTCTGGGTCTGGGTTAGCTCACTCAGGATGAGCTTCTCTAGTTCCATCCATTTGGCTACAAATTGCGTGATTTCCTTGTTTCTGATAGCTGAGTAGTATTCCATTGTGTAGATGTACCACAGTTTTTTAACCCATTCTTCGGTTGAGGGACATCTGTGTTGTTTCCAGTTTCTAGCTATTACAAATAAGGCTGCTATGAGCATTGTTGAGGAGATGTCCTTGTGGTTTGGTCAAGAATTGTTTGGATGGATACCCAGAATGCAGACTAGGGATGTACCAGCTAAAGAACTTTGCTGTCCCAGTCTGTTCTACGATGCTGAGAACTGTTTCTGCACCGAGTTTGTGCTCTTCGTGCTTTGGAACCTTGACCTGACTCCCAGATTGTTGAGTCCTCTGTGCGCTCTCTCTCTCTCTCTCTCTCTCTCTCTCTCAGTCTCTCTCAGTCTCTCTCTGTCTCTCTCTCTTTCTATCTCTCTGTCTCTCTCTATCTCTCTGTCTCTCCCTCTCTCTGTCTCTCAGTCTCTCTCTGTCTCTCTCTATCTCTCAGTCTCTCTCTCAGTCTCTCTCTGTCTCTCTGTCTCTCTCTCTCAGTCTCTCTCTCTGTCTCTCTCTATCTCTCTGTCTCTCCCTCTCTCTGTCTCTCAGTCTCTCTCTGTCTCTCTCT
>CAJQZJ010000733.1:178759-199062 GCA_907164525.1 Lophiomys imhausi | reverse complement strand
TCTCTCTCTGTCTCTCAATCTCTCTCTGTGTCTCTCAGTCTCTCTCTGTCTCTCTCTTTCTCTCTCTCTCTGCCTCTCTCTTTCTCTCTCAGTCTCTCTCTGTCTCTCTCTCTGTCTCTCTCAGTCTCTCTGTCTCTCTCTCTCTCTGTCTCTCTTTCTCTCTCAGTCTCTCTCTGTCTCTCTCTCTGTCTCTCTCTCTCTCTCTCTCTCTCTCTCTCTTTTGGAGACAGTCTTCCTTGTCTGTCGTCCTGGCTGGTTTCAGATTCACAGCAGTCTTGCTGCAGCCTCGGGACCTTTGGCGATTGTAGCTGTCACTCTACATCTCCTTTCTCTTGTTTTTCTTTCTTCTTTTTTTTCTTTTTGGTGGGAAACAGTTTTAAAAAATCAAGTTACTCTGGGTTTAAGATTAAAATCTACATAAAGCCTTGTACACAGATAAAGAATATAGTGTTTTCCACCTTAACAAACAATTCTCTTCACTACTTACACAAACACGTTTTAAGGATAATTTTTTTTCATTTTCAGTTTTATGATAATGATGATACTGTATGAAAATGCAGTTTAAAAATACTTTTCCCAAGATGCATATAACATATACAAGTTCCTGTTAACAAAATGCAAGCTGCCTTCCAACATATACTTTGAATTGTTTAAAATCTTTTTGGAAATAAGTAATTTAAATGTAACTGGGCAGATCTGTAGAATCCTCTGCTGATAACCTATTGAGTAAGCTTCCAAAGTTGTTTCAGGTCTGGGTCCTGTTCACTGATCTGGAAAGCAAGGGTGTTAAAACGGATAACAGAGATAAAGACAGACTGAAGTATACTTTCTGGCCTTCCTGCATACTGGGCATATGAGTGCAGGAATACATTTAAAATCTTTGCCACATTCTAATGCCACAAAAGCTGCCCTGCTGCTTAATTCTTCCTAGCAATGAGGTTCATGTGGCCGATGGCGGGGTGGGGGGGTCTTCAGTTTTGAAGCCAGCAAGAGCTGAGTCAGTAGCGCTGACTGACAACCATGTGAGGAGTCAGTCTGCCATAACAAAACACCACGGACGGGTCAGCCGAAACATCAGAACGCCATTCTCTCACAGTCCTGGAGGTTGGAACTCCAAATTGGAATGGCCGGTATCATTTCTGGTAAGACCTCTCCTGGGCTTTAGTTCAATGGCTGTGATGTGAACTCTGGAGTTTGTCCTGGGCTTTAGTTCGATGGCTGTGATGTGAACTCTGGAGTTTGTTCTCACAGGGCCTTTAACTTTATTGTCAGGACCACCCCTCCCCAGCCTCATTCTAAATTTTGTTATCTCCTAAAGCCTCCACCTCCATGTATAAAGTACAGATTTTAGGGGGCACATTTCTGTCCCTCCAGGTAGGATATGGGTAAAGAAAAGACAGGCACACAGGCGTCGTGGACGTCTGAGCTGTAGCTTGGAGAGCTGGCTGGTGCTAGTGCTTTCGGTCAGTGTCTAGCAGATTTCCTCATTCCACAGAGCAGTATGTTTCAGAAAATGCCTAGAACCGTACATATCATGAATTTCTATGACCAGTATTTACTAAAAATGTGTTTTAAGTGCTTGTGTGATGCTCAGTGGGTAAGATGGTTTTTGGCAAGTCTGAAGACCTGAGTTCAGTGTGTGGAACTCATCCAGTGGAGAGACAGAGCTAAATCCTGTGAGCTGTCCTCTGACCTTTATGCATTCCCCATGGTTGCACACTGCTGCATGCTTCTAACTTACAAATGGATAAGTATAAACAAGCTTAAGAGTAACCTTATAATTTAAAATGGCAGAAACTCAACGTGAATAAAGGATGATGCTTTGAATTAAGTAAAGTGTGTTCTTCCAACAGCTCAGCAAACTGCCCTTGGCGCGGCATGGGGGAAGCTCTGGGAACAGCCTGCTTTTGTTACATACAACAACTTTACAGTTTTGTATTGTGTAGTTTGGCAGAGGAATCTTTGTGCTACTATTACAAAAATGTACGTTGAGTAAGCCTTCTCATGAAGAAGACGTTACCCTTTCCCAATCATTTGGTACAGGTGACATCTTGCTTGTTGAAATACGTAAAATGTTTTCTTAGGATTGGAAAAAAAACCTGTTTTCAACCTTTTAAGACCTTGTTTAGTCCTCTGGGCCCTGAGTCTGAAGTACATCATCAATAGAGACTGACTTTTCACCTTTGGAGGGCAACCAAAGGCAGCAGCAATAACTTAGAATGTCTTGGGAGTTTCTTTGGGAGCCCGAAACAGCTCAGAAGAGAGCTTCTCATGCCTGGTCTTAGAGTCTTTGTCTCTTGAAGGGAGCAAAATTATCACTATAAAAACTGGTAGGACCTGTGAGGTGGCTCAGTGTGTAAACACGACTGTATCCAGCCTGGTGGCCTGAGTTTGAGCTCCAGACCCACACAGTAGATGGACTGATTTCCAGAAGTGGTTCTCTGACGACCTTCTCTGTGTCCACACACACTCACATACTCTCTCTATAAGTAAATAAATGAAATGTTAAAAACCCAACTAAATGAGAAAGGCATTCCTAGTAATGGTTGAATCATAAAAATTGCAATTACAGAATTGGAGTTTTATCACTGAAATTGTCTTTATGTGGTTACTGCATAGAGCAGGCAGCAGGAAGCTCTTCTCTGACCAACATGGATTTTCTAGCTGAGGAATGAAGGGACTTGGAAACAAGCTGGACTTCGCTACTGAGCATGCCCTTCTCCAGCAGGGTCCAGCCTGGGTGGGGCCCAGCTTGCTCATTGAGGCTTTGGAACTGGATGTCCATCGGCTTTCTAGTCTTCCAATGACAGGAAACGGGAGACAGCTGGCTGGATGGCCTAGATGCTGCTTGCGTATGTGCACCCAGGAGAGTTCTGTTGGATGCCGCTTGCGTATGTACATCCAGGAGAGTTCTGTTGGAGCAGTTCGGTTTTGTAGCACGCACTTAACTTGTTTCTGCTTGTGAAAGAAGTTTGTTGTTGAGAGTGAGATTAAATATCCAGGGGCTGAGAATGTGGAGTACTCCTGTGTGCCGAGAGGATGGAATATGGATATGTGTACTCTTTGGGACAGGAATGCTGTGTTATGTTTGCTGTAAGCCCCTTGAAAGATGTGTGAATGTGTATGTGTATATTGTGTGTGACTGTGTGCATATGTGTGTATTTTGGTGGCCAAAGTTTTGTTTTAGATTAGCTATTTGCATTTTGCTAGGCAAATGTTGAATCTATGTGGGTTATCTTTAACACAAATAGCCTTTTCAGATACGGCCTATATGAGCAATGAAGCTCGCTGATTTTATGTACTTGTCCTGCCTCACAGCTGACTTTGGCACCTCCAGTTTGAGAAACCATATGAAGGTAAATTATTTTCTAACACACTGTGAGGTCAATGGTCTGTTGCATAGTTATTTTTTTGGCACATTAAAGGGTGAAAATCTCAATGCAGTAATTACCTTAGAGAATTTTTTCACCCTAATGTATCTGATTAAAAGGAATTGTGCTTTAGCTGTTAGAGACATAAATTCCCACTATTTTAGCATCTACAGAGCTGTAGGTATGGAGGTGTCAAGACCTGCACAGTGTTTTCATTATGCTCTGTCTTTAATTTCTAAATATCTAATTTTGTCATACTGAGGAAATGTGAAAATTCACTTTGTTGCTTAGATTCTGACATTCATATGGTTTAAAAAAACCGGTTTCTTCTTTATATAATTTGCTTATCTAGTAATATTTCTTTAAAAATGAAGAAAAATAATCTCAAACTGGTTTTATTGCTACTTTGTAAAATAGAAAGTGGTACCACTATGACTGGCCCATGATATCTGTGGCTCTGGTCAGCACCCCAGGGACCACCCTGCTGTGGTTGGGGACTGGGAGTGAGTGCATGTATATTTATGCTGCAGTGTTCCCATTCCTAGGCTTACAGAGAAGAGGATTTGAAAGTAGGCCCCAGCTTGGTGGACTTGTCACAGTCTGGGGCATTGATTGACTTTGACAGGCTTTTTGTCTTATGACCCATTAAAATGCAGCGTCGGCAGCCTGTGTGCTTATCCCATGCAGTTAACCTTGTGGATTTGTCTTTAGCTCATTTGGGAAGAGCGTCTGGAAACAGTTCTGTTACTTCTTAGCCATGGGTCTTTATTTACATGGGAGTTTATTTACACAGACATAGGTAACTGATTGTTGGTTACGACTTGATACCATGTAAGAATGAGTGTTAGGGTTGGGTGGGCATCCTGTGCAGAGGGTACCTGGGATGAGCTTAGAAAAAGTACATTTCATGGTATCTGTTAGGATCAAGAGAGACGATGGTTTTGGCCCAGCTCTGCTTGAGCCTTACTTTGATGTCTCTCTGAGAAATGTTAGTATGTTTTTCTTTTCTGTAGTGTTCTATGATGAGGATCTAATAAATGCTCCCTAGATACAAAGAACAACATAAAAGCCTTACTGAGAAGCCACCGGATGTATGACATTGCACTAGGAACATTAAGTTTTACTCATTTCACAAAAATGTCCCTGTTCATGGGCGCCTAGCAGCAGATGTGGGCCAGGGAGGAGGTGTGGACAGGAAGCATGACATTGCTGTGCTTAGGAAGCCAGCTGGTTGCTGGGTCTCCCCACAGATGAAGAGGAAGCTGCTGAACGTGATTGGAGTGTTTATATGTGACCATCTTACCTTCCCTTCTCATTTTATCTTCCCTTTAAATAACGTTTTCTACTTTCAGGGAACTGGTAGGGCTGCGTTTCCCTCCTTCAGCAGATAGGAGCAGCCATCTTCCGCGGCTTCCTTGCACTGCGGTGCATTGGTAAAGACTGTTTCTGGTCTGCCCTCAGGTTGGGGAAGCCTTCTCAGAAGCTCAAGCCTTCCCTCTTTTTAAATACACAACTGAGAATACTTTTTACTTTTTATTACACTTACCCTAAGTGTGTATAAGGTGTGTGCACGTGTTGCGTGCCTAGGTACATGGGTGGGTGGTAGAGTCCCTTATCCCACTTTGTGAGTCACAGGATCAAAGTTGCACTCCAGCCTTGGTGGCAGTGTCTTTTACCCACTGAGCCATCTTGAAGGGCCATGAAAACACTACTATATTTTTATTTATTTATCTATTTATTTATCTATTTATCTATCTATTTATTTATTTATTTGTTTGTTTGTTTATCTATCTATCTATCTATCTATTTATTCATTCATTCATTCATTTATTCATTCATTCATTTATTTATTTATTTATTTTTAGGATTTTTGAGGCAAGGTTTCTCTGTGTATCCCTGGCTGTCCTTGACTCACTTTGTAGACCAGGCTGGCCTTGAACTCACAAAGATCCACCTGCCTCTGCTTCCCAAGTGCTGGGATTAAAGGCATGTGCTCCCACACCTGGCGAAAATACCACTTTAAAAGGGTAGTATTGTAAACACATACGTTTTAAGCTTAGACTAGGTAAGCCATCTATGTGGTAGGTTGGTAGGTGGAATATTTCAAATAGACTAGCAAAAAATCAGTTACTTTGGGCATATAGAGATAGTATTGAACTCCATTTGCTGGGAGATCAATTTCATGCTTCTTTCTGAATTGGTGTAGCTTGGAGTTTTTGCTCGTGCTGTTTGTTCGTGTGGCTGGAGCTGTGTGACAGGACAGGATGGCTCTGCTGCTGTCCCGATGTGTAAATATATTCTTGATCGCGTTGGAACTGTGGCTCAGTGAGAACTCTCCTGCATCAGACCTCACTCACTACATCTGGCTATTATTTCCCACAGTCCGTTGCTCTTCCAGATTCTCCCTAGTGTGTTCCCTACTGTACAGGTAGATATATGTGTGCACATAAGCATGTATTTCTTTCACATACTGTGCTTTCAGCCTAAAAGGTAGCACAGTGGGATTGTTAGTTTAAAATATATATTTAGGATTGTGATAGTTTTCTGTTTTTCAACATAGGGTCTCACCAGTAGCTCTGGTTGCCATGAAACTCACTATACATAGACCAGGCTGGCCTCAACTCACTGAGCCATGCCTGCGTCTACCTCCCAAGCGGTGCTGTCAAAGGGGTGCGCCAACATGATCAGCCCCCCAATACCTACAGAGAAATCAGTATACCTACAGAGAAATCAGTATACCTACAGAGAAATCAGTATACCTACAGAGAAATCAATATACCTACAGAGAAATCAATATACCTACAGAGAAATCAATATTCACGGAGGCTGTCCAGATACTCTTCAGTAACAACCATAGGCGGATGCATCTGAATTGATAGCCATGCTTGGTGAACATCTGTGCAGAGGTGCCTGCATTCTAAATTGGTGGCTGTATTTCCCTTTTCTTTTTAAATACAGAGTTTTTGTTCTGTAGCCCAGATGAGAACTGAACTGACCTCCTGCCTTAGCTTCCTGTCTGTTGAGGTCACAGACAAACACCTGTCTGGCCTTTGGGTCTGTTCTTTTACTTGGAGTGCTAGTGACTGCCTTTCTTGTCAGCTTTTGAATGCCATTGGCAGCAGTTTCAGCCATAGGAGAGTATGCTATTTTATATTAGAGAAAATGGAACCCAACTGGGTCTGCCATGACCAGGGCACAGCCATCTTTCCTATAACTTCTGTCAGTGCTCTGTGTCTTGGACCAAGTTGTCTTTAGGCTTCCTCGTTCAGTGGATTCAAGATGGTAGCATTTTTTCAGGGTTCAGAGGCAGTAAAGCTGACTACCCTTGTAGAGGGAGAAATCTTTCCCTGGAAACTTATCAGCTGATGAATGCATGTCTTTTTGACAAAAAAGAGTAACCTCAAGATTGTTCTAGACCAACGGAACCAACATTGGGACCCATCCTGGATGTACTCTCTGTGCACGTGTGAGTAAAGGGAGCAAAACTAAACAGAGTGTGGGCTTTGTTACAAAGGAGAAAGAGCAGAGGGAACTCGTGCTCCGAATGAAACCTGACCTACCTGTACTGGAGTCAGCGAAGGGCTGCTTTGTGCTTCATATCTTTTCAGTGTGGGGCTTAATTTCAAGCAGATGTTAGTTTACATCTTTATAAAAATAGTATGTCACTGAGTTTCCATATTGATGCCATTTAATATAATAGATGCTATCTATACACTGGCCAATCGTTTCTTTGAAATGTATTTCCACTTAGTGGATAGAGAGCAGTGTTTCTAGACCATTTCATCCTTAAGAGAAACAAACCTACAAAGACTCTCCCTCTTCCCTCTTCCCTCTCCCTTCTTCCTCCTCCCTCCTCCCTCTCCCTCCTTCCTCTCCTTCCTCCCTCTTCCCTCCTCCCTGGTGCTCAGCACACTCTTGACACTGAATTGTGCACATCAGTCCTTGCAGTCCATTCTGTCTGGTTGTTTTCATTACTCCTTCATCTTCAGGCCTTTTATCTTTTTCCTCCCTTCCCTTTTCCTCCCATCGGTCTTCCTCTTTAATGTTTTATATATTTGAGGAGCATCACCCTGTAACTCTTCAGTACAAGTAGGTAACTGCTGACTCATTCCTGTATTTGTCTTTCTCACATTTGATGGCTTTAATAGAAGATTGTAGGTGTTAAAAGCATCTTCCCTTTGGCTGTGGGCTGTTCAGGGAGACGAAGAAGTGAGCAGTTGTGGCTATTAGCAAGACCCTCTACTTACCTCTTACCCTGTCATGAACATGGCAGATGAATTCTGTTCTAGAAAACACTTGAATTAGAACTGTCCACACATTGCCAACATATTTTTATCTTCATGGCTGTTTATAGAACAGTCTTGTTTCTGTGTTTCTCAGAGTTGAAATAAAAATCTCTTAGCCTCTTACTAACCAGTTTTGAAGTTTAAAAATGTATATCTTCTTTTTTTGTTAATGTTGGCTCCTTAAATAATTGTTTGGGTTCTGCTAAGAGAAACGGGTGGCTTATGTTCTTAGCACAGGAAGGGAGCCATTCAGCTGGCAGCCTCACTTTCCCAGTTCCATGCTTAAGGGTTGTATGTGCTCGACCCTATGGCTGTAAAGAGACACCAGGAGCTACTGTTAGCACAGAGCCTTTACTTGCAGAGTGTGTACAGTTAACTGTATGGCTGTCTGTTTTGTGTAGTGCCCATGTTTTAAACAGCAGAATGTATAGTAGGTATACTATAGCCAGTACAGTGACAGCACTCTGGTGTAAATGCCGTTTTTTTTTTTCTTTTAACACAAGGGCATACAATCATTTTCTTTAGTGTCTTTTACTGAGCGTCATTGGTTCTTTGTCGATACTCTTCTGCGATTGCTGGTTCAGTGAAGCCGGCTTTATCTCCTGAACCTGTCACAGTAACAAACACTTCCATTGGCCCCAGGTGGAGAATACCAACATAGAAATTGTGTCAAAACCACATGCTTATCTAATGGGCTGCTTGTTCACAGCAGTGCGGTTTTAGTTGTTGATGAGCAGAAAAAATCTTTAGTTTTATATAACTATACGACTAACAATGGAGTTGGTTAATTTTAACTAAAGATTAGTGAGAATTGCTATAGTTTGAGAAACATTAGTTCTGGTTTTGTCTTTGCCCTAATTTAACTTTGTTGCCTTGGGCAAATCTAGCTTGCTTAATCTTTTCCCTTTCTGATAAAATGAGGATATTAGACTAGATTCTAATTTTTTTATTTTTTGTTTTTTGAGACAGGGTTTCTCTGTGTAGCCCTGGCTGTCCTGGAACTCACTCTATAGACAAAGCCAGCCTTGAACTCACAGAGATCCACCTGCCTCTGACTCCTGAGTGCTGGGATTAAAGGTGTGCGCTGCCGCCCCCGCCGCTGCCGCCGCCGCCACCACCACCACCACTTGGTTTAGACTCGAAAATTTAACAATGCCCAGAAAATAGTATTTACTGAGTAGTGCTTGCCACCTTTTGAAGGCAAGTATAGGTGCTGCTGCTATGTATGAAATGAATATACATGAAAGAAAGAGCTGCCTTCTTGGGGGGTTTTTGTTTCAGTGGGAAATGCAGCCTTGATTTACTGGTTTGGAAGTCCACCACAGCACTGAGTTTCCATTTTTCTGGGCAGTGCAGTTAGAAGCCTGTCCTCATCTGAAATGCCGACATTTCAGATGTTACAAACATGTAATTATGGTGAACACATGTGCTGTAAGCATGTTGTCTTGATGGTAGTTATGTGTTTAAGAAACCATCTTACAACCACAGAAGGCAGTGTTAGGTCTGAGCTCTTGGAGCTATTTTAAGGATATGGCATTTGCATAGCCTTACGCCCACCTTTATTGTTGGCTCTTCACAGCTCAATGAACTGTTTCCACTGTTTTCTGTCCTATAACATCAATCTGAATGACTGACCCTGGTTAGCCCTGGGCTGTGAATACAGTGGTCACTGCTGCAGTGTGTGACACTCAGCCCAGGCTTGGTTCAGCTCTGTATGAACAGTTTGTCTTCATTTAGCTTGTGGTCACATTCCCAACAATGACCTTCTAATGTGATGTGATAATGTGTTTGGGTGGGGCAGAACTACTTATGGTGAGAATACCATAATATGTCTATAATATGTTCTATAATCATTTCCACAAATTAACATGAAAATTTCTAAGGAGTAAACCAGGAGTTTTGTGACCTATTAGGTAATTCATGGATGTTTTGAAGAACAGAGATTCCATACTGCCTGACATAGTGAACTGTTAGTGATTGTTTTAGTTTGAGTTTTTTGTTTTGTTTTGGTTTGGTTTTTTTGAGACAAGGTTTCTCTGTGTAGCCCTGGCTGTCCTGTCCTCACTCTGTAGACCCAGGCTAGCCTTGAACTCACAGAGATCCTCCTTCTGCCTCTGTCTCCCTAGTGCTGGGATTAAAGGCATGCACCATCATGCCCAGCTAGTTTGGGTTTTATTGCTATGAAGAGACACCACGAGCATTGCACAAAATCCTTTAATTGGGGCTGGCTACAGTTTCAGGGGATTAGTCTGTATTTTTCATGGTGGAAGGAAGCATGGCCGACATGGTGCCTGAGAAGGAGCTGGGAGCTCTACATCCAGATCCACTGGCAGCAGAGGGAGGCTGTGAAGCACACTGGGTGTAATGAGCATAGGAAACCTCAAGGCCACCTCACAGTGACACTTCCTCCAGCAAGGTCACATCTAATACCGCCACTGCCCATGGGCCAAGCATTCAAACACATGAATCTGGGGGCCATTCCTATTCACACCACCACAATGGTACCTTCTGTGACCCAAATATGAACAGCTACTAATTCATTTACCATGACAGTGGAAACTTAAATTTTATGTTTCACTGCTTTCTGAATATTCTGGCCGAGTCACCTTCGCCAACTGCTCCCTTGTTCTCACAGCCACAGGACTTAGACGCCGCTTCTCACACAAATGTGGGGCATTTTTCTTTTAACTTTACCTTGATATTTATTCAGCTTTCAGGATGTAATTAAAAAGTATACACTAGAAATCAACTTTGGTTTTTACATGACTAATAAACATAGTGTTCTTAGCTGTGTTTTGAAAAAGACATGTTTTCTGTGCATTATATAGATCCAGTTGTATCCTTGTTCTTGGTGGTGGGCTCTGAATTGTTAATATCTAAGAATAGGAAGTCACACGTTGGGGGGGATAGTCAGCTGAGCCTCATTTCGAGGACTGCCCTCAAAGATGGCGTCTTCTGACCTTGCCATTTTACTTTGTTTCTCCTGGCCCACAGGTGTTTTTCTGTCTCTTCTTTGCATGTAGGTGGTAATAAGAGTTCTTTACAGAATCCTCGCAGAGTGTGCTTGCAGCCTTTCATCCATGTGACCACAGCTCCCACGTGGTATCCCTGGTGCACTGCTGGTCTGTTTTAAAGCCTGTTTTCTCTACTGTCAATCACAGCACATTTAAAGGTGTTATATGTCTTGGCTAGACCTGTCTTCCTGGATATCCTGTTTTCACGGATAACTTTCTGCAGTCTCCCATAAAGGCCCTAAATTCTTTCTCTCTTTTTCTGTTGTCAGGATAGCCTCTGCCTTTCCCATGAGATTCGCTTCTTATCCTCTTCCTGATTGCTTTGGCCCTAATAAAGAACCACGCCTGCATTCTTGCATCCATCTCCCGGTTATCTTTCTATCATAGTCTCTCATTTTAGACCTTACAGTCGGGTTGGCTGTTGAAACGAGCCTTACCATATTGTAAGCTCATGAGCTCTAGAAGCAGCTAATCTCAGGATGTGCTGATGTGAAAACATGCTTAGGTTTTTCTTCTTATGATCGAACAGCATTCTCCTATATTGACATAGTATGTTTTACAAGGGTCACATGTGTGGTTTGTGAATCTGCTCTAAAACAATTGTACTTTTCCTTTTAAATTGTTCATGTTTGTACCCTTTACTAAGCTCGCTGTGACTTTGCCCATTGGCTAGGGTGCTAGCACTCAGAGCACTCTGGGAGAGGACCCATGAGGGAGGGGAGCAGGGAGCTTGAGCTGGCACCCACCCTGCCTGCCTTGTGGGCCAGGTCTACTGTGCTTGAGAGTCCCGCTCTGCGTGGGTACGATTTACGCTGGCAGTTACTTTTAGATCTAATTAATTTTGTTTCATTAGTTGTGAGGCGATAAGCCATTAGGTATATTTCCCTGTTCTATAATATATTTAGTTTGGGTTAGGACCTTTACATGCACACACACGTGCACACACACATGCACACACGTGTGCACACACACACCCCACCTGGTGTTTGAGGTTGGTTAGGGTGGAGGCTTGGAGTTTTGACTTTTGGCTTTGACCATTTTCTCAGACGCTTAACTTTAGAGTAGTGCTGGCGAATCAGGATTTAACGCTGGGAAGCAAAATAATACAGTTTTGTTTCAATAAGTTTTTATTGCTGTTAAGCACCCAGCATTTAAAATAGGTTGTTGGAATACTTCATATTTCTATAGATTTTGGTTTCAGTGTGTGAAATTGTAGTGAAATGTGTCTCAGTACTTGGTAATATTGCTGACTACATTTCCTTAATAAAAAATAAAGACTGAGTAAAAGAGAACTCTTAAACATTGGACTTTCTGTGTCAGTTATTGTATAACTAGTTGGAATCGAATAAAAGTAATCACTCTCTTCATGAGTCAGGTGACTCTGCGTTCCAGTTACACAGTGCACACCATTGTGACGCTGCTGGGTCTGTGATTCTGAGAGTTCTAGTAGAGCAGTTTTGAGTTTGTCTTGTGCCTTCGTCCTTAACACGGCCTTGTTCCTGTTTCTCTGCTGTTCCCCTTCCCACTCGGTCTTACTCTTTCTATCCCCTGCCACCAGATTGAAGTGGGAAAGTTTCTAAAATGCTATCTTGTGGTTTTTATTTTGTTGCAGTATAAGCTGTAACCATGACTACGGAAGTTGGCTCTGCATCGGAAGTGAAGAAGGGCTCTGACCAGGCGGGAGCAGATGCACCCAAGGAGAGAGCTAAAGCAATAGAAAATGAGCAGAGTCCAGCATCTGAGCCAGGGGAGGGAATGGCTTCCCCGGCAGGCCCGGCGGCTGACAGCCAGAGGAGCCCGCGCCGCCACCGCAGGAGAGAGAAGACTCCATCTGAGAGCAGGGGCATCTCTCGCTTCATACCCCCATGGCTTAAGAAGCAGAAGTCTTACACCTTAGTTGTAGCCAAAGATGGAGGAGATAAAAAGGAGGCCACCCCAGGTGATGTGGAGGAACAGATCTTAGACAAAGAGAACTCCCATCCTGCAGAAGAGAGTTGGGCGAAGGGTGATGCAGAAGAAATGGCTCAGAGGAAGCACCTCGAGGTTAAGGTGGAGGTCAAGGAAGAAAAGCCATCCTTGAAGAGCAGCGCTGAGACCCAGGTGTATATGGGAAGACTGGGGATGAGAGCATAGCCTAATTGGGAAGGGGTTGGCTTGTTTTGGGCCATTTCCCACTTCTGTATTGAGATACTCCCACAGTCTAATGTATCTGGAATACAGAACTTGGATTATTATACCTCGGTCTTATCTGTGAGTCTTTTAAGAACTATTCCCAAAAGAACAAAACCAAGCAAAAGAATCACCAGCACAGCAACAAAATGCCTCTCTCTGATAAGGTTGAGTAGGCAGTCGGACCCTCCCGCTCTCCTGTTAAACTGATACCCTTTTATTTATCTTCGATTTATTTAAGTAAGTAGTGATTGTGTGTTTTCTTTGCCTGTGGCCTAGGTTTCCTATGGCTTAAGGTTTTAGAAATTATGTTATTTCAGTGCTGTTTAAAGTTTAGCTGCTGGAATATAGTTTCTCTTATTCAGTTAATACCCAGGTAAGTAACCTGGCAAAATGAAGGATGAGAAAATACCCTTTCTTATATCAGTTTTAAGTCTTAAAAAGCTTAAGTTTCAGTCCCTAAACAACTTAAAATTTAACTGTGAGACTATAACCATCTAGTCTTCACCCACATCAGAGAAATGAGAAGGATAAATATATCTGAGGAAGTGTAGAGCCAGCAGCTTCCAAAACTAAGAAATGACAGACAACTGGCTGCCTGGACAGTCCCCAATGTCTCTCAATACATTAGGGCACTATCTTCAGCCTTTTGGCCCAGTATCTCTGACAGACATTAATTGTAAGACAGAAATTATGAAGGACTTGCCTACCCTGTCTTGGCAGAGCTAGGCTGTTGACTTACCTGCTTCCAAGTTTTGTCCATTTTGGACAGCAGTCTGTCTACAGTTGAAGCAAGGGATTTTTCTTGCCCAGTGACAAGCTTGCCAATAATGCAACCATCTCCAAATGGAGATTCTTCGATGCTCATCATCTACTTGGAGTAGAATAGGGGGTGCTGTCAGGAGTTGACATGTCTCAATATCAAAAAAATCTTAAGAAAAGATCTTTGAATGCCATATTCTACAGATCTCTTAAGATTTTTGAAGACCACCTCTCTATCTCCATATATTTGGATAAGCAAATGTTGCTTGTCTCTTAGCAACTTGGTTTCTGATTAACTTAGAAAATATGTGTGATAAACTATGCTAGTACCTAACAAAATGACAAGCTTGCATGACTATTAGTTTGCATTTCTTAATTATCCTAAGCAGTGTGTGATAGTTGCTATCAAAAGGCCAAAACTTCGCATTGCATTTTAAGTGTTACCTAAGCATACAATACATTAAAAAGGGTTAACCTTAATTTTGTATCAATATACAAAGATCAATTCCAATGTAGCCAAATATAATCTTAATTTTGTATCTATATACAAAGATCAATACCGATGTTTAAGTTGGTAATACAAGTTGGGATGGAAACTGAGTTAGGTATAGACTTTAAACTCATTGAGATGGATGGTTAATAGAATATTAATATCAGTTGCTAAATATGTATGGACTAGACATTGGGAATATATGTTATACTTTATAATTTTTGTAATTGTGGGCTAATTATTCTTACTGTATTGTTATAAGAAAAAGAGCTGTTTATTGGACTAAAAGGGGGAGCTGCTTGGGGGGAAAAGATATACCTTAAACTTTTAAAAAAAAAAAAAAAAAAGCAGATAGAAGGATGAGGGGGAAGAGGGTAGGAGAGTGGGACCAAAGGGGGAGGAGGGTGGGGTTTATGATTTAGATATAACTTGAAGAAATTTTTTAAAAAGCTTTAATTTTGCAGTGGTTAGACTGAAAATCATACTTTCCATTAAAGACTCTCCTCGGGGCTGAGGGTGTGCCCAGAGTGCTTGCCCACCACATTGAAAACCAGCACTGCAGAGAAAAGTGGATTTTGATAGTTTTTCTCTTGCTAATGTTGTCTTCTACAAGTTGGTTAACTTTAACATGGACTTAATTCTTTTTTGGCAGCCTGATGAAGAAGTAAGGAAGGACAAACAGGAAGAAAAGGTAAAGGAAACACAGGAAGAGAAACCCGAAGGAGAGGCAGCAAAAAGGGAGACAAAGGAAGTGCAGACAAGTGAGCTGAAAGTGGAGGTGGGCTCACAGAAGGCCACCAAGAAAATCAAGACTGTCCTGGCCACAGTGACCCTCCTCGATGGCACTGAGTACAGCTGTGACCTTGAGGTGAGGCGGGGCTGAGCAGGGAGCTCTCTTGATGGGCGGAGTAAGAGTGGTCTGCCCTGTTGGCATGGCTCAAGGCAAGTTTCTCTGTCGCCAAGTCCCTGTGGGCCGATTAATTGCGACTTTGCTGGTGAAACATTAACAGGCATGTAGGAAGAGGAAGAGGATCGCCATCTCCATTTCAGGCAGCATTTCTTGACTCTGGGTGAAGCAGCGAGGATGTTTTGTTTGTGCGTTTACTCTTGTATGAATTATTACTATGTCTGTTACGAAAGATCAGCTTTGACTGTTACCTCTGTGGGACATCTTACTTGAGACATCTTACTATCATAAGTACATCTTACTTGAGAAATGATAGTGGAGAGGTGATTTTGAGAAAGTTCAGCCGTAAAGTCCTCCCCTGAGAGAGAGAATGGCATAAACCCAGGTCATTAGTTTTGTTTTGTTTTGTAAAAAGATGCCTATGATTTGTATGACAGGTAATTCCCTGCCCTGATGTTGACAGACAGCGTGATCTCTTCAGGTACCTGCTTCCTAGGGTCTATGTGAGCTTATTTCTTCTCACGGTGGCATTTGCTGACGTGACATGCAGTGACAGTTAATGTCCACCGGCCTGTGTTGAAGTACTTTGAGTGGCTCGTCGTCACTCGTGTTCACGTGGCATGCACTGGTAGCTAATGTCCACCGGCCTGTGTGGTTTGAATGGCTCGTCATGTCTCGTGTGAGACTCCATTCTTAGTGTCACAGTGGAAAGGGAAAGGCGACCCCTCGGCGGGGCCAGGTAGTGGCAGGGCCAGGCTTGTAACTGCGGCAGCTTGGCGTGAGAGCTCGTGAATGTGTCCACAGTCTTGCAGATGTCACATAGGAGATCTATCTTTCTTTCTTAGTTTAAGTATAGACTAACCTTTCCTTTAGTCTTTTGTTAACAATTTTTTTTAAAATTACACCAAATTTCTGGCATTCTTTTTTTGTTTGTTTGTTCTTTTGTTTTGTTTTTTCAAGACAAAGTTTCTCTTTGTGTAGCCTTAGTTGTCCTGAAACTCACTCTATAGATCAGACTGGGGTGGAACTCACAGACCCTCTGCCTTCCTAGTGCTAGGATTAAAAGTGTGTGTCACCACCATTCCTGGCATTCATATCTTAACAGCTTTGTAAAAATATCTGTGCCTATCTAGTTGAACAACACTTTTATTATGTTTGAATATATTATATATCCAGGCAAGGATACTCAGTGAGCACTTATAATTATTTTCTTATCTTTGTATAAACCGTCTAGACCTTCTACCCATGCATGTATATTGTTCTGGCACTTGAAGCATTTCAAAAATAGAGTGACAAAGAATTAAGAATCCTTGCTTTATTTGGTGTTATAACAAAATACTGTAGAAGAGATAATTTTAAAATAATAGACCCCAGTGGTTCTCAACCTGTGGGTCACAACACTCCTTTAGGAGTCACATGACATGCATATCAGATATTTACATTATAAATCACCACAATAGCAAAATTAGCAACCTAATAATCTTATGATTGGGGTTCACTACAACATGAGGAACTGAGTTAATGGGTCTCAGCATTGGGAAGGTTGAGAACCCCCGGAATAGACTGAGAAATGCATGATCAAGGTGTCAGAACATGAGGGTATGATGAAGATTTGCCTTCTGTTTCCAAGACGGAGCCTTTCTACTGATCTGTCATGTGCTGCAAGGGGTGAAACTGTGCCCCTGCACGGTAGGAGGAAGCTAGCAGCTCCTTCAGTGTTTGTAGAGGTGCAATAGGGTCATCCGTAATGATGGAACCCTCATGACTTGTTAAGAGGCTGCTCCTCTTCGTGCTGCCACTGTGACAAGGTTAGAGACACTGTGACAAGGTTAGAGACTCAGACAGCAAGCCCACGGCCAGCGTCAGCCTAGGCAGAGAGAAGCTCAGCATTTCTGCTGAGGTCAGGAACAAGGCGGGATGTCCACTTCCTCTTCAGTATCATGCTTGAAGTCTTTGCTAGAGCTGCGAGACGACTGAAGCAGACCAGGATACAACAGGAGAGGAGGAAGTCAAAGTATCTTTATTTGCAGAAAATATGATTATATACATAAACTATAGTGGGACTCTATTGGATCTCCTAGCCATAGAAATGACACAGAGACTTTTTACTATTTTAAAGCTTAGGGCTTTTAGCTTGGACGATCTCCTAGCTTTACCTGACTAACCCTGGCATTGTGTCCCACCCCGTGGCCAGCTCCACCTCTCTGTTCCTGTAATGTCTGCTGTTCACCTCCATGTCCACTGGTGTCCTTTCCTTCTCTCAGCATCTCTCCCTCCCTCCCTGCCCCCTCCCTCCCCCCCTCCCTCCCTCCCTCCCTCCCTCCCTCCCTCCCTCCCTCCCTCCCTCCCTCCTTCCCTCCATTTCCTGCCCAGCTATTGGCTGTCAGCTCTTTATTTGAACCAATAGGCAAGTGAGGAAGGATGAATATTTACAAAATATAAGACTGGTGATGGGCTGTCCAGCTAGTGCGGTATCTCACTGCCAGTTTAGGAATCAGTTATTGAATATACAGAGACACACCTTCAGACAGTGCACCCCACAATAAATGAGTCTAAGGACTCTGCCAGGAAATTTTGTAGTAGATAAGCACCGTCAGTGGAGTATTAGGATACAGAATCATTACCAAGAACACTCCCTTTTTTTCTTTATATTTTGCTTGCAAATTTACTATGTTATTTTTTTCCCTCAAAACCAACAACTAAGTTTTGTTTACTGTTTCTTATTTTATAATGTTTTCCACCTTTCGCTTACCCTGCTTTCCCCCTCCCTATTCCTGTATTTTTCTAATTTCTTGAATTTAACGCTTAGAAATAATGCTTTTGTGGCTCTTAATCTTACCTTCTGTTTTCATATTGTCACAGTTTATTTTGATTTTGGAATTTTTCACAGGTATGATTAAAAATTTTCAGTGTGAGTGAGTATACACATGATTGTGTGTGGTAAGAGAATTTTCTTTTCAGAATCCTAGTTTTTTGTGCCATTGTGGTCTAGAACAGAGATTCTGTTGTATTTAAGACTCATGTAAAGCACAGCATCTAGTTAGTACACTTCTCCCTGAGTTTGGTAAGCATGGAGTTTTTCCTTTATACAGTTTTGGATCTGTCCTTGATCCAATTGATTACATCTGTGTCTTGTCAGGACGGTTTAGCTTCTCTGACTATTGATTGCTAAGTCTGTTAAATGGCTCTGCAATGGTCACTTTGATAATTTACATTACTATTCTTGTAAATTTATATTTTCTAAAATCTTAGTCTACATTATTAACTTCAGAATTACATGTCATTGCATAGTTTTCCTTACTGTGATATTATACTTTAAATCCATTTTATTACTGATATCACCGTAGTAGTTTTGGTTTGGTTAGGAATTGCCTGGTTCACCTTCTGCTATTCCCTTTAAGATGGAAGTGGCTTATTTTTGAATTACAGTCTATCTTTTAACTGGAGAACTTGCATGTTATTTTAGTAGTACAGAGGTCTGTGACTTCATGCTTGTACGTTTGGGTTCTCTCTTTGTCTACTCACTCCCCTCTTTATTGCTCTTTTTTTGAATTGTCTATTTTATAGACACACTGAATTAATGTTTGCTTCTGCTGAGCTCACTCCCCTCTGTCTTGTTTAATGTCTGTTTATTAGATCTTCTTTGATCTCATTTTAGAATACTACAAAGCCCATGTGCAACTGGTTGTCTTCCATGACTGACAGGAAGTCAGTCTCACAGGAAGTCAGTTTGTTGTGTTTCCCAAGGCAGAGCTGAGATGGTACCCAAGGTTAAAAGCTGAAACTTAGTTACTTAATTCACCAAGAGTTAAGGTTTTTTGGGAAACATAAGAGAATTATAATTTTATGAGAGTATTAATTTATATTTTCTTTTTTTAAATGTTTATTTATTACTTCAAGTTACAGCTCCATCACAGTGCCCTCTCTCCACCCCTCCCAGTCCCACCCTCCCAATCTCTTCCCTCCTCTCCCTCCTGTGCTACTCCTCCAGAATGAGGTGTCCCTACATATCAGGTCCCCCCAGTTCAGCAGTCATATGCAGGCTAAGAGCTTCTTCATGCACCGGGGACCTACATGGCAGCTCCACTAGGGCAAAGTATCATTCTAAAAAGAAACAAAGTCCATGTTACTATTCCTTTTGGTCTGTTGGTTGTAGGATAGTTATCTTGTACTATATGGCTAAAATCTAATTATAAGTGAGCTAACCCAGACTCAGAAAGATGCATCTTTCTGAGTCTGGGTTAGCTCACTTATAATTTAAAAAAAAAAACATCAGCCTACAGATTGGGAAAAAATCTTCACCAACCCCACATCTGACAGAGGGCTAATATTCAAAATTTACGAAGAACTCAAGAAATTAAATGCCAATAAACAAAATAATCCAATTAAAAAATGGGGAAAAGAGCTAAACATAGAATTCACAAAGGAGGAATTCCTAATGGCTGAGAGACACTTGAAGAAATTCTCAGCATCTTTAATCATCAGAGAAATGCAACTCAGTATGACTCTGAGATTACCTCTCACACCTGTCAGAATGGCTAAGATCAAAAACTCAAATGACAGCACATGCTGGCGAGGTTGTGGAGAGAGGGGAACACTCCTCCATTGCTGGTGGGAGTGCAGGCTTGTGCAACTACTATGGAGGTCAGTCTGGCGATATCTTAGAAAACTTGGAATACCTCTGCCTGGGGACCCAGCCATACCACTTCTGGGTATACATCCAAATGATTCCTCACCAAATCACAAGGAAGTTTCCTCATCTGTGTTCATAGCAGCCTTATTTGTAATAGCTAGAAACTGGAAACAACCCAGATGTCCCTCAACCGAAGAATGGGTTAAAAACACAATGGAACACCACTCTCTTTTTCTTTAATCCTGGGTTGTTTAACATGCTATTTTAAGAACAAGCTGTTGAGGACGGTAGATCATCAATCAACATTATAGATAGCAGTTGTGTTGAGTGAATGTCTTACTTTTTCTGGTACAAAGCGAAACAAAATTGCATAACACTGTTACGCATCAATAGCTCATTTGAGCTCTGAGCAGAACCTTAAATCTGAACATAGGGTGTGATTCATCTCATTCTAGTAGACGTTGGAGTAGTGAAGTTATGCGTTGTATTTCCCTTTGTAATTAATGACTGTTATCTAAATTTTCTTCTCATTATGATTCTCTTGTTGCTTGATGCCATTAATTTGGATCTGTATGTCATCAGACCTGTCCTGTCTGCTTTTGAGGAGTGCAGTGCAGAGGTTGCTGAGCTGGGGCTGTTCTCATCTCCTGTCTAGGGCGATGTGCTTTTTT
>CAJQZJ010000733.1:145323-162920 GCA_907164525.1 Lophiomys imhausi | reverse complement strand
GGGAGGCCACACCAGACAGCTCCATGGGTTCATATGAGCTGTGGGAGATGTCAGACAGCTCCATGGGGCAGTGTTCTTTTAGAATTGATGTGAGTCATCATCAGGTTTTGAGGGGGAACACTTTGAACACACGTTTTTGCTATAGTTCACATGAGTGCTCAGCGTTCTGCTTTCCTAATCTTGTTAGTTAGTGAGAATAGCAATAAAGTAGAATTCATTTAGGTATGCCTTCATTTTAGAATCGTACTTTGCATTGTTAGAACATTAGAAAATAAATACTTCATATTAACTTGCAATAAATCAGTAGGACTTTTGAAATAATTTTTGTAATTTGTATTAGTATTCAAAAATAGATTCTATTATGGCCTGTTTTTCATACAAGATTTGTGTGTATTGTCTCTCTTCCCCATTCTTCATCCTCGTACCCCCCCCCATCCCCCTTTCTTCTTTCATGTCACATGTTTTTTGCCACTTTCCTGCTCAACATCTCATTTCCCTTTGGTGATCTCCTTTAGAAAAGTAAAGATTTGCTTTGTTTTTCTGCAGAAACGTGCTAAGGGACAAGTGTTATTTGACAAAGTGTGTGAACACCTCAATCTCCTGGAGAAGGACTACTTTGGACTTCTATTTCAGGAAAATCCCGAGCAGAAAGTGAGTGATTTCAACTTTATGTCCTTAATGTCTACTTTTTTCTTAACCAGCTTAATTTCAGAATAAATTTAACTTTAAATGTTTATTATGAGATTGTTGCGAATATTTAAAAATGATTGTGAGAGACCCATTAGAGCTGTTTGGCATTGGGGTTTGTATATTGCTTTCTCACATCACAAGAAGGTGGAAAGGAGTGGGATAGAATGTTTTCCTATCTTAATTGAGATTGAAAAAACTGATTTTACAATTATGGGAAAGATTTAACTCTTGAATTCACAGTGGAATCAACTTGTGTAGTGAATTGTTAAGGGGAAAGTACTTCAAAACATTGCACATTAAAAGGTTGAACGGTGGGAAAATCGATAAAATTGTTGCTGTGAACGTGAAGACTGTTTTTTAAGTAATAGTATCTCAGTCATGTCCTATTTTTGCCTCATGGTGCTAAATACAGAGGCTGGCCAAGTAGGCTCCTTTGCATTCAGATGTGCAGTCACCTGTGTACTGGTTCAGTGAACAAGCTGAACAGCAGGGAAGCGGTGTGTACCCATGCACGTGCTCCATGCGCGCTTAGAGACTGGGAAGAGTTGTTTGTCTTGCTTAATGGACCTGAGTCCCTTTGTGTGGGAACATGTGGTGTCTTTGTGGTTGGGCTGCAGGGGTCAAAAGAGGTGGCTGGACCAGCTCTTCTCACGTGATGTTTGACCAACCAGTGCTGGAGCAGCCCGTGGAGTAGAGCTGCTTCTGGAGTGTGCCAAGACCATGCATGCCTACGCCACGTTTTCTAAGACATTAAGCAAGAGCATATTGTGGTCTGTGATCTGAAGTTTATTTTACAGAACTTCAGAGATTCTCAGTTTCACAGTAAATTAAGGTAAATATTAACCCTTTCTGGCAGGCCCAGGGCTAACCTGTAGTCAACATTATTAGGAAAAGGGCTTTTCCTTTTCTGCTTCAGTATCTGAGTGTCTAGGATGGATGTGGGTGAGAAGATGTTGACTAAAGGAGTGAAGAATGTGAGTTTGTCCAGAGTCCTGCCCTACAAGAGGAAGGCCGTTTAGTCTGTCAGATCGTTGTTGTGGGCTGACTGACTGTGAGCATTCTGTGAGAATATACAGAGCACTCAGTTATAGTGAAGAGGTTTCTGTCTAATGTCAAGCGTTCATATCTCAGTCAGTAGGACACAGTTGGCAATGGAGGAAGCATAGTGTGTATTTTGTCATTTGCCCGCACAGTACCATTGTATTTACATATCCCAGTAATGAAATAAAGGGTTTTACTTTTAAGCATGATAATTATATGCAAATTAAATTTTCTCAACTTGCTCAACTTTAAATCCCTGATCTGTAATTTGTGGTTTAATTCTACCTTTAGACTAAAGACAAATTGCATGCCTGCCTGCTGAATAGTATGTTTTTATTAGAATTGTTTAGAATTCTCTGCTCAGAAGTGATAGCACCCTTTACTAAATAAACTAAGTGCCTCATAAAGCAGTAAATTACAAGTTGGTTTTAATGATTCCAATCCTGTGCTTTTCTGTTACTTCTCAAAGCTTCCAAAAGAAAACCTCGTGGGAACTTGGCAATTGTATCTTTTATTTTATTTTTTTTAGGTTGTCTATTGGTAAATTCACAACAATGTTTAATTTTTGTAAAATATAAATATAATTTAGTATGTTGTAAATGCTTTGTTAGTACAAACAAAATAAACAACAATAAACAACATTGGGAACTTAAGTATTTCTGGAACATTTTTTTTGAATAAGATAATACTTAACAATAGGATTTACTTTTTTTTTTTTTTGTTTTTTGGTTTTTCGAGACAGGGTTTCTCTGTGTAGCCCTGGCTGTCCTGGATTCACTTTGTAGACCAGGCTGGCCTTGAACTCACAGAGATCCACCTGCCTCTGCCTCCCTGAGTGCTGGGATTAAAGGCATGCGCCATCACGCCCGGCTGGATTTACTATTTTTTTAATTTAAACTTTTAGTACATGTGTCTAACCCATATCTTACACCTGAACCTCTGATCCATATACTCAGCTGTATACTGAACACTCTTGGCTTAAAAATAAACTTTATCTTCCCCTTAAATGCCACCTGTCCCTAGAGAATAGTTCTGGATTCTTGTTTCTCCCCCTCTCTATGAGTAGTCAGGTGTCTGTGGTCTTGGCCTCATGTAGAAACATTGACTGCATACAGTTCACTCCTCTTCAGACGGCGTGAGCTCTGTTCCCACCTGGCTCACTGCAGGTGATAGTCAGGGCATGTTGTATTCCTCTTCCCTTATGAGCCTTGCCGCTGTATCTCTCTGCTCATGCATATCATGCCTCATTGGCAGTTTCTTTCTCTTATTACCTAAATGCCTGCCTTTCCTAAAGAGCTCTCTGAACCTTTCCCCACCCCAAGGCAGGCCTGCCTTCTACGTCCTTCTTTGCCCAGCTCAGAGGTGAGGTAACAGTTTCCTTGTCATCACATATTTAGTATGAACTTTATTTGTGTGTTGCTTTTTCCCCTCATTACTCTGATTGTATCTGAAATAGGATGCTGAAGTCTGACGAGAGGGGAGAATTGTGTGATGTCAAGATCCAGGGTTTAGCTGTGGAAGGGGATGGCTAGGGTTGGGAGGTGAAGGTTGTTACAGCAGATAGTAAGATAAGACGGGCTGGGAGCATAGCTCAGACGTAGAGCAACTGGCCTCTTCACCTCTAAGAATGTGCAAGGCCAGACTGATGGGCTCACTGCAGCATCCTCATGGACAGGAAGATGCCAGAGCTGGAGAAGGGTGCAGCATTCCCAATATAACCTGGTTAGTTTTTCTTAGGAAGTGTCACATGAAAATGCTTGTAAGTGGGTGACCACTGTGCTGGGACTTCTGCTTTAACTGTAGGATGTCAAGAGCATACAGAGAGAAGTGTCCTTTGAGAGATACCCCCTTTCCAGAAAATGTATACTCAAATATAGTTGAACAATTAAATTACATATTTATGTGACTATATTGTTATATGTGTTCATATTGCATAGCTTTTTAGATACCTGTTTATATATAATATATATGTATAGAAAAAAATCCAGTCCTCAAATACATTTAGAGGAAAGAACTTTCATTCTTCCCAATATAAATATGTGTAGTCTCCTTTTGTTTTCTTCAGAAGTTATAACTTCTTTGAAGTTCTTGAGGTTTCTGCTGTAGGAGATGGTGTGTGTGTGTGTGTGCCAAGCTTATGTTCCAACACACTGCTAGACCCCCAGCTCTGCGCTTCTTTCTTGTGTTAAATATTACGTGTATTTAAAGAAGTCTCGGGTACTTAGTTCAGCCTTTTCCAAAGTGGAATTCAAGGAAACTTTAAATGTTTAAATTTGTTATGAGAGAAAACCTATACTGTCTTTGTTTTTAGTATAATATTGTATCTCTCAGTTGTTGTGATACAAAGCTGGATTATGATTATGTGATTATGAAAATGTGACAGTTATTGTTCAAACTTTGCAGTATCTGTTTAAAAGTCTCATGTAGACTTGGCTATAGAAAATATTAAAAGCATATAGAATCGAGCGACATGTTATTCTTAGATACAGAATTATGAGCCTATGTAGTTTCGTTACTCATGTTTAAATGAATTCATCATTAAAGATATTGAACTCTCTTTAAAGAAAAACATTTTTTGAATTTTTGCTATTAATACTGTTTGGCATTTGGCCCGGGCATTGTATAAATCATCTTTCTACAAGCCATATTGCAAGAAGTGCTTGTGAGAAGTATAGTTGATATCCAAGCTTACTTTCTGAAGACTAAAGCAGTTGTCTAGTAGCCAGACCACATCTCCCCAGAAACAGAACTCATAGTAAACTAACCTTAAGGAAGATTCTATATTCAGCTCATTTAAACATTAAAACCTTCCATTGTCCAGATGGGATAGTAAGTTTCACTGAGATACAGAAAGCCTCTAACTTTCCTCTTGACCCCAGCATTTCAGTAGCCTTCTGTTGAACCTAATGTGGTTAAGTATACGTAGTAAAGGGGATCTATTTCAGCACTCTATATCTCTGTGGAAGATGGAGATTTAAGACAAGACTGCTCTCATCCCTTCAGCATTTGTGACTACAAGGTGGATTTGGTTGAACTTGTTAAATTCTTGTAACAGGCCAACTTGGGGTTCCCCCAAACAAATGAAGACATGGGCAAACTTTGGGGGTGAGGGGCTCAAACTCTGAAATCTTAAGGTCCATCTGAAGAGTAATGGAGACCATAAAGTGGAGAAGTTCATTTTAGCTGGGTAGATGTGATTTCTGTTTTGTTGCTGAGACAGCTGTGGCTTTATGGGGGCAAGAAGTGCATGGAAGTCGTAGAACTGGTGGTGAGTGGGGATTGGACTCCACACATTCTAAGCACAAGTCGGTATCTGGGCTTACGTAGCCATTTCATTAACACAGTAAGGACACATCCTAGTGTTTCCTGAGGGGATGCCGCGTGTGTTTCTTGTGCACTTATATAAGTCAGCTCAACACTGACTTAAGTCTTCCTTTACTCACTGATGCCGGTTTTCAGTTTCATGTGTCTTGTGCTTTCTTCATCCTTGAGTGTCAACCCAGGAGTTGATTTTTATCCTTTTGTTTGCTAAATGTGGTGGGACACACATATAATTAATTTCCCAGCATGTGGGAAAGTGAGGCAGGAGGATTGGGAGTTCCCAGAGCAACCTGGCTATATAGTGAGGCCCAATCCTAGGAGTCAGGACAGAGCAGCACAAGGAGTTTATGCTTGTTTATGTGAGACTGGAAATCCAGAAAATACATGTAGGTTCCTTGATGATGCTACATTAAAGTATTTTTAACTTTTACTTGAGAATTTATAACACCAGGCAAAAATATTATACACCAACCATAATCTCAGTACTCAAAGATAACTATTCAATAAAAATAAATTTAATAAACAGTGTGTAATGATGGAAGATGACCACATGATGGAGAGGAAGGAAGCCGAAATGGACACATAGCAGTAAGCAGGGATTGATTTTTAATATTTAATGTTAAGTTCCCTAAAAATGTCAAGTACCCCAGAGAAAGTGAATAGTGTAGTCTGTCCAGGCCTGTGCACAATTGTAGTCTCAGACTGGACAGGACCTCCTACCTCCCTAGCAGGAGTGGAGCTTGCAGAGTGGAAGTCAGTGTGGTTAGGAAAGGAAACAAGGTAGGCACACCGAAACAGTTTCTGCAGCTTACCCCTCCCCCATAAGGACCAGGTGCTGGGCAGTTTTTAGTGTCAACTTGACACAACCTAGACTCACTTGGGAAGAGGGGGACCTCACTTGAATTGCCCAGATCAAATTGGCCCAAGGCTGTGTTTGTTAAAGATCATCTTGATTGATGGTCAGTGATGTCCACTGTGGGCAGCACCATCTGCAGGCAGGTGGGTATGGGCAATTTCAGAAACCTAGCTGAGAGCAAACCAATGAGAGAGCTAGAGAGCAATCCATAAGCAGTATTGCCTATTGGTCTCTGCTTGGGGTCTTGGTTGAGTTCCTGCTCTGACTCCCCCAGTGATAGATTATGACCTGCAAGTGTAAGCCATGAATGCTTTCCTCCCCCAAATTGTCTTTTCAGTGTTTTTATCATAGCAACAGAAAGGCAAACTAGAACAGATGTGATGTAAGACACTGCAGCAGCCTTCAGTATGTATTGGCAGACAGTGTCATGACAAGTGGCCTAAAGGTGTCAGCCTCAATTTCATTTGCCATCTTGTCACTCATGAATGTCTAGACCTGTGGAGCCCTACCTCACTCCCTCCAATCTGGCAATTTGGAGGAATTGTGGTAAGGATGGAAGTGTGATGGCTGTGACCTAGACCAGTGGACGGGGTTATAGGAGATGCCGTTCCAATCTGGAACACAGGCACCTCTTGCTTCTCTTTAGGAGGCCATCTGTGTGAGCTTATCCTTAAGGAAGCTGGAATTGGGGAGGTCTGTCTGTGAGGCCAGCAGCACTCCCTTACTGTCTTTTTTCTGTGCCACTGATGTAAGGGATCTTGTCATTTGAGTCTGATCAGTGGTCTCTAATTCTCTCTTTCTTTGTGTGATTGTTACTTTCGTTGTTTCAGGAACACATATTTAGCCCCCCTTTACCTCTCCCCAGCCTCAGTCCAGTCTGGGCTAGTAGCTTAATGATGTGCTTTTCTTGTTCTTGTACACTTATGACCATTGCCCATTTGTGAGCCAACTGTGTGTAGACAGCAGCTGCAGGCTAAGGAAGCTGAATGCTACACTTTTTTTTTTTTTTTTGAGTGGAAAAATAGAACTGCTTTCTAACATGGTACTGGAGGCACCATTGCAGGGTCTCAGTGGCCCCTCACACCAATGCACCGTGCAGCTGGGACATCAGTCACACTGACATTGGACTGTGGTCTGATGACTCTTTAATGAGAGCTTTGACTGTGACCAGTGTTGGGACAGAGACACACACCTTGTTGTCATGATCTGAGTCCTTGCAGCCAGAGTTCAGGCTGTGAATGATGTAGTAAGATCTGAGGGCTGCTTTCAAAGGATGCTGCTGTTAATATTTTTAGTGGCTTGGCGTGTCCTGTTGCATCATTTCAGTAGATTGACAGGCAGTTGTTACATATGTAACAATAGATATTTTGTTCTTTCTGTATGGGAATAAAATTGGGTTTAAGTACAGATGTTATACTTTGCTTGGGATACTTGTAAACATCAGATTAATTTACTATAAAGTCAGTTGTTTGAATCAGTGTGTTGTTTTTCAAAAAATGTACTTGTTCTACATCAGGCAGGTGAATCAACTTCCTATGACTTAAAAATAGGGCAGGAAAACACAGAGTACAAAAGTAATGTGTGGGAGCTGTTTGCTTTACAGTTTGAAAACCTTATTATCCTTGCATGGTTCAGAGTTTGTAGGGTTCTTTTCTTTCTATAAGATAAAGTGGTTTCGTAGCATGTTTGTTTGTTTTGTTTTTGGTTATCTTTCTCAAAGAATAGAAATGAGAGGCAAATGGAGGGCTGTTTCTTACTTAGAATTGTATTTTCTAAATTCAAATGAGAAAGGAAAGGAAGGAAGGAAGGAAGAATGAATGAAAGAAAGAAGAGGGTTTTTTCTTTTTTGTAAGGCCAGAAAGGAAAATACTCTCTACTCTGGCATTGTCTCTCCTTAGTGCAGGGAAGTTGTATCAATGGGAGCTGAGGGATGTGCAGAATTTGGTTTTATAGGTTTAAGAGATTGATTTGGATGTGTACTTTTGAGCCAGCAGTTTCCAACTCACATATTATCCTTCTTAAGTAAGAATGAACTATGAACAACTTATTATTTCAATGTCTGAGCGGTGATTTGTGAATCAGTTCCATGTAAAGATTATATATATAGATAAATTATGTTACCATTATCATATCAAACATATTTAACATTTTATCTCTCTCACGCACACACACACACACACACCCACACTAGACCGCTAACAGGTGAAAGTACTTATAAGATAGAAGGTATGAACTATAAACTTCCATTTGATTTGGGTATAGTTCTTATGGATATCTAATTTTTTCTTTCCTTCTGCAGAACTGGCTAGATCCTGCAAAGGAAATAAAGAGACAGCTGAGAAGTGAGTATTTAAAGAACCATACTTAAATTAGTCTGTATGATTTTTGCCTTTAATAAAAACCTATAGGGATAAATACTTACTTACATTGCAGTAATTCCCAAATGACTCCATGCTTCCCTCTTAACCAGCCTTAGCTCCCAGCATCAATGTGCCTGTGTGAATTGCCTTGCATGTGATAGCAGTGCCAAGAAATGTTAGTCACCGGCCAAGAAGTCTCTGATGGGGGATTCCAGTACTTACTTCAGAGTTTGTGAGCACTTGAACACTCAGGAGCCAGGAACAACCTGGAATGCTTAGACTTGGGGGTAAAATCTGAAGAATAGTTAACGTGTGTTACAGCCCTCCTAAGACAGGGTCCAAGGGCTGTCCAGGGAGAAGCTGATTCTTGAGAACTAACCAGCAAAATTCCCTGAATTACTGTAACATTTCTACATCTTCTACTCCTTTATTATTCTAATGTCAGAACACTGAAACAGTTCTGTCTGTGTTTTCTGTCTCCGTTCTGCCTCCTGTTTCAGTGCCTGTTATTCTATTTTTCTCTCAATAGCAAAGCATAATCTTGCCACTATTTCCTATTTTCTATATTAATTATTTATTTATAGGCAGGATTTCATTATTACCTGTGCTGCGAATGAATTCATAATCTTTCTGCGTTAGCCTCCTAAGTAAGTGCTGGGATTACAGGAATGTACGACAACACCGGGTTTTCGGCTCTTTTTTTTGAGCTTATGTTGTTCTCATACCCTCTCTTTGTAGATTCATCTCTTTTACCTCATAAGAATAGCTATTAACTGGTCAGTCTTGTAGAACCGAAGCATATTCTAGAACTAGGGATTTTGAGCGTGAAGCTAGAAGAGTGCCATGTATTCTAGAACGGTTAGCTCGCCTGTCTTTGAACCACTCTGACATCCCAGTGTTCATTGCCGCCTTCTATTTATCTTTTGCATTTGTTATTTATTGTTTCATCCATGATGGAAAAGCAAGGAGGAAGTAGAGAACAGTCAGAGCTGCATTATGCGGCATTATTGAAGAAACTGTCCCAGAGAAATTCTTTCTTTGACCCTTCTGCAGCTGATACACACTCTGCAAAGTGTGTGCCTAAGAAAGATAAAAGATAGAGTGCGTGTGCTTTGTCTCAAGCCAGATATGCCCGGTGACCCAAAAAGAAACAGCAGGGCAGCGTGTGAAATGTGACTGATGGCCCATATAGTTGTTGGCTGTGGTTTGTTTTGTGCCACTCAGAGTCAGAGTCGTAGATATTTCCTGTTGGAAATTGGCCTTCAGAAGAAAGCTTAAAAAGAAAGTTTGAAAACTTGAGAGGAAACTTTGCAAATAAAAGTGCTTGAAAAACTTGGAAAGCAAGACTCCTGTTGGTTGTGAATCACGTTCTTATGTCTTGGTTGTTTATGAAGTGTTTTCTAGAGTTATTTCAGGACATGTGCCCTCGTGGTTTGGCAAAAGGAATAGCAGTAACAATTCAGTGTGGCTTTTCTAAACACTGGAATTCTTTAAATGGTACCAGCACTGTCTCCATGAACACAGCTTAGAAAGTGTAGTCTTTCTGTTGTAATAGTTAAAGAACTTCTCCTTTGATTCATCCTATTAGGTTTGTATAGGTAATAGGCAGTTCCAAAGATAGATCTTTTGAGTTATGCAGAAGTTGACAAACCTAATGGTTCCCACCTAAAACTTGCCTTAAATCTTGGTTATTTTCTCAGTAGTATACCAGTTATACTATATATCTAAAACCTGCCTGTGGTTAAACGTATAATTAGTTGAATTATCTTTCGTGTAGCCTGGTAAAATTAGGGATAACAGTTAAATTGAAGATCACTAGTAGCAAGTGTACTTACCACAAAAATAAGTCTAATTTCTTTGTTAATTTAGCCATTTCATAGTGTACACATGTTTCATGCATCTTCTGTACCATAAATATATACAATTTTTTTTGTCAGCTGAAGATGGTTAGCATTCTTGGGTTTTAGAAATACATTTTAAACTATGGAGGTTCTAATAAAAACATATGCATGTAGTCATACCCAAACAGCTGTGTGCTAGTGTTAACACCTGGAAAACAGATAAACAGGATGCCACTGGGAAATGCAGTCTTGTGAACGGAGCCTTTGCTGAGTGAAGATTGACAGTCACAGCACAAAAGTGTGTGTGCACAGTGTCTGGATATTTGACATGGCATGGTCCTGTACGTCCACTCTCTGAGACCTGAGAAAGTGTTTTGTGTTAACACATGTCAGGGTCTTACCCTGCTCATCCGTCTTTAGCCATTTGAACACTTCTACTTTACAGACGGTCATTTCCTGATGCCTACCGCGACCGCTGGATCATTTTCACCTTTTGCCAATAATTTGAAATCCCAAGAACTTTTGTTTTTGAAGAATGGGGATGTTCCTCTCCACCACCTTGGTGGGACAACACTGTGCTGGCCTGTGTTTGCCTAAAAAAAAAAAAAAGAATGGGGAGTATTTAACAACGGGAACCCATGGTGAAACAAGTTTATCTCAGAACTATTGAACGGAGATTATTCAATTTATTGTATAACAAATCACCATATAAAATACTTATCTATAAAGATAAAACATTTTATTCTCTAATTGAGGTGTTTTTATGTTAATTTCTAGTTTTTAAAAAAATATTTCATTGTTACTATGTAGATGATATTGAATTAGTCAGAACAAACCAAAAACCTCCAAACCTGTTATTTGGCAAAGAATTGTCATTTTATTTGTTGATTGATTGGTTGGTTGTTTCGGTTTTTCAAGACAGGGTTTCACTGTGTATCAGCTCTGGCTGTCCTGGACTTGCTTTGCAGACCAGGCTGGCCTGGAATTCACAGACATTCTCCTGCCTCTTATTTGATACTTTTTAATTACAGATCTTCCCTGGCTGTTTACTTTTAATGTGAAGTTTTATCCTCCAGATCCTTCTCAGTTGACTGAAGATATCACCAGGTACGTTGTGTTTAGATTTCTAAAATGCATCTTTGCTTATAACTGTTATTTATTTCTGTGTTCTGTGAAGATAGTTGTAAGTTTAAGACTGAAAGTCAAAGCAATAAAAAAGGACAGTCTAAGTTTTTGCCTGTATGTCTGTCTGTCTGCACACCACATGCGTGCCTTGTACCCACAGGGAAGAAGAGGGAGGTGAATTACAGGCAGTTCTGAGTCTGACAATGCTGTGGAGTCTGTTCTCTTCTCCGCCTCCACATGGATCCTAGGGATTGCACTCAGGTCATTAGGCACAGGCCTGTGGCTGCCGGGCCATCATAATATGTTCTTAAAGCCCGAAGCAGCCTTAAAAATAAGACAGACTCAGATGCTCACTTCAAAATGGATCTTGAATTATTGCCAGTTTCAAGATGTTTATTTATTCTTCTTTGGTTCTCCTTTTATAGTTAAATAATAAAACACTTAAAGAAAAACATTGCTAACAGCTTTGCGTCCTATGTTTTTATATTTACATATATTATATATGATTAAAGTCATTTGCTTTTAGTATTTTAGATTTCAACGTGAAAGTTTTTTTAATAGTATACCCCATGTATACCTTTATTAGTCTCATACATGTATCATTTATTTATATTTATCCATTTATTAGGTAAAGAAATCTGTGTCTCTGCCTGTGTGTGTGTGTATATGTGTGGCTGTGTTTATACATGTGTGGTTGTGTGTGTGTGTTTGTGGCTGTGTATATATGTGTGGGTGTTTGAATGTGGATGTATGTGTGTATATATGTGTGGGTGTTTGAATGTGGATGTATGTGTGTATATATGTGTGGGTATTTGAATGTGGATGTATGTGTGTATATATGTGTGGGTGTTTGAATGTGGATGTATGTGTGTATATGTGGGTGGGTGTTTGAATGTGAATGTATGTGTGTATATGTGGGTGGGTGGGGCTGTGAGAGGGTGGTTGAGTGCTCTTGCTCATTCGCACATGTACGTGGAGGTCAGTAGTAAGCCTCAGATGCTCCTTAGGAGCCATCTCCCTTGGCTTTTGTTGCTGGTTTGTTTTACATTTATTTTCTTTTTCAATATGTGTGAGTATGCACATGTGAGTGCAGGTGCCCCTGGAGACCAGAAGAGGGCATCAGATTCCTTGGAGATGGAGTGAGAAGCAGCATGAACCACCTGATGTGGGTGCTCGGGACTGAACTTCAGTCTTTTGCAAGAGCAGTATGTGCTCTTAACCACTGAGCCATCTCTCCAGCCCCACCTTGCTTTTAGAGACAAGGTCTGTCACTGAGCCTAGACCTCACTGTGTGGGGTAGACAGATGGGCTGGTCAGTAAGCCCCAGAGATCTCCCTGTCCTCCTGCAGCCCTGGGATGAGAGTCGCACATAGCACCATGCCTGGGTTTTCATGTGCGTGGTAGGCCTGAAAGCAGGTCCTTCTGCTTGCATGGCAGTCACGCCCTATCTGAGCTCTCACCAGCCCCTGTAAATTTGTCTTGAGAGTCATTTGGATGTACCTTTCTCTCCTTATTTCTCTGTCCCACACAATGAAAGAAATAACAGCATAGGACTTACGTAGAGTCAATGATATCTGTTTCATTTTCTCTCTCTTGAGATTATGTGGACCATAAGCACATACACTTAAGTTGCAAATAGAGTATTCGGTTTAGAAGCAAGAGAATTTTCTGATCTTGTGTGACAGGGTCTTTAATGGTAACCATGGAAGGTTGTGGATCATCGCATTCCTGAACATCGTAGTCCCAGTAGACTATGTACTAATAAGATTTCTTAACTTGGTGAAGAGTTAGTGCAATTTTAGGTGATTATTCACATGGCCAGGGAAGACTGCCTTGTCTTGTCTTGTCTTAGAGAAAGACTGCTAGTCTCCAGCTCCTGTGACTTCGGGGCTTCTGCTGGGCAAGTTTGGTCATTAGTATCGAACTGTCACATGAGCTTGAAATGACGGACATTTATTGCCGAGGTTGGAAAATGGCAGGAGTTTGGTTTGCTCTGACCTTGCCGCCTGTTGCTGAAAACGAACCCACTACTATGCTAACTAATCACTACTCATATTTAACGATGCCTTGACTCACTTAGCCCCAGCTAGTTAACAGTAAACAGTAGCTCTTGTAAACTGTGCAGGAAGTTCCTTGGATGTCGTCTCTGGTGTGTTGGCATGTAGGGGACCTGTCCTCTGCAGAAGTGCACTTTGGCAATGATAGTGACAGGGTTAGATGCAGTGCCCTTTGGCATACACACTCTTTCCTGCAGTAGTTTGCTTGGGGAGTGATAATCCTATGGTGATTGCTTAGTTTTCTGTATAAACAGTGCTTGAAAAGTTTCTCATCCTGTGGTGGGAAGAACAGTATGTGTCTGCTATGATTGAAGACTCAGTGTGTAGCAGTCCCAACCGAAATCTTCACTGTGAGTTGACATCTCGAAGGTCAGCAGGCTTTCGAAGAGGCTGGGAACACTATTCAGAATGAAGTCTCACACACGCAAAGAAAACAGAGCTGGGAAATCCAGGAAGTTCTTGCCACTTTTTGTTTGAAAGCTCTAGAATGGGAGGACTAGCATGCCAGGCTGAGGGACGTGTGAAGAAGCCCCAGATGGTGTGGGAGAGCCAGCGGGCTTCCGGTGGGAATTCAGGACAACCCAGAATCCAGCTTAAAGTTCAGTTTTCAAGAGAAGTTCAGCTATGCTTGCGTGGTTCTAGAGTCAAGGGAATACAGCCTTCCTTAAAAAAAAAAAAGACTTCTGAAATGCATGGAAGTACTCACACTATAGTGTCACTGAGAAGACCCCCTTCACCCAGGGAATTCGAGAGCAATTACCAGTGCTTGTGTGAATCCTTTGGTAAGTGTAGGACTGTGATGACCCTAGAGTTCCTGTCCCTTGTGGGATAGAGCTTGTGGAAACTCAAGTACAATTAAGCTGAACTGGAGCCCTGTCTGATTGCTCTCTGATTCATCTTGAGGCCTGCCCAGAAGCCTGGCCTCCCTTACCTGTGGGAGAGAAGAAGGGAGAGATGAGTGGGTCTTACAGCCATGGTTAGAGATCATCCACCGGAAGAAGTAGTCAGCTGTCATCATGAAAAGATCTTTTAAATGAAGTCACTGCTGTTTATTTCATGGTCATTGGAGACTTCAGCAAAGGGTAAAATTTGAGAACAGAAATCAGATTTTAGCATATGTCCTCAAAAGGGCTTGATAGTGAAGCTTAAAAAAAATCCCCATAGAAAATAAGTCACATTTCATAATACTTTAGTAGAAAGCAAAACTACTTCTAGAAGGAGACAATCAGATGACTGATGGAGGCAGCTGCTGCTGTTCCAGCTGCCAGTTAGTGATTCGCAGGCTCCCCGCCAGCTGTTTATTTATGCACCTCACTTTGACTCTCCCAGTCTCACTGCAAAGGCGGCACATTAGCCGTGGGCAAGGGCATTAACTAGCTCTCATGGCTCCAGAGTGGTTGCTCTTTCTGCGAAACTGAGCTAGCTGTCTCAGACAAGGCAATTGGCAGGTAAGGGCTTCAGTGTGGATTTAGTATGACTTTTGCTAAAGGCATTTCGGGAAAAGATTTTAGTATGACCAGGGTAGAGATAGGCAAGAGTGAGTGATGAGAATTTTTTTTTTGGGGGGGGGTCATTAAATGATTACTGTCAAAAGGTCTATTCTCTTTGTTAACTTTTAGACTCAGTTTTATAAATAAGCCACCAGTTTAGGAGCTCAAGGAGTAAACTTTCATGTTATGGAAAGGCTACTTTTGCTATGAATATAAATAGTCCCAATAACGTGTTTGTTTGCAATGGAGTACTAAGTTTTAAGAAAGTGAGAGGTTTATAATGCTAACTAGTGTTTCTTCTCTACCCTTTTCTCTCCCTGTCCCTCACAGATACTTCTTGTGCCTTCAGCTGCGAAAGGACATTGCCTCTGGCCGCCTGCCCTGCTCCTTTGTGACTCACGCCCTCTTGGGGTCCTACACACTTCAGGCTGAGCGTGGAGACTATGACCCGGAGGAGTATGACAGCATTGATCTTGCTGACTTCCAGTTTGCCCCATCCCAGACCAAGGACCTGGAAGAAAAGGTGGCAGAACTGCATAAAACTCACAGGTCTGTCGATCTGCTAGCTGGAGAGACAGATGCCTCGCATGGCAGGTAGACAAGTCTGTAATGCGTGCTCAGCAGTTGAGAGAAAGGGTTTAGCTTTGCACCTTCTGGAACTTGTGCAGCACTGATGGACAGCCCCCAGCTCTTGAGATTCCCTTCTGTTGTTCCTGTTGTGTATGGGGATTGTGTTCCTGATAAATTCCTTCATCAGAATAATGTGTATTCACATATGACACTTCCTTCTCCCTCCTGTCCTGTCTTTATCATACACAGGAAGCAGACTTGTATGTATTCTGGCTTGGTGCTTACTTTACATTTCTTCGGCCTCTAAGTATCTTTATTACCTTATTTTATACGAAAGCCAGGGAGGTAGTAGGGGTAGATGATACCAAAACACATTGTATATGTGTTTGAGATTTTCAAAAAATGAAAATACTTTTTGTTTTTGTTTTTTCGAGACAGGGTTTCTCTGTGCAGCTCTGACTGTCCTGGACTTGCGTTGTAAACCAGTCTGGCCTCGAACTCATGCCTCTTCCTCCTGAGTGCTAGAATTAAAGGCATGCGCTACCATGCCTGACTGAAAAATATTAGTTTTAAAAAAATCTATGGAGGTATTGAAGCATCTGGATTTGAATTAGAAGTGTACATGGTGACGGTATTGTATAGCTGAAGTGTACAACTGCCCACACGAGCCACAGAAAGTGTCCCGTTGGTTTAGGTGAGGGTTACTTAAATTGCTTGAATGGCATGTATACCTAGAATACTTTTATATTTCTATCAGAATGGAGTTCTACATGAGTTTTAATGTCTCTCTCCACTACAAAATGTTTATATTTTAAAACCATAATTTTAGGAAATTATTTGAATAACTTTCAGAGATTTGAAATGCTTAAGGGGCACTATACATTGACCTCTGTTTAAGAAAATTATAGGGCAATATTTAACTTTTTCTCCCATCTGTATTTAAATTCTACTCAACAGACATTTGTTCTGTCACTCAGATTTGAATTGCTAGGTCTGAGATGCTGTGGTGGGCTGCAGAGTGTTGCCTCAGACTTGTCTGCCAGCTGCTTAATTCTGTTTCACCAGAGAAACAGATAGGAATAGAAATACATTTCTGTAGATGGAATACTATGCTGAATTAATATTAATATGTGTTACTTGGGTTTTCTACAGACTTACCGACTTACTACGCCCCGCAGTCCCCACTCTCCCATCTACACACTCCTTTACGTATTTTGAGCATGTTTGCCTCTCCCAGTAAAATGGTTTCTTTTGATTCTCAGGGGCTTATCTCCAGCACAAGCTGATTCTCAGTTCTTAGAAAATGCAAAGAGGCTTTCCATGTACGGTGTTGACCTGCATCATGCCAAGGTATTGTAAATCCAGTGGGAATGACACTACTGCAGTGTGGTGGCTGCTATAGTTCTGAGAAGTCTCCAGTTTTACAGAGCCTGGTTCATTTTAGAAAAGGCTGTTTGTCACCACTTTTGGTCTTTAATATTTCTTGGTGACAGCTGATAAAGTTCATGGGTGTGGGGATCACTTGTCCTCTCTCTTATATTGCCAGTGTTTTAATTAATGACTCTTTGAGAGTTTTTAACACAAAACTGTCTTTGGTAGCCTTTACTCCTTATCCTGCGATCCTGGTTCATGCTGTGTCCCAGCTTCTGCTAGATCAGTGGTTCTCAACCTGTGGGTTACAGCCCTGCAGGGGTCGAAGAACTCTTTTACAAGTTTTGCCTAAGACCATTGGAAAACACAGGTTACATTATGATAAATAAGAATAGTAAAATTAAATTATGAAGTAGCAGCGAAAATAATTTTATGCTTGAGGATTACCACAACATGAGAAACTGTATTAAAGGGTCCCAGCATTAGGAAGAACCACTGTGTTAGACCAAGTGCTGCTGTCTTGGTTCCCTGGCTCGACCTCATCTCTTTTTTTGGGAGAAGAAAGCAGATCTTGAAGCATGAAAGACCCAAAAGCAGCACAGATGTGCCCTGGCTCCAGGTCACAAAGCTCTGCATAGGTGGAATGATGGAGGTTCAGGAGTAGAGCATGGACGGGATGATGGAGGTTCAGGAGTAGAGCATGGACGGGATGATGGAGGTTCAGGAGTAGAGCATGGATGGGATGATAGAGCTTCAGGAGTAGAACAGGGATGGGATGATGGAGCTTCAGGAGAAGAACATGGATGGGATGATGGAGCTTCAGGAGTGGAGCATGGACGGGATGATGGAGCTTCAGGAGTAGAGCATGGACGGGA
>CAJQZJ010000733.1:126057-145313 GCA_907164525.1 Lophiomys imhausi | reverse complement strand
GGACGGGATGAGGGAGCTTCAGAGTAGAGCAGGGACGGGATGAGGGAGCTTCAGAGTAGAGCAGGGACGGGATGAGGGAGCTTCAGGTGTAGAGCATGGGCGGTAAGATATAGGTCTGTGATAGGAAGGCTGGGCTGATTGGGAGGACACCACTAAGAAGCGTCCATGCTTCGGGATCCTACGTGGAGTGGTAAGACTTAGGAGGATGAGAGGAAAGGTGATAGACAGGTTTGGTTTGTTCAGAGTCAGCATCTGAGAGATCCTGCCCATCCTCCCAGTCACACACAGTTTAGGAAGTAGTTACGGTGCTATCAGGGGGCTCTCACCCAGATACACCTTCCCTTTCTAGGCCTCAGATTAGTGGTTCTTGTTTTTGTGTTCCTATACTTAACATTTGGAAAGGACTCTTTTGTCTTTGGTTTCTTCCTTTATTTGAAATATTTTCTTTGTTACAAAATAATATATATTTAGCATAGAAAACAGAACCAAACAGAAGAAAGTGAAAATCATTTAAATCTCTGTGTAGAAAGAAAATATTTTGAAGCATTTTCTTGCTTGGTTTCTTTTGTTTGCTGGGTTTTTTTGTTTGTTTGTTTTGGTCTGTTTTTTTCCGGCTTCTGGGGGTTTAATTGTTGGACATCTTTTAATGATATCTACTCTGAGTGTCATTTTGTTAGTTTTATTTTGAAACAAGATCTCACTGTGTAGCTCTGGCTGGTCTGAAATTTGTCCTGTAAAACAGGCTGACTTTGAACTCACAGAGATCCACCTGCCTCTGCCTCCTATGTTGCTGGGATGAACGGTGTGCACCACCAAACGTAGCTTTATTGGTGGTGTTTTTACTCCAATTTTACTCACATTTACAATTTCCCCCTTTCATATCAGTGAATAGTCTGTAGTAATATCATGTTTTAAACTGCTGGATGGTACAGGACTCTTAAGTTTTAAAAAATGCTTTCACATATACTATCTCTTTGAAATTTTCATGTATTAATTTTATAAATACATGAAATAGTAAAGAGAATGACGTGTCTGATATTATCTATTGCTGGTGCTCATCCCTGACTGATATTCTCTGATAAATGTTACTGGGTAGTAAATTTGATCTTTCTAAATGTTTTTTGTTTTGTTTTCTTGTTTTTTTTTAAATTTTCTTTTAATTGAAGAAACAAAAGATGAGAGGACAGGTGTAGAACTAAAGAAACTCTTCCATCTTTACTTCCTGTTAATTTTGCTCTGTATAATTTTCTTGAGAGTGTGGGAGGACTAAGGATTGAACCTGGGGCCTCAGCGATGCTAGGCAAATACTCTATTTTTGAGCTGCTCCTTGCAGCCTTTACTGTATACAGTTGTCCCATGTCCTTGCTTCGTAGACCATTAAATAGGAACAGCTCTTAGGGAAGTGCCGCGGAGTGGCAGGGATCTTCTCTCTTCACCCTGAGTTTTAAAGCCTGAGCATGGATGATGTAGTGTCAGGCCTCACTGTGCAGTAGGGAATGGAGCACTACAGCACCCAGCGCCGTTGTCTACTTATCATCTGTTACACTGCTAATGATCATTATATTTCTGGCTCACAAAAAAGAAGTCTTATAGGAGTTTTAGAGAACATGCCATGTTCTTTTTCTAAAACATTTTTTCATTTCCTTAAACTCACATTCTTTTTCTCTTTGAAACGTTAAGGTGCTAGACTCAAGTTAGGACAAGGGGGCATGAAAGCAGAGTAGTGGGTCCCCCAAGATGCTATCGTGGTCCTTCTGTACCCTCTAGTTCTGACGGGTGGAGGGCAAAAGCGGCTGCCAGACCTCTGCAGAAAGCTGGTGTCTAGAGGGCTGTTTTCGGGGAGTTGCTGTTAGGACCCACTGATGTGACCACACAGGGAGGGCGCCTGTGTCCTGAGCCTCTGACCCTGTTCTCCCTCTGCTTGATCTTGGGCAAGAACTCTTCAACACCTGAAGCCTCCTCGGGAAGACTGTCCACACAGGGCAGCTCCCTGCGGGGCAGAGCAGAAGGTAATTTCCATAGTCAGTTAATTTTTATTGCTGAGGAGCATAGCTCAGCCATGGCAGCTTAAGACAGGCATTTCCTCCTTTCGCTCATACCCTTTATCATTAATTCTGTTTTTACAAATATGGACACATTTAAAACAATCATATGGGCCAGCTAAACACCTGCTGACTTGGGAGAATACAAATGGAGTTTCTTTTTAAGTAAAATAAAAATACTACTTTGTCCTGTATCAAGATTGCTTCAGACTAGATGGAACTGACTTGGCTGTCCAGTGAATGTCACCTCCTCAGCTACAGTGACAACATGCTGGTTTCTGCGCCTCTCACCCTCTCCCTTGGCCAGGGTTATTGATGATTTTGGCAAACACGCACTGTGAGCTTGGTGCCAGGTAGTTTGGGCACCTGTGCCTAATTCAGCCAGCTTTATCTGTTATTCCTAGAGAGAGCAGAGGCTGGCAGGATACCAGAGAGTAGAGTATGGGCTATTTTAAGTTTTTAATGCTGTGTATTTGATATGCAAGCGGGCGTGCACATGCTGTGGTGCACTCTCCACTGTGAGTGTAGAGGTCAGAGACAACTCTCTGCAGCTGCTTTTCTCCATCCATCCTTCCCTTGGCTCTGAAGATTGAACTCAGGTCCTCAGGGCTTTGCAGCAGTGTTCATTGATGGAACCGTCAAACCTGTTCAGTGTGGTGTGATGTGATTTTGTGTCCTTGTATCTGAATTATTCATTATCACAGCGGACAATGAAATTAGTATCATTGGCTATACTGTACTCTTATTTTGAAAAAATATATGAATTGTCTTACATCATTCTTAGTAACAGCATTGTCAAAACATGCTGTTATTGAATTGAGACTTAATGTGTGTTTGCTTTGTGTGTGTGAAATTTGATTCTGTGTTGTTCATGATTTCTTGAAGTGTGTACATCTCTGAGTAATGGTGTTGAGTTTCTCTGTCTTGGCTGAGATCACCCTGGAGGATAGCTGTTTGTGTGTTTTGAATATAGTGCATCTCTATCTTCAGTACTACATGAAATATGAGGCGGCATTATTCCTCCTTCCTTTTTAAACATACTTCAAGCTTCCAGCTTTCAGCTTTTTTTTGGACATTTATGTGAGTAAATAATCCCTTTTCAGACTTGTGATTATTCTGTGTTATCATCTATTCCAAGTTAAATGTTTGGTAAAAGGAAACTAGTAATAACTTCAGAAATAATCTCCGGTTCTTTTCAGTATGCCAGCTATGGGGACCCTTAATGAGAGCTGTGTGTCAGCCCTTAAGTTACTGAGATGCTTGAAAGGTTTCAGAGGCTTCAATGCCGTCAGCCTAGGAGATAAATTTTCTGTGGATTAGTGTTTGCAAAATATAGGTATAATTTTAACAGCTGTCAGCTACCGTAACCCATCTAAGTTTGGTGAAAAAAAAATTGCAGACTGTACCTTACAGTGAGCCAGCAAACTGTCTGTGAGGGGCAGACAGGGAAAGGCTCTCTTCTGTGTCTTCAAGATTCCTAAATCCGCATCTTCTTTCTTCCCTGTCAACTTTTTACAGAGCTTTAGAAATGCACGAATTAAATGTTTTGCAGATTATTGTGCTGTGTAAATGATGCTTTCACATCACTTTGCAAATCCAACCCAGTTCCTGAAGATGGCTCGTTCAGTGTGAGCATGTGTCCTACTCTTGGAGTACCACTCTTAAGGACTCTCACTAACATTTAAGTGCAACCACGCCACGTTGATTTTTCAACCATTTGAGGTGTGATTTGCCTCAATCTATGTAACTCTTGTCATTCTAATTGTCACATGGGTTGTCCTTGGCAGGACTCAGCAGCTGTGGACATCAAGCTGGGTGTGTGTGCTAATGGCCTTCTCATTTACAAAGACAAACTGAGAATCAATCGCTTTGCTTGGCCAAAGATCCTGAAAATTTCCTATAAGCGCAGTAATTTCTACATTAAAGTCAGACCAGCGGAGGTAAGCCGTGTCTTGTTCCCTTGGCATAGCCCACGTACTGTCAGCGCTCCCTTCACTAGTGGGAGAACGAGTAAATTCTTGCTACCAGAATATTGCAGAAAGAAACTCTTGTTTGTTCTCTTATGGGGCACTTCCAGTCTTCTTGATGATATATGGATATTCTTTCATAAAGATCTTTCACAAAAGGGGGATCTTTTTTTGCCCCCTACACACACAGTGGGAGCTCATTTTTTTCTGTTGACTCAGTTAAGTGATAAAATGTGTTTTAGTGGCATTGAATAATCAGTTCACTGGGGCAGTGGGCAATTAATTCTTGCTTTTCATAGAAACAGTATAACAGGGATTTTTTATTTTGTATGACTATATAGCTAGACCGATACTTATTTTCTAAAGAAGACTCACTTCTGACAGAAACAACTAAGTCTGCTTACAGTAGCATGTAGCCGGTGCTTGAAGAGGGGGCTGACTTTGTTGTGGATTTATTTCAGCTGGAACAGTTTGAGAGCACCATCGGATTCAAACTGCCAAACCATCGGGCAGCCAAGAGGCTGTGGAAAGTCTGTGTGGAGCACCACACTTTCTATAGGTAACGTCGGGAATCTCGTGGAGTTGGCATTGGCACCTGCCCACGTTACGTGAAGTGAATAGTGTGACAGATGTATCTGTGCCTTTCTTCAGGGCTCCTCGCTCTCCTGGGGGGTGTTTCTGTTGCTGGAGGCCTTGCTCTGACCTGCCTTCTGGTTGTCTTGTCATGTCTCCCCTTCTACCACCACCATGCCAAGCCCACCTGCTGCCATCCTGTTTGTCATCCATCTTCTTAGTTTTAATTCAGGTTTTTTTTCTTATCAGCCTTTCTGGACTTAATCTTTTTCTCAATCATCTTGAGCCCTGTCATCATCCCATTTGGTTGCTTTGCCAAGAGTATCTAGCCCCCCCTCAAGTCCCTGTCCTCCTAGCACATCAACTTCCCCACTGTGCTGCTACTGGGCCAATCTGATGTCCTGACAGGCCATGTCTGTGCCTGTGGTCAAGTACTAAGTTGAGTAGGCTTCTGCAGCCTTGAGGCCATGCCCCTTCACTGGGCACCATTTGCAGGCCTCAGTCTAATTTGAGCTCTGCCCATTTCAGCTAAGATTTTTCTAGTGTCCAAGCAATGCCAAGCCATAAGTTCTTTTCAGTTTCCCAGGCTTTCAGAGTACCTTCTCAATGGTTGCCCAGGACTGTGTGCTGCCAGGTGCCAGGCTGATGATCTGCATGCCCCTTAAGAGTCCTTACTAATTCACTAAAGGAAACTAACCCATTAGGGAAACTCCCACGTTCAGCCCATCAGGAGACAGTCTGAGATGAAAAAGCAGCCATCGGATGCACATTCTCAGTATCAATTGTCTGTATGTACCTCTTTTGACAATTTATAGGCAGAAAATGGAATGTGTTTTATATAGTTACATTCTACCACATGAGTAGATTTGCACCAAGGAAGCCTGATGTATATTGGTTTGTTTATCATTTAATTCTGACAGTGTTGTCTGGATGAATTGGTTTTGAGCTCATGGAGGGTCACCACGCACAGTTGTCATTTCTTACTTTCTTACTTCGCCTTGACTTGGAACTCATCATTCACTAAGCAGAATATTTCTAAAAACTTACACAGATGGCCTGGGCATACTTGGAATGATTTTAGAAAAAAAACTTGTAAAAACTGACATTTCCTTGGAAAATGATTGAAATCTCCATATTCTTGAACTGTCAACTAAAATCTTAATAATTGTAAGAACTCGGAGACTTTACTTTTGTTAAGATATTTTTTCAATTCCCTATTAAATAATGGCAAGATAAATTCAGTTATATAAAAAAAGATTGGCTTACTTATTACCTGGAAGTTATTTGTCATTAAGGCTTGAATTTGTGCGTTATGAGCCCAAGGCTTACACAGTAAAATTATGCTGGAGAAAGAATATTAGTCATCTCTGTGGAACACTGCAAGTCCTGGTCTTCAGGGAGGAATTACTTAACAAGATAGATTCTTGGCTTAGATGGGGTTTTTTCCCCATGAATATTAACAATTGCTAATGATAATGGGCCTTTTACTTGGCACTTAGAGCTAGCAGCACAAAATCAGACATATGTGTTTACATAAATGATTTACACTAACTCAAATAAATACTCTTTGGTACACACACACACACGACAGCTGCTCTTTTGGTAGGGCTGAAAAAAAAAACAACAACTCTGAACACATCAATATTATAAAACTACACATGACCCAGTGTGGTGTTGGACTTTAATCCCGGTACTCAGTGGATGAGTTGGAGTCCAGCCTGGTTTGCCCAGGGAGTTTGATGCCAGCCTCTCTTAAAAAGCCAGAGCAATGAAACCACATATGTAGGAAGGATATTTTTATTAAAGTTTATGTATCACTGGTTTTGACTAATTATATTTAAAATGAGATCTTAAAATGCATACCTGTGTGTTGTTGTTTTTAATGCACCTGAAGTCTTTGTCCTTGTTTTTTCTTTTCTTTGTAGGCTTGTGTCCCCAGAGCAGCCACCAAAGGCCAAGTTCTTGACTTTAGGGTCCAAATTCCGCTACAGTGGACGCACACAAGCACAGACACGCCAAGCAAGCACCCTCATAGACAGGCCAGCACCACACTTTGAGCGCGCCTCTAGTAAACGTGTCTCAAGGAGCCTAGATGGAGGTAACACATTTATAATTTTGGACTCATCTTTTCTAGTCCAGTGGGGTCAGAAAGTGATGATTTAGTTAAGACACCAGACACCATCTAGAGCGGTGGTTCTCAGCCTTCCTGATGCTATGACCCTTTAATACAGTTCCTCATGTTGTGGTGACCCCCAACCAGAAAATTATTCTGTTGCTACTTCATAACTGTAATTTTGCTTCTGTTATGAGTCATAATGTAAGTATCTGATATGTGACCTCCATAGGGGTTATAACCCACAGATTGAAAACTACTGGTCTCGAGGGATCAGTCACCTCTAAATCAGTAAAGTGTTGCTATTCTCAGAGTGAAATGATTTTGGGTCCAGTTTGTTACTCTGAACATAAATTTTCTTTCTGTTGACAGTGTACATAAATAATAAGTATTTTTGTTTCTGTTCATTAGCTTTTACATGAATGTGTTTCTCTTGGTTTTATTTGATTATTATGTCTAATGTGGCTTAATTTCTTATACTTGTTGATTGCTAACATAATACTAAGGGATTTTGAGGGTATGTTTGTGTATGAATTTTAATTAAAATAATTGTGAAACAGTTCTACTGTCTCATATTTGGAGGTGTGCTTTCAGAAGCTTACCAAACTTGCATCATACAAGAGACCATGCTAAGCTTCAAAGCATTGATTCTTAATATGGTTTTAAACAACAGTAACAAGAGAATGCATATTTATGAGGAGCTCCACATTTCTAGTTCTTTGTAGAGTATGCATTGAAGTGAAGTGGTCCCTCTTTCATATATTGGCCATATTGCTTATTAGTAAATTAAAAATTAATGGTATTTTTCTTATAAGAGAGATAACATTTTTATTAAAATGCGTATCTTTTTATATAACAAGATAATTGTTATGATTAATTTTCAGTGAAAAATAATTTTTGAACATTTTTTATTATATTTAATACTAATCTTAGTTTAAAAAATATAATTTTATATTGCATTATTAGCAAAAATCCCATTTTAATTGTTGTTGGTTTGTATAGTTCTGAAATATGAACTTGGGCAACAATATGTTAAATAATTGGGTAAAATTAGATAAAAGTGACAATTCCTTTGCTGACATTCTCCCCTTGGTAGAGTATCTACACAGATTGACCTTGGTCTAGTTTTCCTAGTAAAAGAAATTTCAGAACAGGTGCAGGAACACACAGCTGTCTCCCAGTCTTTGGTGCTGGGTATTTGATGTACATGCTTCTGAATTCTTTGAAGAGGGTCTTTGTAGAATTTTAAGGAACACCTGAAAAGTATGTGCTTCAAACAAATGAGTATCCATATTTCCAGATATGACTGTTTAGATTTAGTGAATAGTGGTGCCAATCAACACCTGAGCACTTTCCTAGGTAGAACTAAAAAAACGTGTGGATCTGCCTAAGCCTCTCTCAAATGTACTCTTGCCTCAGTGGGGGTAGATGCAGTCAGTCTCTGCTGCTTATGGCCCGGAGGAGCCACTGCCTGCTGGAGTGCTGTCTCGGGCTTCTGTTCTAGAATGTGAGGCCGTAGCGTTCTCATGTTGTGAGCAATAGAATTAATGAAGAACAGTCGGTCAGGGCGCCTTCTTTGTGGTCCGTGTACTTCCTTGGGAAACCCACCATCTTGACCGAGCAGTTATCACAGAGGGCAATCCCAATCTGTATCTGAGAACAGTTTTCACAAGGAAAAGCAACAAACATGACACAAATTCTTTATCCCTGTTCGTGTTTTGGACTCTGTGATCATCAGATGGGCAGGTCATCAAAAGGATGATTGTGTTATTGTGAAAAATAGGAGGCTTTCATGAGAGTATGTGATCCCATGGCCAGGGACTCTTCAGTTGGGCGCATGCTCTTTTTCCCTAGCAAAGCACAACTCCTCTGTAACCCCGAGTTATATAGATATAAAGTACAGAGCCTTATTTCCTTCACCGTATTCGTCAGCACCCCTTGATTGTTGCTGGCACGTGTTGAGTTTCTTATTTTTTGTTTGCTTTTAGAAGTTAGGCTTGAACAATTTAGATAGATAAATAAAGGTAATAAACTTCCCTTTAAAGTTTAGAAAAATATTTTAGTGGTTGCATGAAAGGCAGAGTTTGAATGTGACATCGGCTGACTTCAAAATGAAGATCACGCAGAACAACTGCGAGTAAAACAGCAAGACCAGGAAACAGAACCGGAGGAACCAAAGTGTCACTTTGCCTTGGGAAGTGGGGGAGGCAGTGACTTTTCTGAAAGTGAAAGTTAAGAGGGAACAGGGATGCTGTGCAGCATAGGATCATCAGGGAAGGCCTCACTCAGAGTCCTAGAAGGATGAAGAGGACGGAGCCATGAGAAGAGAGGAGAACACAGGCCATCCCAGGCAGGGGAAGCTGCAGATCAGCTGTGAGGTGGGAGGACAGGACAAAGCACACCCAGGCTTAGCAGGAGAGCCAGGCTGCTGCCAAGCTCTGCTGGGTCCACTCCTAGGAATCCATTGAGGGCTCAGTGGGTCTGTGCTAGCACACAGGGCTAGCGTTGGCTCTGAAGAGTCATTTGTTTTAGGAGACTGATGAGAAGACTGAGACTGGCAGGCTGGCTTGGAGTGATTCACATGACATTGTCTACTATGGTCTTCCCCTTAGGTGGGAGCAGACCTGTTGGTTACTGCACACTAGACTAGGTGTTTAAAAATGTTAAAAGCTGACATCTCGTCAACTGTGTTTTGTAACTTTTAATTTTATATTGACTCATATTTAGCATCAGTATAATTTAGGTCAGATTTTCTCATTTTGAAGTAATTTGTGATTGTAGTGGCGGGGCGGGGGGGGGGGGGGGGAGGCAGAGAGAAAGACAGAGGCATGAGGAAAGAGTTCAAAAGAGACCAGGAAAGAGGCGGGTGGGTGGTGTTTAAAGGGCAACTGTCCGCAGGTGATGATGTAAGTAATGAAGGGCCTGAAGGGCTCCCCATATCACAGGTCAGGCTAGTGCAAATGCCTGTAGATTTACAGGTATTATGTGAATTGTGAGCTCATTTTAATGTTGTTATGGATTTTGAAAAGTAAGTTTTTATAGATTGGAAAAGTTTTAAAGAGTGAAGTGGTATAGAAATAGAGGCTAAAAACAAACAAAAAACCTTACCATGTTCAGAAATAAATCTAAGGGCCCTGTTTGACTTGCTAGTGTTGGGGGTGCTGTTCTAGAATTTGAGGTTCCTGACTGAAGCAGATGGCTACAAGTAGGAGAAGAAAGTATGATTTGACGAACAAACAGCGCTAGAGAAGAAGCATATTGGGACCGGGTAGGTGAGGGGTGTAGATCATTCGGAACCTTGTAGGACAAAGATGGAAAGTGCCTGATACCTCAAGTTAACTGTGGTGGATTACACTCACCACCCTCCGAGATCTTCAGGCTCTCAGGCTTTTTGTTTCCTGGAATTTTTCTTGCTGTGTGGCACAAAAACAAACCACAGGGTGTCTGTAAAGTACTTTCTGTGAAGAGGAAAAGACTGGGAATTCCATTGCTGAGGAGGAGCCTCTGCTAGAGAAGAGAGACTTGTCACTTGCCTTGCGGACTGTTGAGTTGATGTAACACTATGACAAAAATCTTAACACAAGAGGTTTCTTCCTCTGTGAGAAGGAGGAAGGCAGCACTCAAGGCCAACGTTTGGGCATCAGCTGAGGTACTGAACAGGTTGAGAAGTTCAGAAATGTCAGAAAAATGAAAAATATTAGATAAGTAAATTCTTAAATCTCCTGTCTTTTAGTATGCAAATAGGAAGTTAATTTGCAGAGGATTTCTTAAAACCCCTTGAAGGAGATCGTTTCAATAATTAGTCTTTTTTTTTTTTTTAAGGTAGGCTAAGGAATAATCAGACACCCCAGAATGTTGGTTACCTTGTAACCCTGCCGGGCTTTTGTAGTTGGACCAAGAGCTCCTCCTAGTGGCCAATCCCTGATGAGCCATATGCTCCAAATCTCATTTGCCAGATGGATTTTTTAAAAACTCAGAATATTAGTTGAGTTTTGTATTAGTTTAAAAACATGTTTACATATTCAGAGTCCAAACTATCTTCTGGCTATTTGCATGTGGCCTCTTTGTTTAAAAGGTCAGGTTCTTCAGAGGTTTAGCTTTCACTGGTCTAATGTATTTCAACTTACCTTCTGATTAGCCCCCATTGGTGTTGTGGACCAGAGTCTTATGACGGACATTCCTGGCCCTCCTGGAGAGGGATCAGCGCCTGGCCCTGGAGTTGTCAGCTCTGCCACCGTACAGGATGGCAGCAGTAGCCGGAGAGATGTCCGAAGCCCAGCAAAAGCTGCACCCCTGCTGGCTGAGGGAAAGGTATGGCGGGGCGGCACTGGTGCTGCTGTGGTTACTGTGGAGGTGTGCCTAGCTCTTAGGCTCTAGGCTGCGCTTGCTGCTTCAGAAGTCAGCATTCATTACCATTGTGCAACCTGGGCTGCTTTAATTTCCCATGTTTCAAATATGTGTAGGCTACTGCTGATTTGGACTGTGATTTCTAACCTTTTTTTTGATTATTTTTCAGAGTAAAATATTTGTTTCAGTATGAATTACACTAATGAAAGAACAGTGTAAATTATACCAATACAAGAAAGGAATGCGTTGGCATTTCCTGTTTTCTTAGTTTATTATGAGTTGAGTCACCGATGATAAAAGGCACGTGATTTGGAATTTGCATATCTTATTGCCATTTTAAAGGTAGTTCCTGTGTTGAATTTTATTACATTGACTTAACTTTTTATATGAATCAAGATATTCTGAAAAAGTCCATTAATGATCTGTAGCTGTGAATGATGAGCCCAGGATTGGTTTCTGTCGGTGTCTTTATTTTGTGCATGTCCTATAGTGAATGAAGGAGCAACAGTATTCAGATGTTCTCAGATCTGTCAGTTTTGTTACTGGTTTACTAAAGTCACTTCAACTGACTGATAATGTCACTTTACTAAAGAGCTTTTGAGCCCCTTACAAATCATTTCCATACCCGTAACAGCAATTTTTTTATATGCAGCCTTGGAAATAAGTGTCTCTCTCTCACACACACACACACACACACACACACACACACACACACACACACACAGGCCTTGAATCACCCTGCTCACTTACAGCATTTTTAAATTATGGCTTTGAAAAATGTAAAGATACACAGAACAGACTTAGAGAGGAACTGTAGCTGAAGTGTCTGCCAGGACTACAGGAGTTCTTGACGGACATCCTCCTCAGCCAGCACAAAGGTTCAGATTCACGGCCCAGGACAGGGCACCAGACAGCCGGTGATACCAAAGCATTTTGTGTCCTGTTGTTAAACAGTTTGTGATTGTCGTGTTGAAAACTATTTGGCTAAACCGCATTTAATTAAACATAACCCAGTTCATGTTCTATGCGATGTCCTTCAAGTGGTAAGCTGTCAGAGTCTTTTAAATTATGCTACAGAGCATCCAAGAACATGGCTACTGAAGAGAAGGCTTAGTATATCAAAAAGCTCTGTTCTGCTTTTCTTACTCAATTTGGCATACGTAATTATGCAAAAAAATATCTAGACAACAAAAGCTCTTGTATTAAATTCTAAAAGAAATCTGTCTTGTCTTTAGCAAATAACTAATTATATGAGCTTTTTTTCTAGTATTTTTAATATATGTATCAGCAGTTAAATTAGAATAACATTAGTTAAAAATGTATAGGCATTAGTATGTGTAAATTTTATGTGATAAATGGAGCTCAGTTTTGCCTCTTAAAAGTGAATCATTCAATTAATTTTTTAATAACTGTTTTTAATGAAACCTTCACGAGAATAAACTTTTCACTAACATTTCTTTTCTCCTATTTCCTTCTTGCTCCTGTGAACATGACCATTGTGTGATTCATGCTCAACCACGGGTTGTTCTTCAAACAGACTGTGTGCATGTGCCCTCTATCTCCACTCATTTGCTGCAGTTCCTCTTTTTCCCCACACCTCCTGCCAGTCCCTGAAGTGGACGTGCTATCAGACATTTCAGAGGAAGACCCTGTTGGGGAGGCTGATGAGATCACACTAGATAGCTTTGAGCTGCGTTCCATTGATGGAACATCAGAGCAGGGTGACCCTGGGGTGGCCACATTGGATTCTGTCATGGATCCTGTTGTAGCCCCTCCTAAACCTGATTGTTCTTCCATCCATGAGAAGCCTCTCAGATCGACTGACCATGAGGGTTCTGAATTGGGTTCCTTTTCCTTTAACTTTTATAAATGTTTTGCCTCTGGCTTCCCGCCCCTTCTTGATGAAGATGGGTACCTTGTGTTCCCCAGCCTCCCCAAGCCCTGGGTTTCCTTCCTCCCTCCTGACATTCAGCATTACGTCCCCATCACATCACCATCGTTCATTCCTTCTCTCTTCCTCATCTTTGCACTGCTTCTCTCAGCCTCTCAGTCAGTTTCCTTTTCTCTTATGTTTTCACTCCCTCTGGCCCTAGCCCTCTGCTATCTGGAGGGGAGAGCTGCTGCCTTTCATGTTTTTTGTGATTGTGATTTGAATGATAAACCGGAGAAAGAGGAAGCAGTGATCAACATGCCTCCATAAGCTACTTTTTTGAAGCTCACCCAATTGTTTTTTTTTATATCCCCTTTTTAATACAGAATCTAAACATGTGCATAAATTTTACTGACTACCCTCAGAATAGTATGTACACATTTACACACGCACACGCATGCACTACTGCATGAGCCATAAGTTAGATACTTCTTTGCATTGCTATCCTAAGTCCAGGTCTATACACATTCCCAATTCACAGCAAGCTGGTAAGATCATTGTATACGTATCTTAGATCACACTAGATTGTTAGGGAGTGTGTGAGCTGGGAATCTGCATTGTCCTCAGTGTCATACTGGCTCTGTTTTGAAGATAAGTGTCAATGCTGTCCCTTAAGCATGGGAATTTTATGTTTTGAAACAAAACTTTGAACGCTTGGGGCATAATTGTAATTGGCATGTATCTGGAGAACTAATCTGGATCGGAATTCAAGCTTGTACTTGCACTTAGCAGCCCAAGTCTGTGTATTATACTCCTGATATTTTTAAGTCTCAGAAACTCCAAGTCTATTGTACTTTGAGCATTTGGGGACCAGGTAGCTGAATTTTAGCTAGTCTTCTTTCTTCTGCCTGGAGTCATGGATGAGTAATCATCAGGCATTTTATAAGAAAGATGATAATTCCATAATATGTAACGAATGTGTATGAAAAATGAAACATGGCTTTGAGAGATTAGACTGTATATGAAAGGTTGGCTTTTTGGTACTTATTTATTGAAAAGTACGTGTCCGAGACATCCATGCAAGACAGTGTTCTGAAGTGTCCTACCTCTGCCTTCAAGGGAGCCGGTCTTAGCACATGCAGTGTACTTTTAATCATGTTGTTCAGTGTGCTCTGGTGACTAAGTGTCTTGTATCTCAGGGATTCTATCAACACAGCATCAATCACACAAATCAAAGCAAACATGAAAAAAATGTAAAGAATGGACTGAGTACACCATTGTAGGAGAATCTGTAATTCTTTACATTCACTTGAGAATACCAAAGATCAGCATTTTAGTGAATAAATGTTGACCAAGAAACTGGAGGCTGATTTTTCACAGATTAAACAGCAGCTGTATCACTGTTTACCTCTGATACGGAGGTGGGAAAAAGCTCTGAGCACACACTGACCCCCTCATACACACCACTGAATTATTACAAAACACGACTCCTTCGCACTTTGTGGCACTGTCATTCCGGCCCTGGCCGGACAGGAGCATGTGCACGGATTATCCTGGAAAGTGGATTTTCCTTTCCTGTCATTGTTTTTGTTTCTAACATTAGTTGCTTACTATCAACATTTACTCAGTACTTCTTAGTCTTAAGCCTTCAAACTAATTCTTTGAGGTCATTAAATATTGGGAAATGTCCAACTGCAGAAAACTACTGTATAAAAATTTTATGGAAAGAAAGCTATGTTTTAAAGATTACTTATAAATATTTTAAATATTACCATTTTAATATGAAAAAAATTAATTGGCTAATTTTTCCCCAAGAAAACCTATATTTAAAAACTAATGGGACAGTGTATAATGATGTAAAATTTGTAACCCACTTAGACCTGAAGACAAATTTGCATCTTTACGTTGTTCCATTGCTACCTGATTTTTGCCATCTTGGCACTCTCATGTTTTTATTCCTGCCTCAGAAAGAAAATTCTTAAAAGTAGAGCATAATCTAGGGACTGAGAAAGAGAGATGCTTCCATTACCCATTCCACTCCTGCGGAGGATCATTCCCATCACTTGTCCAGCAGCTAGGTGAAGACAGAGCACGGTGGTGACTTGGTAGCATCTTCCTCCTTCCCGAGGGCCAGGAGGAAAGGTTGAGATGTTGCTGCTGCGTTAACTTTGGAGACAGCTGTCTGTCCTGTTGGCAGAGCCCTACCAAGAGCCCCTTCTTTCTTCCTGTGTGCTGTGTGACTTTGCAGGGGACGACTGAAGAGGAGGAAACACCCCCGGAGGAGGAGGTGTCTGCTTTCCTTTATGTTAGATGACACTAGCCTGCTGCCTGCATTCCTGTGGGTGGGCTGGGAGATGATGTGGGATGATGCACTTTCAGGGTTTTATCTGAGTTTTGTTTGTTGTGGCTTTTAAGATTTTTATTCTCCTTTGTTTTAAAGTCTTAGATTATGAAACTTTGGGTTGTTTGTGGTACTTACTGATTGATACACTCATGTTCATTTGCCTTTTCCCCTGTGTGTGATTTAATTTCACAGAAAAATACCTTGAGAGTAGAAGGGGATAATATTTATGTCAGACATAGCAATTTAATGTTGGAGGTTTGTATGATCTAAGAAACTGCTGCACTCTGTCCTCTGGCTGCCAGGCTGCTGTGGACGGGAGGTCACGCACAGGCTGGCTGGCCATTGTCATCAAGCATGATGCATGCGTTGCATGGGGCTGTTGAACTTGGGAGTGCATGCTACCAGCCCAGCTTGGTTCTCAGGTGGGTAGCAGTGGCATAGGTGGGAATGTGTCTGTGAGTCCTCAAAGGCACAACTGAGGAGAAAACTCTATTTAAATAAGGTTTATTCCTTCCTAAGTAAGCCTGTTTCTGTAATAGGTATGTAGAATCTGAAGTAACATGATCCCATGTGTAACATACATCAGAGTAGGTAATTTTTATGTGACATTGGCCCACTCACTTGACTCTTGAACTTGACTTCTGACTGTGATCCATGTGATGCGATGTGTGGCATATTTCAGGTCTTCTGCCTGAGAGTAGGCTAATTAATAGAATTGTTCTGACCAGAAGAGGAGAACAGAGGACAGAGGGTGGAAGGGAAGGGAAGGGAGGGGAGAGAAAGAGAGCCAGATGGAGAGAGGCACTGGGAGTTGTAAAGTGAGCTCCCGATGCCACCAGGGAACTGTTCTCCCTTCTCGTGCTGAGGGAGTGTGTGCTGCTTATGCAGTGGAGACCTGCAGCTCCTGGTAATCTGACTAATCTCTTCGGTTGCTTTTGGCAGCTTTGATAACTGTCGCAGTGTATTTTTGCTTAACTTACTACAGTGCTGTGAACAAATGCAAGAACCGTGCCTGGTCTCAAGGCAGCCATGTCCCCAGGCCGTGCAGGAGCTCACCGTGAGCCACTGTGCTGATTCTATCAGACAGACGCATGGCCTGCCTCTGCGAGTGGGCCTGTGAAGCCTCTCGAAATGTAAGAACATATTTACAGCTCTGTTCATTTAAATTCCCGAACATTGATTACATACACACCAGTTAACAGAGCCAGCTTTTGGTTTTGTTGTTATTGATTGTTTTTCTTTCTTTTAAATGTGCAGAATATACCATTCATCTGGTCAATGAGAATAGAACTAGTAGGCTTTTTTTCATGTTTGTAAAGGGACCACATGTTACATGAGGTGGCTGGCTTTCACCTCTGTTCTTGGCATTATGTGAGACCAGTACATGGTTCATTTAGAGAGAGATCAAGCAGAAAAGACCTCTGGAAGCAGTTATTTTTATTCTTTATGAATTGAAGCCACCGTTGGAATTTCCTGACAAAGCCATCCCTTGGTTTTTCTACTTTTGGATGGTACTTTCTTCCTTCGGGCCAAGTGTGTGCTTCTGAGTTTACCCTTTTTTGTTTTGCTATATTCACAGAATACAATTTAGTAATAGCCTTTATCACAAAAATAAATTTGTAGGAACAAAGTCATAGGCTGCTATTTAAGTCTGAATATTATATAAAGGAGTTTTAGCCAGTATGATTAGTTCCATAGCTCCTTCTCATATAAGCAATTTAAAATCCCAAACAGAGAAGAAATTAAAATCATTCAAATATGAGTAAAATAATTCAATGGCTTCATTTTCAAATTTTTATTAACTCAGGACTGTCCACAGGTATTTACATGGCTTTTGAGACCTGGCATTTTTCTTGCTTTTATGTTTTGAATTATAAGTTTACTTTATCTTATTTTTTTGGTTCTTCTGTTGCCCTGCTGGGGTTTTTTGTTTTGTTTTGTTTTTGGATTCCCCCTTTGTTGTGCCCATGTTGCTAGGACCTCGATAAGGCCCAGGAGGACATACTGAAACATCAGGCTAGCATTAGTGAGCTCAAGCGCAATTTTATGGAGTCCACACCTGAGCCGCGCCCCAGTGAATGGGAAAGGCGACGTATCGCACCTCTGTCCCTACAGACACAAGGGGTATGTCACCAGCTCTTGTTGGCTTTGTGTCTCACTATAGTTGTTCCTTTTGTTTGTTGATTCTCAGAAGTTAGGAGATGTTCCCTCATAAATTCCTTTATATTGCTAACAATTTTTGAAAATACTAAGTATTAACAATGTAATATTTGTTGGCCTAGTTCTTAGGTAATTTTTATGACTTTCAAAGTACTTTCAGAGTAATTTTATTGTTGTATTCAAGTAAATTAGCAATATTGAATTGTTAGGATAACTTGGGAACTAATGTAATACTGTATCTAAGAAGCTTCTCAGTTATTGACTTCTCATATAAGAATGTTTAGTTAGTAAAGGAATGTAGATCATATGTAGAAATGGTTTAAGGTCATTACTATGAAGATAATGAGTTAAGATTTACCTTTAAAGATTAATGGGCTTTGTTGAAAAGTTCTGAAAGATTATGTTATGAAATGTTGCACATCAACACACTTTCTGGCAACAGTAATTAGAGTCATGTTTCAAAACATTATAAACAACCATGAGCCTCCAAATGTATTCTTTATTTTCACTTCTTTTTACAGAAGGTAAGGTTTGTTTCTTACCTTTACCAAGTATTGCCTCTAGAATTTACTCTCAGAATATCTCTGCATATATTCCATTCTTTACCTTTTTTTTTCCTTTTGGCGCTTCCAGATCTCTCCTGTGACTGAACAGGCAGTTCATGGCATATCCCTCTTAAGGAGACTGATATAATTTGCTTTGTACTTTTGAAAGCTGTACAAAGATACTGCATTACAATTTCATTATGTCCCTTTTCATTGGTCTGTTGCCCACATGTGATTAGTAAGTTATGGGACATTAGTAAGTTATGTAGACATTTGGTGTAGATACTCTGATGTGGTTTTTATTCACTTTTCCTCAGAGGAAAATCCCAAGTAGTAATAAGGGCCCAAGTTTATCACACTGAATGGACAGCAGTGCCTTAAAAACCAATGGACAAAAGCAATTGGTGAACTGAAAAATAAAACCTGTCAGATGAAACGATTAGATGCCTTACACGCTGAGTGTTGTGAAGGAGGAAACCAGCATTTACTGATTGTCTGAAAAACAAGTAGGTCCACCAACCTTGTCTAGAATTTCCAAAGAAACAGTGGCTGCTGTCCAAGGAAGGAACAACTTTCATCTGTGTAGCACCCTGTCCCGTTCGGTCCACTGACCCACACCGTCCTTTGGTGTTTGTGTTGCTCTAGGCAGAATGCATGTGTCTTTGTGTTGATTACGTCATTGTTTAAAACAGAGAAAAGGCGAGCATCTTTTCACGGATGCTCTACCTGTGAAGGAGAAGTACCTGGCGGCGACAGCAAGGACATCTGAAGAGGACGCTCGGGCGGACAAGGTGGCCACCTTGCATCCCTGCATCTACTTCTGCTCACAGCCACAGAAATACTTTTTTTAAATGTCTATTTTTCAGATTGAATGTTTAAAAAGTTATACTCTAAACAGCCAGAGTTACACAGAGAAACATTGAAAAAAATAAAAACAAACAAAAACCCTTTGGCTGGGCGTGGTGGCGCACACCTTTAATCCCAGTGGCAGAGGCAGGCAGAGACCTAGGTTTCAGACCAACCTGGTCTACAGAGTGAGTTTCAGGAGAGCCAAGAATACACAGAAAAACCCTGTCTAGAAACAAAACAAAGCAAAACAAAAACATAAGGAGCTAGGAACATTGGGAAGAAACATCCTTTTTTAATACCTTGCACGCATTTTGACAATATGGGAGTACAGGGATGTCAACCATTGATCTTACATACGTGGCTTGTGTTTGGGAAGGAGTCTCATGGAAGTGCACTCACTGTGTGCTGTGTTTGGGAAGGAGTCTCATGGAAGTGCACTCACTGTG
>CAJQZJ010000733.1:107149-126047 GCA_907164525.1 Lophiomys imhausi | reverse complement strand
TGTGTGCTGTGTTTGGGAAGGAGTCTCATGGAAGTGCACTCACTGTGCCTTAGGCACAGTGTTCCTACTAAAATACATTACTTGTGCTTTGGTTCATAATTTACTAATCACATGTGGGAAGCTTGTGATTTTTTTTTTCAGATTTTTTTTTTGTTTTTCGAGACAGGGTTTCTCTGTTTAACAGCTCTGGCTGTCCTGGACTCGCTTTGTAGACCAGGCTGGCCTCGAACTCGCAAAGATCCGCCTGCCTCTGCCTCCCAAGTGCTGGGATTAAAGGCGTGCGCCACCACCGCCCGGCTTTTTTTCAGATTTTTAATGTAATAAAAGACACACCAATGTGTGCAGCACCCTCTCTCTGTGTCCCTGAGTATGTGTCACCAGTGAACACACAAGCTTCTGTTTCTTTCCACTCTCCTTCTTGGGTCAGTGAGCTGGCTTGTTACCCTGTAGAGCTTCCTGGGAAGGAAGGCAGCAGGCACGTACACCAGGGACTAGAGGTGAAAAGTGGAGACAGCATTTAAAGTGAGTTCTTATTGATATGGAAGAGGTTTCCATACTAAAGGCAGACCATGCAACTGCTGGGGTAGGAACTGTTTTTTTTTTTTTTTTGGTTTTTCGAGACAGGGTTTCTCTGAATATCTCTGGCTGTCCTGGACTCGCTTTGTAGACCAGGCTGGCCTCGAACTCACAAAGATCCGCCTGCCTCTACCTCCCAAGTGCTGGGATTAAAGGCGTGCGCCACCACCGCCCGGCGGTAGGAACTGTTTTAAGGACCCAAAATGACTAAAAGACATGAGCTCAGGGAACAAGAGGATATTAATCAGGGTGCACAGAAGCCAAGTCCATCAGCATCATTTGATAAGGGCTTTTGGCAGTATGAGCTAGAATTTTGATGAAGATGTTTAAAATTATCATTTTTCTGGATCTCATGTTTTAAAAATGTATAATATAAAATAATTTATAGAGCTTAAAGTGAAGTTATGTGACTTTTAACCAGGGAACTCTCCTAGAGGGCTTATCTGCATTTGAAGTGACTGCATTTTCTGACGTGTGGAAAAAATGTACTATATATATCAGGTGTTCTAGCTGCTGATATCCAGTTGTCTGTTCACCATGAAACATTTACTGGCCGCTTGTTTGTGTTCTGTTTTTCTCCTGAGGTAATATTCTACTGTTGGAAATAGCCCAGTCTGCTCATGGTTTCGCTTGAGTTGATACCAGTTCAGTTTTTCTTTATCATGTCTCCCTGATTGATTTTTCCAGGGTTTCTTACTTATTTTTGGATAATAATATTTATTGAAAAATGGAAAAACCTGCCGGGTGGTGGTGGCGCACGCCTTTAATCCCAGCACTCGGGAGGCAGAGGCAGGCGGATCTCTGTGAGTTCGAGGCCAACCTGGTCTACAAAGCGAGTCCAGGACAGCCAGAGCTACACAGAGAAACCCTGTCTCGAAAAAACAAACAAAAAAAAAAAATGGAAAAACCATGTACAAGTATTTGCCTGAATTTCCAAATTCCATAATATGGGTCTTAAATTTTTTTAAAGATTTGTTCATTTTTATTTTATATGTGCGTGTTTGCCTGCAATGTGTATGTTTACCTCATGTGTGCTTGGTGCACACAGAGGTTAAAAGAGGGCACCCCATCCCCTGGAACTGGAGTTACAGATGCTTGTGAATCACTGTGTGGGTGCTGGGAATCGAACCGGGGTCCTTTGCAAGAACACATACTCTTAACTGCTGAGCTATCTCTCATCTCTAATTTTTAGTTTTTAAAAAAGAAATGGTAATGTTTGGTTAAAAATTAAATACATTGAAATTTCAAAATGGCTCTGGTTTGACTATAAATACTTTTGGTGGTAGAACAGAAAATTGGAAGCCAAAGGATTTTTAGTCTTTATTGGGTAAGTAACTATTATATATCTTTAATGTATTATGAGAGTTAGGAAAACTTGCATTCTCTTGAGAATCTATGAGAGATTACCTATGCTGTTGATATAAGGTACTTTTCGCTGGTGTAGCACTGAGGATTGACCTTAGGACACCGAGCATGGAAGACAAACATTCTATATGAGTGACATCCCTGGTCACCTTTGAAAATATTTATTAATTCAGTTCATAACACTTAAATTTCACAATTTTTATTAATGATGATCAGTAACTTTTTTTCTCTGCTGAAAAATTTAAGAACCTAAGAACCTCCTCACTCTCCCACTCTCCCTTTCTTAGGTCACTATCTGAAGAACACTTGATTTTATTTTTTCATTAATTTATTTGTTCATTTTACATCCTAATCGAAGCCTCACCCCTCCCTCTCCTCCCAGTCCTACCCTCCCACCTACTTCCCCCACTCCTCCTCCCCTTCTCAGAGAAGGGGTGCTCTCCCTCCCTCTGCCTCACCCCATGCTGGGTACCGACCAGCTGTGGGAGGGACATGCATGGGGAAAGGGATCCAAAGGCAGGCAACAGAGTCCAAGTCAGAGACAGCCCCCAATCCAATTGTTACCTTACCGAAGAACACTTTATACATGACATGCATTTGTCTTTTTAAAAGATCTCTGGAGAATGTGGCTTATTAAGAATTCTCACAAAGTTCCACTTGGCAGGGTGGGGGTCTGATCCTTTGTGGCATTCCAAGTTTCTGAGGATTGTCACAGCTTGTCTGTTATCCTCTTAGGCTGCCTAGGAAGTGTTGTTTTAGGGATAGAAATGTAAAAGTTAAATACGCCTTAATAGATTATCAGACAAAGGAGCTGTATATTGCTCACTGAATACTGAGGTTTCAGTTCTGGGATTGTCTTAATTTTTTAAAAACTGTTTTTGAAAAAAAAAGTGGCTCCATCCCTCCCGTCAAGACTGTTTGTTGATCTCTGTTTGCGTCAGAAATCTAGAGTGCACAGGGAAGGTCACTGAGAGCGGGTAGGATGGGTGCCCAGGATCCAACGCAGGAGCATTTCTCATGTAGGGGCTGCTGGAGAGATTGTTTTCTGTGGAAAGAGGCCAAGGAGCTACCTCCGAAGTCAGGGTTTGAGGGTTTGGGGTTGTCATTTGTTACGTTTCAGCAGTAAGTGGAGTTGTGGCTAGCTTTGGTAGGTTACAGCTATCAGAAATTCTCAGAGCAAGGTGCAAAAGCTGGCATTCAGGCGAACCTTTACATAACCTGCTATCCTCTACAAAATCCTCAACTTTCTTTTCATTGTATGCTGTTCTGTTATTCCTTCTTGTATAACCTTTCCTTTCTTTTAATAGGTCACCACTGTCAGTCCCAATGTATCCCTAACTCTTGCTCTTCCTTTTCTGACCTCTAGAGCCTAGAAGAGGAGATAACATCAATTTTGTTTAGTGGAAAGGGCTTTTCTCATAGAGAGAAAACCTCCTTCCCTTCAGCCACCACTGGGACAGCAGAGGGTGCTGTTGTGAGCCCTGATGCACCTAGAGAAACTGTCTCTTCTGCCTCCATCTCACTCTTGCCTGAGGTGCATGTTCCTTTGTTTCCCCTGCTTCTAAAAGCCACATGAGATAGAGTTTTTCATTTTCTGAGTATTGAGTATACCTTTCCCTCCACTTTACTAATGAAATCCCTGGGAGAAACATTTAAGAAACAGTAAGTTTGATCATAAAGAAAAGCATAGATTGGATAATTTCTCCTATTTTTGTTTAAAACAAAACAAAACAAAAAACCCTGTCAATTTAGGGAACTGTTTACTAGACTGTGGCCCAGAGCTGTAGTTATTCAGCAGAAGGAAAGCTTCAACCAAGCAGAAGCCAGCTAAGGGCTCTGCAGAGCTCAAGGTTTCAACAATACTCACATGCCTGACCAGTGTTCCTGAGCTGATTATGTTGGGATGATCCTCTGGAATTCCCTGAACTTGATCCAAGGCTGTGTAGCCATTTGAGGCTAGGTAGTAATTGTTACTACTTGTCACTGGCCTGCATTAAGCCTGAGATGTCCTGAGCACTAGGTGTCGCAGCTCTGCAGGATGTGTGTGTAGTGTCACTTGCTTTTAAAGAGAGACTCGAGGTTTTTCAGTTTAATAGTTGAAACTCCTGATTTTTTTTTGGTAAAACTGGAAAGGCGATTCTTTGTTGTGTTGATCACATGCTTACATGGTATAAATTTTGGGCAACTCAATATACACTTACCATGCATTTCAGAGTAACAGGTTACAGAGTCACCTACATTTGTAGGAGCTGCTGACATTTGCATCATTTAGCCCTGGGTGTCCTCTGTTGCTGAGACCCAGCAAGTACCTGAGTTCTATTAGGAAATCCTCTTGAGTACAGTCAGTGTCTTGGTGGTACAGCAGCTAGTGTCCAGCAGGGTCAGAGGACCAGGGCCCTTGAGTAAGCAGCGCTGCTGCCGGGCCTAGATTGTTTTTCTGTTAGGTCACTAATAGGAGTGCCAAGGGGGCTGCAGCTTGTCCTCTGCTTTATGCCCGCAAGAGTAAGACAGCATGAAGCCTTAAGAATGTCTCTAAAAGAAGCCTGTACCCTAGTTCACACTGGGCTCCAATAGTGTATGTTACCCCTGTATTCTGCACACAGGTGGAGTGTTTCGCTACTGTGTCTTCAAATAGAATAAAGTAATGTACTCCTAAGAAGTAGGTATCCACGGGGGATTGGGGTGATAATCTTTAATAATAAGCTTGACCCATTCCCAATATCAGTGATGATAGTGAATGAGCTGAATTCTAAGCGGAAACAGGCACAGGCAGACATTGACACCCCCCAAATCTCTGTTACAAATTGAGGTGTTAGAAGCCTTCTGGAATGAACATTTTAATGTTAATAGCTGTTTGAAACCAAGCATAATTTTGCCAATGCAAGCTGTGTTATAAAACCACCATCTAAAAATCAATCACTCATTGATGCTGCTTTTATGTAGGAATTAGAGTCCCAGCCATTGTTCTAGATTCAGACTAAAGTGCTTAAGGAACTGATTTCTAAGTTTTAACATTTAGCCTTTAAGCTGATTGGTAAGCTTAGGTATAAGTACATATTTTTCTTTAACATTTTCAAGTCATAAATAGGGCTTATACCTGTAATAATTTTTTTTTAAATTTCTTTGTGAGAATACTGGCTGTTTTTGCTGTTGTTTGTTTTTGTGAGTGCAGTGGCATTTGTCTGCCTGTCCTCTTTGTGACCCCGAGCTCAGGTTTCTTAGGATTCATTCCTGCTGTCTGTGTTTGCGGTGTCACATGTCTGTTGTGTGGTTGTTGAGGGAAAACCAGCCATATTGATTTTGTATCCTCCGTTGCTTTCTGTTCTGCAGACTCGCACCCCCTCGTCGGAAGGGCCTTGCGCTGGAACCAGGGGCGCTGTCAAGGTTCTGCCTCCCCGTTTAATGCCATCACCTAACCCTCTCATCCGCCTCATGTCCCCTGCTTCCCTTTCAGCCATCATAATCATTTCTGTTTTCCTTCATGACATGAGTCTGCCGTCACTTAATTTGGGTTTCCACTGTTTTTAATTTATTCATACATTCTTGTTTTCCCTCGTCCATCTTTTTTTTTTTGTACAGAGTTCACATGAGACTCTGAATGTAGTGGAGGACAAGAAGCGGGCAGAGGTTGGGAAAGACGACAGAGTAATCACGGAAGAAGTGAATGGTAAAGAGATGTCACCCGGGAGTGGTCCTGGGGAGACTCGTAAGGTGGAGCCTGGGACGCAAAAGGACTCCACCTCCCTGTCTTCTGAGAGCAGCAGCAGCAGCAGCAGTGAGAGTGAGGAGGAGGATGTTGGGGAGTACCAGCCCCACCCCCGAGTGACTGAGGGCACCATCAGGGAAGAGCAGGACGAGTGTGACGAGAACACGGAGCAAGAGCCCGGCCGAGGAGCCAAGGTAGTAGAGAGGGAGGCAGCCATGCCTGAAGCCATCCCAGACAGACAAGCAGGGGCCCGCATACTCACAGTAGAAACAGAGGCCCAGGAAAATGTAGTTGCCCAAAAGGTACTCGGAGAGAAGAGTGCACACGGAGGCACTGTTAAGCAAGATGTGAGCGAAGAACCAGAGGAAGAGCAACACAGAGTTAACGGAGAGGTGCCCCATGTTGACATTGATGTTTTACCAGAAATTATTTGTTGTTCAGAGGTAAATGGGAGTCTCAAGCATGAGCTAAACTATAGTGCTGTTTCTCAGGTGGAAACACCTGCCACTTCTCACCTTTCCTCTAATTCTCCTTCAGCCTTTTCAGCAAGAATCGTGGGAAGAAGGGGAAGCACTGCTTAGTAGATGTTCTGCAGCTGAGGCTGCAGTTTGCAGTGTCTTTGCTGCAGCTGGAGGACCTGCAGGGCCACGCCCACAGCCGCACCCGTCTTCCTCTCACTTCTCATTTCCCTCTCTCTTTGCATGTTTTGGATACTTTTTTGTCTTTCTTTGCACTACTTCTTCCATTACATGCCTTTTCTCGTCGGCTTTTGTAGTGAAATGTGCATGTACTGTTGAAAGGTGGTGGGCTTACGTGTGTGTGCTCCTGCTGTAATGACTGGGTTTGACTTTCTGGGTCATTCTCAGAGCTCACTGCAGGAGCTGTGAAGGCAGTGTCCTGCAGTGGTGAGAACACCATTCCTTGAGTGCCACTGTGACTCCTGTCCTTAGAGTCCAGGGAGAACGTGGTTTGCTTAAGAGCCTTTTTTTTCTTCTTGGCATCTAAGGACTAAAAGCGCACTCTTCATGTTCTTGCATCAATCTTGGATTGTTTGCAAATCGATTGTTTTGTAGACTGTCCTATGTTAGATATGTCTCTTCCTTTTTATTTTCAAGAGAGAGAACCTTGCATATTCCTCTCATATTCAGTCTTGATCATGAGGGACATTGTTTTTTTTTTTTTTTTTTTAAAGATTTATTTATTATGTATACAGTGTTCTGTCTGCAGGTATATCTGCAGGCCAGAAGAGGGCACCAGATTTCATTATGGATGGTTATGAGTCACCATGTGGTTGCTGGGAATTGAACTCATGACCTCTGGAAGAGCAGCCAGTGCTCTTAACTGCTGAGCCATCTCTTCAGCCCAAGGGGGGGGGACATTGTTTCTAATGTGATGGTTTACTTGCACAGCAATGTCTCATGATTCCAGAATGCCCAGAATGTCAGGATTTATCAGCATTTGCTCTCTGATGGAGTGGACAGTTTTTAAGTGGCTTTGTTCTGGAGAAAGTAGGTTACTTTAAATTTCATATTTTATTTCAGAGAGGACATCTCAAGAGTCTTTTGAACACTTTGAGCTACCCTTTTCATTTAAATAATTACACTTGTTGGGAGCTTTCTGTCAAAGAAGTGTTAAAATACTTGGTAGTGCTGTATTCTGGTGTGTACTTATGCATGTATGCTCAGCAGGATTATTGATCATTGAACTTGTCTGCATGCTTAAAATCATTCAGAGTACTTAATGCAACACCGATGAACTAATTTTAGATACAACATTTTATTGTACTTAATGTAACGAAAAGGTAACTTTCACATGAGTGTAATTGAAAACATTCATACTTGAAAATATTCTTACTGACCATCGTATCTTTTCAGGGCAGGGGAGAGAGTAAATTTTGGCCTACATAGCTTATAATCCAATTAAAAATAATAAACCTTCACATTGTGATTCTTTGTTTCAAAAAAAAAGATAGTTAACTTTATGTAGTACATTTTGTTCTCTTTTGATGTTAACATTTTTACCCCAAATTAAAGTCTACATGTAGCCGGGCGGTGGTGGCGCACGCCTTTAATCCCAGCACTTGGGAGGCAGAGGTAGGCGGATCTCTGTGAGTTCGAGGCCAGCCTGGTCTACAAAGTGAGTCTAGGACAGCCAGAGCTGTTATACAGAGAAACCCTGTCTCGAAAAACCAAAAAAAAAAAACAAAACAAAACAAAAAAAAAAGTAAAGTCTACATGTGTCAGTGTATTGGTTTAAGACCATCACAATTTGAGGAGTAATACAAGTTCGGGAGCTTAGCTTTTATATACACACACACACACACACACACACACACACACACACACACACACACACGTACGTACATTCAAGTATGAATGTACGTGTGTGTGTGTGATATACTTGAAGGAAATACGTCTTTCATATCTTTTAGGTTATTGGCTTTTACTCTTTCCATGCATGGGTGTGTGTCTGGATATTTTTTAACAATTACTTTTGAAGGTTCCTTTAAACATCTCTTCACAACCACTAGAATTTATCTTTCCTTCCTTTCCACCTCAGCCACCAGTGGTAAAAACAGAGATGGTAACAATTTCTGATGCCTCACAAAGGACAGAAATCTGCACCAAGGAAGTCCCCATTGTTCAGACTGAGACCAAAACCATCACATACGAGTCCCCACAGGTACAGAAGCTCAAGATGTGGACTGCTTGAATTCTCTTTTTGTTTAGTGTGAATAATTCTGTTTACAGTGTCTAACAGTTCCTGGCTTTGACATAACTTTTCACACTTTGTAACTGTTCCAACAATGTATCTTGCTCTATTGCTCTCTTAGATTTTGACAGAGAGCTACAGTGAAATGGTTGACTCCCAAGGACTTAGTAGTGTGAGGCTGAGTTCAGCCCCTGGTTAGAGAGGAGGAGTGGGCACACATTGGTGACCTAGTAGTTATATAGGAGAGCCGCATAGATGATTAGTTAGGACGACAGCCCAAGTCCTGTCTCACTGCTAAGGGCCTTTCTGGCCTGCTGTGTCTGAAAATAATTGTCCAAGCAGGTGACCTTGCGAGCTTACAGGATGTGATACGCTGTGTCGATTTGGAGTGTTATAAGCTTCCCCTGCTCTGACTTCATGAGAGCAGACCGAATTATTCCGACATTAGAGGCACCCACATACGTTCTCTCCTTATGCTGGGTCATTTTCCTTTGACACGTGTGATTTCCATGTGAGAGTGTTGAGTGACTAAGGGAACTGCATACTTGATTTCAGCTCTTCAGGCGCTGGTTCTGCAGAGACTTAGATAAGGCTGGAGAGACTGCTTACGTTCTATGGTAAAGTGCTTGGCACACAAGCATGGGTACCCAAGTTCACATCCCTTGTTCAAAACTGGGAGTGGTGCGTGCGTGCAAGCCCAGTGCTGGGGAGGAAGATCCTTGTGCAGTGCAGCCAACCAATACAGCCAGATTCAGGTTCAGTGAGAGGTTCTGCCTGAAAAACAAGGTGGTGAGCAGTTGAAGATACCTGCCATTGTCCTGGGGCCCCACTGACAGCTGTATGTGGTCACTAGTTTACCTTTCTTTGGCCGGACTGCAGTGTGGTGAAGAATGTCAGGTCTCAAAATATTTCAGGACTGAATGTATACATGTAGGCAACATTTCTCAAAACAGTTCCAAGCATGTTATCCACGTGTGCATAGATCCCACATAAGAGCACACAGGTTTCTTTCATGGGCAAGTTTGTGAGAATATTTCTTTTACATCTGCGTTGTGGTATTCTCCCTCAGAGAGAGGCTCAAGCACCTGAGGCAAGCTTGAGAGGCTCTTCCTGTGTTCCTTTCAGGAAATTGGCAGCGGTATTGCGATCCTAACATAACTGAGCTATTAATTTGCTTTGTTATTTTTTCCTGACAAACTTTATAATCTTCTGCCTCTTCTAATGTTAAAGCAAACAAAGTAATTCCTTTTAAAATATATACATTGGCATGTGTATATATACATATGACATATATGGAGCATATCCACATATACAATATTAATATATGCACATATATATGTATATACTTATGGGATACCAACCATGGTAAGAACTATGTAAGTTTTACAGAATATATTAGACATAAGAAAATAACCAAATCATTCCAGTTCAGTTTGTCCTCGTCAGGTTATGTTCCTTAGTAATGTGAGAAAATGTTTACCTATTTTTACCCACCTGTGCTTAAAAACAATAGCAAAGCCAGTACCTCTGGTCACTGTGGAAATGTCTTCAGCTGGCTCTCGGGTTCTTTCTCTAGCTTCTGCAAATGCTCTTTACTCTGTGGGACTCACAGTCCCAGCTTCTGTTTCGTTCTTCTTCCTGCCACAGGGTGTGTCTCTGTGCATTCACTGTTTTCCACAGCGCTCTCCTCAGTACAACCACTCTCTGGACCATGAACCATGGCTGTGACATACAGGCTACAGGCAGATAGCATCTCCCGACAGCTGTGGACCTCTTAGAAGATGCATACTCAGTGGGGGGGGAGCTTTTCTGACATGACGGAAGTTAAGCATTACTTTGTATTTTTCCTCCAACTGTCCAAAGATTGATGGCGGGGCTGGTGATTCGGGCACGTTACTGAGCGCACAAACCATCACATCCGAGTCCGCGTCAACAACGACAACCACACACATCACCAAGGTAAAGCTCAGGGGACCCTAGGGAGAGGATGCTACACAGCAAACAGATCTCCTCTGTATTGTTTCTTTGTTCCTGTACACACTTCAAAGGAAGACACAGACAGTGCCAGTGGACCGAAATGTCTTGCTTAAAGTATCCAAGAAATCAGGCTCCATTGACAAATATGCTTCAAACCAAATTACAGTTTTATAAAGTACAAGGGGGTAAAAATATGACTAGCTATATTGAAGACTGCTACATGGACAGAAGAAGTACTTTAATAAAATTGTGAGACCTCTCTATTTAAAGTTGTAGTGTATTATGAGACCTCTCTTATTTATTTAAAGTTGTAGTGTACTGATTCAAGACATTTATCCAGAGCCTTTTTTAAACATTTGCTACTGTACCACCCATGTAGTCCTTGGCTTGACAGCATCAGCTACATCTGGGGCTTGGTGTCTAAGAATCATGACTTGCTCCAGACCTATTGAAACTCCGGGAGAAAGCTTCCAGCTGACGCATGCTGATGTAATTCAAGTTTGACGTCCCAGTATTTCATTTTCCTTCTATTTTCACATTGATTAGTGCTTACTGGTCTTAAATGTATCTGTTATACCCTTTTCACCCCATGTTTCTGAACGGTAGTTTAAATAAGCAAACAAAAATAACTAGACGTTTGTGTGAATTGAAAATGCAGGGTGCGTTGGTGCTCATCCTGACAGCTGGTTAGCTGATGAAGCGGTGATAAGCTTTGTTTCTTAGTTAAGTGCTGCTTGTGACTCGGTGTGTGACCCGTGGAGGCTGCAGCGGGTGCCCGTGTGGTTCCTCAGGACTGTGGGGTTGGCTGTGTTCTTTTTTACGGGTCTCAGCGGAGCTCCGGCATGCCCCAGGCACCCTGAGCCTGCACCTGACCTGTAACTCTGAGGGAGCCAGTTCACCCTAGTCTTTGTACAGCCAGTGCACGTATGTTCTATTTCCACGTGCACAACCACACGCAGAAGCAATCATCAGCTCAAGCCTTTAATGAAAATCTTATTTGTTTTCCTTAATTCAATTGCAAGTCGCTTTTTTTTTTCTATTGCACTAAAATAAATGAACTCACTAAATGAATTTGTATGACTGGAATCAAGCGTCAAAACTAGAGTATCAAACAATTTCCTAAATGTAAAACACACTTAAAATGTTTGTAACTCTAAATGCCAAACAGTTGTTTCTTCTTTCTACTCTCCTTTTCAAAAATTGGCCAAGTGATAGGGAATATAATAGCTTATTGCAATGGAGTTACATAGATTTTTAAATGGCAGCTGTTCTATTTTAATCTCCCCAGAATCTTGGTATTTTAAGGGCTACTTTCAATCAGAGCATGCTGTAACCTTAACAATAGGATTCTGTTGAATTGAAAATTACCCCACAGAAAACATCTAGAGCCTGAGTCTTGTGCTGTTCTTAAGATAAGTCTTAAGATGATGAGGAGGCAGTTGTCGGGCTTTGCTTTTATTCTTTGCTTGCAGATCTAGTTATTGTTTTTCTTTTTTTTATGACCTTAGACTGTAAAAGGTGGAATATCTGAGACAAGAATTGAGAAGCGCATTGTAATCACAGGAGATGCAGCGCTGGATCACGATCAGGTAAGGGCCCGTCACGTCTTTCTGTGTGTAGTCACGGGGTACATCTTGAATGGAGGCCACCTCCCTAATCATGGGGGAAGACACTTCGGAGCCTGCTGTGGCCAGTCTTGTGAGATATCCTGAGCACACTGGCACAACACATGACTAACACACAAGGTAGTGGGCTCTTCTGGTGACCAGCAGGGATTCACGTTGGCCTGACTAACACACAAGATAGATAGTGGGCTCTTCTGGTGACCAGCAGGGATTCACGTTGGCCTGGTTTAAAGTCAAGTCCACACACATTTAAAAATGAAATGGCAGTTAGTGACAATTCCCTAAAAACCAAAAATCAAATAAAAGAAAAGCCACTGAGATTTCTTATGCCTAATTGTTGGACATTTTCAAATGATTTTGTAGCATAAGAAACGTTGGGCTATTGATTACTAAGGATTTTCCCCTATTATAATTTGGGGTAGTAGAGAGAAGAAAAATATTGTCTAATGTTTCTTTCGAGATGAAAACTTGTATTGACTCCACCTGTATGTAGGTTAAACTAGAAGCAATGCTTGATTATAAGCAGGTAGTGAGGGGGCTGATTGATGCTCGATTTTAGACCATAGCTGCACGACAAGAAGTCTTTTCCTTCCTCCCTTCTTTCCTTCCTTCCTCCCTTCTTTTCTTCCTAGCTCTCTTGTTTTCCTTTTTTTAATGATTTTTTTTTTTAAAAGAGAACAAGGTATTTAGTGTTTAGTGGAGTGCATCTACTGGAGACTAGGGACAGATGACAGGCACAACTTTGAATACAGTGCTGTGCCCAAGAGGACCACTGTTACATATAAGAACTACTGCTTGAGAAAGGCTCTGTGTGTGACCAGAGAGGATGGTATGTTGTGACCTTTGTGTGATGCTTTTTAGATTTATTTATTTTTATTTTATGTATGTTGGTGTTCTGCCTGTTTGTATGTGTGTGTAATGGTGTTCAATTTGACAGTGTGATATATTCTCATGGTCTTTATTGTTGCCATAGTAATATCTTATTAACATGTTATTGCATTTCATTTCTTACGCTGATACAGAATGAAAGGATTACAAGCATAATTTAAGATACAGGCTGGAGAGGTAGCTCAGTGGTCAAGAGACTCTGTGGCTTTTCTTCCAGAGGACCCGAGCTTACTTCTTAGCTCCCACATGGTGGATCACAACCGTCTGTGGCTTTGGTTCTAGGAGATCTTGTACTCTGTTGCCCCTGTAGACACCAGAACACACCTGACACACAGACATTCATGCAGACAAATAGCCATACACACAAAATAAAAAAATTAAGATCTATCAGGTGTTGGTTATGCCTATTCCTCTTCCCCTTTGCTTTATGGCCTCACCTAGTTTTAATGAACTAAGCTTCGTGCTGTGCTCCATAACTTTACAGCAGAGAGAAATTGTAATGTGATCCAGTGGGCATTTATCACACAGAGAGGCTCCAGAACAAAAGAAACATCCCACTGCCGTTTACTGTTTCCAGATACATAGTTTCCTTATGTGATGAGATGACCTATACCTTAGAGGAATTTGGTTTTTTCTTTTAGTATTCTTCCCTAGATTTTGGTCTTCTGTGGTTTTTGTTTTCTTTATTTTTCCTCCAAAACTTCTTTACAAATAAAATTGGGAGTAAGTAAGAAAGATATGTCTCTTTCTTAAAAATAGGATCCTTCCATGTTACATATTTTGTTCCCTGATGAAACAGGTATTCCTTCTCACTACCTTGTCCATGGAAGAGACCATGAAGCAGTGTAGTTGACACTCTGGACCCTCTTTACTTCCTGACATGGTTTGAGAAAGCGCCATTAGCCTTTGGGCCTTCAGCTGCAAAGAGGGGCCTGCAGCAGACCGCACGCTCTGTTTTTTTCTCTTAATGATTGTTTTTATTGTTATTGCTGCTCTTTATTTCTGTCCCCTGTAGGTTTATAGCTATTTTTCCTATTAATGCCTTAGAATAATGTGTTTAAAGTCATATAATTACTAAGAGTTTTAGATGGCAAAGCTTAGGAGGCCTGGTCCCATATCTTGAAGTTTGCAGCTGTTTGTGTGGTAGATACTAGTGTGTAGTGAGTCACACTGTACTTTCAGTTGACATCAGTACCCACATTTATGTAGCAAACCTCAAAATGGTCTCGATTGCCTTAGCATTAGTCTGAACTTCCAGGTAAGAATTACATAAGGCTCAGAGAAAAACATGTTCTCCTATACCATAGTGAGTATAAGCCTGGGCTTCAATGCTGGTTTGCACATGCATTACCCTCTGGAGGTGTACAGGAAGGACAGGAGGTGGGAAAAACTGCAGGCATTCTCGGAAATGAGCAATGAGCCCAATTGAAATGTTCCTGTTATTGTAAGTGAAGACCAAGAACATGTCGCTGGAGCGTGTTTGGTTGACCGAAGAATCTCCATGTAGTCAGCTCATGCTTGTTTGTCCTTCTGACCCTCGTAGGCGCTGGCTCAGGCAATTAGGGAAGCCAGAGAGCAGCACCCTGATATGTCGGTCACAAGGGTGGTAGTGCACAAGGAAACAGAGCTGGTGGAAGAAGGAGAAGAGTAAGGTAAGGAGCCTGGCCACTTCAGTTTGTTGTTCTCTCCAAGTGCACCTGCTCAAATGTGTGCAATCAGAATCTCTGATGTGTGTCTAGTGTGAACACTCATTATGTAGAAGCTGCTGGCAATAGGAACTTGTGTCCCTTCTCCCTGCCAAGTATGTTAGTGTAATCGGTAGCTAAGTAATGTTCACAGTGACCATTGGAGGGTAGTGCTGTTACCTTTATGTTAGAGTTACCTTATTTGAGAGATGAGGTTTTATAATCTATATGTTAAAAATTGTGTATCAAACAGTGAACTATAAAGAGAGCAATGCAGTGTGCATAAATGAATTATATAAATTTTTAGAAAAAATATAATATTCAGTTGCTTATGTTAATAAACTCTTTTATGTGATGTTGGTCTATTTTTGAGATGTATTTTGTTGATAATATTTTACATGAAAGACTAAGAACACTCATGCCTCAGACCACAAAGACTATTAGGTTTTAATGTTGCCAGATAGAAAACTAGATGATGTTGGACACATCAATGGATTAGTACAATTTATCTTTCTTAATTCATAGGATTACCTTGAGCATGTAGTAAGATGTTGGGGAAAATCACGTATAAAGGTGTCTTAGTGTTTGTATTGCTGGAATGAAACACCATGACCAAAAATCAAATTGGGAGGAGAGAGTTTCAGCCCACACTTCCAGCCCCGTTCATCATCAGAGGAGGTCAGGACAGGAGCTCAGGCAGGGCAGGGTCCTAGAGGCAGGAGCTGATGCAGAGGCCATGGAGGGGTGACCACCAGCTAGGAATGGCATCGCCCACATTGGACTGGGCTGTCCCACATCAATCACTAGTTATGAAAATGCCTTACATCCAGAACATGAAGCATGTTCTCAACTGAGGGTCGGTCCCTCCTCTCTGATAACTGTAGACACAAAACCAGCCAGTACAAAAGATCAGGTGGGAAAACTGTTATTGCTTCAAATGTTAGCCATCAGTTTCCTTATAAGAAAAGTGGGGCTGGAGAGATGAGTCAGCGACTTCACTTCCCTGGAACCACATTGGGTAGCTGCCCGTCTCTCCACCACCAGGGACTCCAATGCAAACTTGCTCTTCCTCTTCTGTCCTTTGCAAGCACCTGGATATATGTCTTTTTTTTTAATATAATATACTGATTATGGTTTTCACTCCCCCAGCTTCTCCCAAATCTTCTACACCTTCCCACACACCCAAATCTGTACCCTTTCTATCTCTCTCTCATTATAAAACAGGCATCAAAAAAAGATAAAAATAAAACAGAAAAGGACAAAACAAACAATAAAAAAGAGCAAAAGAAAAAGCACAAGAAACACATACAGATGCAGAGACACATATTTGCATATACAGAAAATCCATGAAAACAAAGTAGGAAACCATAATATATAAGAAAAATACCCATAAGATTTAAAACAAAACAAACAACAACAAAACCTCCAAAAATACCATTGAGTTTCTTTTGTGTTGACCATCCACTGCTGGGAAGGAGATATACCTTAAGTGTGGTTTGTATGCCCAGAGAACCTACACTGGAGAAAACAGTTGTTTACGGTGTGAGCAGTTGCCAGGGTAGACAGCTTCTGGGTATGGCGGGGCTTGTGTCCACTTCCCTTCTAAGCATTGAGTCCCCATCAGGCTGAGACCTGACCTGTGCGCACTGCCACAGTCCGTATGAGCTCACACATGTCAGTCCTGTCCTGTCTAGAAGGCTTGCTTCTTTGCTGTCTTATCTACTGGCTCCTAAGTGTTCTATCCAATCTGCTGCAGAGTTCACTGAGCCCTGGGCGGGAGGGATTTGAAGGAGACATTCTGTTTAGGACTGTGCATTCTAAGGTCTCTCACTCTCTGCATACTGTCCAGTTGTGGGTCTCTGTGTTAGTTGGCATCTCCTTCAGGACGAACTGTTCAGATGATGGCTGAGCAGAGCACTGATCTGTGGGTATGCAGAATGTTGTTGGGAGTCATTTTATTCCTATATCCCTTTAGCAGAGCAGTAGCATTAGACTTTCTCTTAGGTCGTCCATGGCCTATCAAGTATTAGGTTCTTGGCCACTTGAGCAGTGGTTTTATGTAAGAAAATATATGGCTAATAAGTTATTTACCAGTATTTATATTATTGTTAATTGGTTCGACGGTTGTTAATCCTTAACCTGCCATTATAAATGAGCACACAGAGACACCACGTGGATTTTAACAAGCCTTGGCCTGAGTTGTGCAATCCTGGCCCATATAAGCTAGCTCTTCAGTCTATTACCCAAATATGACCCATTTATACATACGTCCCCTTGGACTGCCATTCCCCATGATAGCCGATGTTCCAGGCCATGTGGAATGAGGTTCTTTTCTCTATCCCATGGTGTGTGCCTCCTCCTTCCTGCTGCTGGCTGGAATCCTTGAACCCCCTGTCTAAAGTGCCGGCTTCCTGTTCTGATCTCAGGAAGTCCCACCTTTCTCTGTCTTTGCCCAGTCTCAGGCCTTGGCATTTTATTTAACCAATCAGAGACAATGTAAGTAACAGACAGCAAGCAGGACCAATTAATTAACATTTAGAATGCTTAACACTACCCCAACAGTTCTATTTAATGGAACAGGCCTTAAAAACCAATCAGATAGTGATTGATTACTGCCACATTTTTGCCACCATTGCACCAGTGTGCCTTGCAGACAGGTCACCGTTGCAGGTCAGAAGGTTTGTAGCTGGGTTGCTGTTTAACTTTCTCCTCTAGTGGTGTACAGACTATCTTCCCGTGGGCAAACAGTAGTCCATTAGGAGTGAAAGCTTTAGCTAGTCACCTGCTCAACCTCTCCATCTTCAGTGGGTTATATAGATAGGTCTTGTCTTCAGGAATAGGGCTCTCCCTTCAGACTGTGGAGAGCAGCCAATACCTCTGTCAGTTAACTGGGGTGTTCAGGGGTACTTAAGCCAACGGTCAGCAATGGAGGTTCCCTTTAGTGGCAAAAATGTCTACTTGGGCCTTTGTCCTCTCCCATTATTTGCTGATTCCATTTAGATTTTTCTCATGTGAGTATTTGAAGAAACTATATTAGGTTTCCATATGGCCCTTAGTGTTAGCTGTCCCTCCCTCCATTTCCTTCCTTACACCCCCTCTTCCTTCCCCCTCCCCCTTTCATCTCCCATTCTAGTCTGACCCCCTTTCTGTCCATCACTACTCTATTTCCTATTCTACCCCACCCCATCCCTTACTCTATATTTAACTTATATGAACTCTAGCCTGCTTATCAAGACTTAACAGCTAATATCCACACATAGTGCATATGTACTATATTTGTCTTTTTATATCTGGGCAGATTTTGTGTGTGTAGGTGTGTGTGTGTGTGTGCGTATGTGTGTCTGAATCCACCTGCTTGCAAAGTTCATGACTTCTCTCTCAGCTGAGTAATACTATGTTGTGTAAATGTAGCACGTTTTCTTCATCCATCTATCTGTTGAGGGACAGCTAGGCTGTTTCCAGTTTCTAGCTATTATTAATAGAACATCAGTGAACATGGTTGAGCAAGTGTCTCTGTAGTAGGATATAGAGTCCTTTGGCTGGATCTTGAAGTGAGTCTTTTCCCCTCTTCCTGAGGTACCACCTATAGCAGCTCTACAGATTTGTGCTCCCAACAACAGCAGATGAGTGTAAAATTAAATTATTTAACAGTGTTTACTTTAAGGTTGGTTAATTGGGTAGCAGTGTTAATCCTTAACCTACCATTATAAATGAAGGATTTTAGCAAACCTTCACCTGAATTGAGCAATCTTGACCCATCTAAGCTGACTCTTAATTCTATTCCTGAAATATGAGACCCTAATATATACATATATCCCCTTGGACTGTTATTCCCTACGCTATGCCGGTGCTCCAGACCACGTGGAATGATCTTCCTCCATCTACCCGATTGTGTGTGTCCTCTCTGCTTCAGAAGCCTGCACACCTTAGTCCTGCGCCAACCTCTCTCTTTGTCCAATCTTAGGACAAGGCATTTATTTAACCAATCAGAGACAGTGGTTAACAAGAAAGGTAGAATAGTTTCACTTGGTGTATAGCAAGCAGGTTCTGGAAGATTAATTAATATTAAGAATGCATAACATCACCCACTCAGATGAGTGTTTCCTTTTGACACATCCTAGCCAGCATGAGCTGAAGGTGTGTGATGTTGTGTGAAGGTGTGTAGAGGTCATGTGAGTGTGTGTGTGGAGGGCGTGTGTGAGGGTGGGTGTCTGAGGGTTTGTGAAGGTATTAGAGGGTGTGTGAAGGTGTCTGAGGGTTTGTGAAGGTGTGTGAGGGTGTGTGAGGGTGTGTGGAGGGCGTGTGAGGGTGTGTGAAGGTGTCTGAGGGTGTGTGAGGGTGTGTGAAGGTGTCTGAGGGTGTGT